>JAHLSL010000010.1:11098838-11152763 GCA_025920805.1 Petroica traversi
GGGGGAGGCAGAGCGGTACCTGCGGAGAGCAAGGTCTCGCCGGGAAACAAGCGAGGAGAGAGGTGGGAGAGAAGGAGGAGGAGAAGGCACTGGCCAACCCCGCCGGCGAGGCTGGACCTGCCGGCGGTCCCTGCTCCAGCCCCACGCCCGGTCGCCTCTCAAGAGCCTCCCCGTGAACTTTTGAACTGTCCGAAATGTCACCGAATTAGAAGGAGAGAGGGAACAAGCGGGGACACAAGCGGGGACATCTCGGCTCTCGCCGGGGAGCGGCGCGGGGCTGAAGGGCCAGGCGGGTCCGTCCTTCCCGGATCGGCCTGATTTTAACCCGGTGCTTGGCAGCCCTGGTGCGTTGCTGCAAGGAGTTAACTAGGTGGGATCTAGGAGTCAGGGATGGTAGCTGCTCTCCTATCGCACGCACCGCCTGCGCACCGCCTTCTTCCATTTCAGTCTGATAGATACATCAGAAATGCTGCTTCAACTGTGCTTTCTGCCACTAAAAAGCCTGAAATTATCCTTGCTATCTTTGCCGCGGGCTAACTCCCCTATTTCCTGGTCATCTGTCACCTGTGACATTATCCATGGGTCAGTTGGTCACACTGCGGTGACCAGCATATACACTCGCCTAGAAGACCAATCGTAGAAGATTTACCAAGAGAAACCAAAAATTGCTCTGTAAACCACTCTCTAAAAAGTCTAAAAAATTACTCACCGTAACAAAAGGGTATAAGTCTCAAGCATTTAAAGCCAGAGGCTGTATCTGTAAAATGGCCAAAGACAGTCATACATCGGGTGTTTAATGGGCTATAATCCCACTTAAATCAGCAGCACCATCAGCAAACACTTTAGAAGTCACTTATTTTAGCACTTCTCCATATCAATGTGACATAATACAAATGAGTGTAATATTGAGTTCCTTAGGACTCCAATTTCAGCAACATCAATCACACCACTCTCAACCAGTGCGTCCACAAGTCTCCACAACATGCAGCACAGGGCAGGAGGCTGCCTCTGCTATTTCAGAGCAAGCTGTAGCTCATTGCTGCCCATCCCTGGGAACCAGCAGAGCACTTGTCGAGTAATGAGAGCCGCTGGGCCCAGTCCAACAGCCCCTTGCAAGCAGATCTTTGGTCACAGGGCAAGCTTAAACAACAGTCCCAATATTCAAACACAAGATAAACTTCTGCTTCTGACTACTGATTCTCCCTCACTCAAGGAATTCTCAAAGATGAAAGATTTTCACACCTGAGTATTTTTAATACGAAACAATCCCCCCAAAAATGATCTTTCCCTCTTTTTCTCCAGTAGATTTCTTAATCATTAGCCTGTGTAAACACTGCCTGATTCTATCTCATGGTAAAATCTAATTTCACAGGATTTCTTTGAACATCCTATGGGAAAACAGGCGTGAACATTTTCCTCCATGCTGACCTGTGTCTCTATAAAATACTGTGGAAAATAGTGCTACATGCCTTTCTTAACAAATCTAAATATTTGGAATGAGATTTTGTTTTTCCTTGAGTGAAGGAATTATTATTAAAAGCTTAAAAAGGGTCATACTTGTTGCCTACAAATTGAAATCCATGGGAAGCCTTCCAACAGCTTCAGGAGGGTTTGGAGCAGGCCTTAAATTTTGGGATTCCACCCAATGGGAAGAAACCATTTTGAAATCCACTCCAGGAACAACTGCATTGGTACTTTAACCTTAACAGCTGAAGAGCTATCTCTGGGAAAGCAGTTATTTCCATTAATTACCTAGTAAATATCTCCAATGTCTACTTTCAGTTGGCTGATATTTCCATCCGGTGGTGGTCCCAGATGCAGTCCTCAGCTGGAGCATACCACTTACTTTGAGTGGACTTGAGCTGTAGATTGTCAGGATATAAACACTCCACACACAGCAGTGATCTTCAAATCCAGCAAGAAAACCAGTAATTCTTTTTGTAATCTTCAATAAAAACTTGTGTACAACAACTCCTATTTTCAGTAGGTCTTATACAGCACCAGCCTTTACTCTACAGCATTGTGCCCACCAATACTTTTTTTTTTTTTTTGCAATGTACACCACACACTGTTTGAATATTGTGCATGACCATTCTGCCCTCAAATTTGGAACTGACATTCAACCAGCTTGACACATCAGGCCCGAGCTTTGCTAAACAAACACACCTAAATGCAGCACTGACAAAACCTCCCACTAACCAACATAGAAGAACTTAAGTAATAAAAGGGGCTACTACACAGAACACCAGCCTTGCAAGCAAATGGGTTTGCTGCTGAGCCCAAGAGATTTATCTGAACAAGCTGAAAAAAAAGTTTCTCAGATTAAGTATAAGCAGGTTTATGTATTTTGTGCTAACATAACAAAAACAAAGTACAGGACTGTCAAACGCTGTCTAAAAATGTATTGGCATGAGTTTGGGATGACCACAATACTCACAGACGGTGGCTGCTGGAAGCTGCTCAACTCTTTGAAATGTTAAAAGTAGGCTCAGCCAAGACAGACAGGCATGCTGCATGCAAAGGAAGTCAAAGTTGCATTATAAACATAGCAATCCCATATTCATGGAAATAACAGCTGCAGATGATCTAAGCGTAGCTTTGGTAGGACAGGAGGTCACTTGTAAGGAAACAGTTATTCCAGACAAGTATTACCCTATAAAGACCAATTTAAAAATCACATGTGAAAAGTACTCTTACCTGTCACTAACACTTTCTTTTCCTCTTCCTAATTCAGGAGCCATCCCCTCCCTGGGAGGTCATGGAGAACACTTGCTTTGTTCCTGCAGCAAGAAGCTACTACTAAGCCCCCACCTTTGGGAGCAATAAATGGTCTTCTCCTCTAACCAGCTGTGTAATGGGAAGCACAACAGCTTCCAGCCTTCTTCAATCTTATTTAGTTGCTGAGAATTTCTACATTCCCAAGGGACTGTTATGACAAGGGTCCCAGAAATGAGGGCATTTGCCTCGCTGGCTTCAACAGCAGCTTATTCATGTGGGCATCTGTTTAATTGGCCACAGGAGACCTGTGCCTTCAATCAAACAGCGCATTGCTTCAGGCTTTGGGACCTGCTGAACACAGCACCCTCCCCTCTTCCTCATCACATGACAGCAGGAAACCTCTGCCTCTCTTCAGAATTTGGCCAAGCTATATACCCAGTTAAATTCAAGGATAATCCTCTGCTACTGTTAAGTTTTATTACCAGAAATCTTTGCGGAAACACTACTGGACTTACATAGTAAGTTCATTATAAGGTTCATTTTACTTATTCAGCAGGACTTACAAATTACTTGTCTCTTGACTTCTTTGGAGACATTAAAAGATCTCTGTCAGTTCTTTATGGATAATTATGACATTAAGACCATGCCATGTCACTGTATTTCACCATTAAACCATTAGTCGCATCCTGCTATGGGAATTTAAACTAAACGAGGGACTAATGGCACACAGCCTGCTTCTCTTTGGAGCAAATGGGAAGACAGACCATGTTCTTCACAGACAGCAAGGATGTTGTCTGAGTGACTGTGCTGAAAAAACAGCCTCTCTGCACTGGGAAGAAAGCAATAGGCAGGAGACACTTGGGAGACACTTGCAGCTGAGTGATACTCAGCCCTCCTCTGCCTCTGAAAATGGTAAAGCCCTAAAACAGATCCATTGAAAAATACATGATATCTTCTAATTCACGTTTTGAAATTAGTTAAGCATAGGCAGGGCAACTGCGTATGAATATGTACTGCAGGATCACAGATCACAGAATGTCACGGGTTGGCAGTGACCCTAAAGACCATCTGGTCACAACCCACCTGCCATGAGCAGGGACACCTCCTATAGACCAGGCTGCTCCAAGCTGTATCAAGCCTGGCCTTGAACAGCTCCAGGGTCTGGGTATCAACAACCTCTCTGGGTCACCTGTTCCACTACCTCACCAGCCCCACAGTAAAGAATTTTTCCTAATATCTAATTTAAATTTCCCCTCCAAGTTGTACCTATTTCCTCTTGTCCTATCACTACAGCTCCTGAAAAAGAGTCCCTCTCCAGCTTCCCTGTAGGTCCCCTTCAGGTACTGAAAAGTTGTTATGAGCTCTCCATGCAGCCTCCTCTGAGCTGTACAGGCCCAAAATTTTCAGCCAGTCTTTGTAGGGCAGGTGCTCCAGTCCTATTACAAACTTCGTGACCTCCTCTGGACTTGTTCCAGCAGCTCCATGTCCTTCTTATGCTGGGGTCCCCAGAGCTGCATGCAGCACTGTAGGTGGGGACTCATCAGAGCAGAGCAGAGGGGGAGAATCACCTCCTTTGACCTGCTGACTTTGGATGCAGCCCAGGATTTGGCTTTCTGGGCTGTGAGTGCACATTGCCAGTTCATGTTGAGTGACACCTCCCAGGTGTGTCAGGTCCCTCTGGGTGACATCCCTTCCCTTCAGCGTGGCAACTGCACCACACAATATTAATGAGTTCTACCTCACTAGCAAGTTATTATATCTACCATGAGCGTCTGTCCTACAGTGTGACAAATTATTTATTCAGCAGAAAAGCCATTGTTTCTTACCTCATCAATTGCTAGAAAAAAATGTTTACATGTGCTCATCTATTTTCATACCGCTCAGCCTTAATTAGGTTCTAATTTTTTCCATTGCAAGTAAGCCTTATCTATTTATCCACTTGCAGCACAAGGGAAGTTCTTTTAGAACCCGTAAAGTATTCACTGTTGTAATTAATATTGTGAATGTGTATTTTTCTTTACTGACTTGCAAATCTCCCAGTGGGTTTCCTCTCTGCCTGTGTCGTGTTACCAGACCTAATGGGATTTATTTATCACATGTTCTGCCACAGTTTTTTCATATTTGTTTCCACAAATCTATTATGCTTGGACAGCTTCAGAAGCAATGATTATAACTAACTTTCAGTGCCTTTCTCATCAATGATGAATGTGAATTGCCATATGTCACTATTATTATGGAATATTTATGCAGAGAAAAAACTTACTACTACTTTGAATTACTGATCTCCTTGATTGACAGCTAGTGGTGTTTTGGGATGATTACAAAATGCTTTTCTGTAATTACCGAAATGTTCTACAAAATTGCTGGTTTGTAATTTGTTTTCCATTTTTACCATTGTGGTCTCTTCAAAACAGGATAGAAATTAATCTTCCTTGAGTTATTCTAAAGAGTCAACTGATAGGAGATTTCTTTGATCTCATTCAATTGAAATTGATTAATTCTGTTAATTACTCTGTTTGAACTGAGTTAGCAGGATTTTTCTGTGTGTTGCAGCATCCTTGATGGTTTGCCTTCTTGCATGCCAAACAAGTAAATGACTTACAATGAGGATGTTTAGATTTCATATCTGTCCATACCCAATAGTACCAATCATGCAACTAATTTTCATGGTGCTACTGGATAACTTATGAAATGGAAATCTAATCTCTGTATTGTCTTTGCAGACTGGTAAGGAACAGGGAGTATTTAGAAAGAAAAATCATACGCTGCTCACCTCAGGCCAGGCAAGATGGCCAAAGTTTGTGCTGACTCTAAGGAGACTTCTCCTTGTGTCAGTGAGCTTACTTTTAAATCATGTCTTGAGGAACTGAGGACTTTCTGTATTTGTAAAGTACTATATTCACATTTTAGGGAGCTCTGGAATTAGTGGCACATGCCTATGACACAACAATCTGTAAATAGAATAAAATGCAGACAGAGGACACTGGAAATCACCTAAAACAGTATTAGTGCTTTTCTTTTAGAGTAATCCATAAAAAAGATTTTGAAGAAACAAAACAAAACAGACAAAGAGAAAACCAGAGGAAATAGTCCTGGCAATACTAAATAAGTATCATGCAGGGATAATGAAAGAACTTGCTAGCAGAAATAAAGAATACAAATGAGGCGATGAAAAAGGAGAACATTAGGTATCATCTACGTTTTAAAACCACCAGACTCTACTATACCTGGCTTTAGCCATAAATGTGTAATGAAATCTAGGAATTATTTTCAAATATGCACAAGAGACTGTTTTCTGGCAAATTTTGTGTTCAGCTATGTAAAGATATGTCTGGAAAGGATTCTACAGATTTTTTTAGAGAAAGATAGCATTTGGTAGTCTTTTTTTTTTTTTTTTTTTAATTCAGTAGCTTGTTCTTTCTGCTGCAATAAAGATGTCATTAACACCATGCAGGCAGAAAGCTGGGTGAGCAGAGCCCTGTTTTCGTAAGATACTCAGGAAGCAAGAAACATAAATTCCAGCCCTTCAGATTCATCATGCATTGGCATTGCTCTGCACTTCCCCCCTTGAAGGCACTTCCTTCTATTTTCTTTAAAGTGTAATCTTGAAATTCAAGGCTTGGTGATTTAATCTTTGACTGGCAGTTATGGACTATGTTGGCAGGAGAGCAGGCTACAGGTTCATACTCATCTTTACAGCTTTAAAGTGGCTTCTAATCTATATAGTTTTGCTAGAAGAAAGGTCTTTCTGTGATGTGCTGCCACTGATGTTAAGCATGAGAGAAAACTCAGCCATGGGCTTGTATAGCTTTATGTTTTATTTTCTGTTGGTAGAGGGAACATTAAAAGCTGGACTCTGGCTCCAAGGAAAATATAGGTAGAAAATACATGGCAAGATTGGCCCATATTTTCCTCTTTGCACAGCAAATATAAATATACCCCAGATGTAATACCCCAGGCAGCAAATAGAACCAGATGCACTTAGGGCTGTGTCTGGTGAGAAAGTTATTTTGTATGATCCCTTCACATAAAACAGCTAAAATTAATATTATGAAATTTCCATTACATTTTAGTAGCCTCGAGATAAAAACTGTTCTATTTCTAAAACTCTCAGCAGATTAATAATTTTGTAATCATTTACCCAAAAAGATTAATTGCCCCATCGCATAAATGGGAAAGTAAAATTGTAAAAAAACCCACATTATGTTAGTGTAAAAAGTACTCTTCAATAAAAATAATTATTTATCTAAATTATTTAAATTGGCAACAGATACAACGTAAGTAACCCCCATAACAATTTATGTAACCTTTCTGTGATTTTGTGTGCGTGTGTGTTAAAAAGGGGAGTATACCAAATTAATGAGCATGATTGCCAGGAAAAAGTTAATAGAAAAGCCATAAAGAAACCGAATCCTGGAATTATTGCTTTCTTAGCTTTTCATGTTCTCTCTCATAACAACTTCAGATATTAAGGGGATTACGACTCAAAATTTACCTAGGGCTTTATCCAGTAAGAGTATATCAATGAAAGAAATACAACAAAAGCAGTGAGTAAAGAAGCCTCAGGCCGAATATTTGCACCAGATTCTTGTGGACTTATTGGCAATTTCTTTATTTCAGAGAGAAGATCTGGTGATTTTACTAACTCATAAAAATTGCCTGGAATATTTTGGAAAGTCAGCTCTGATCACAATATTATAACTGGTAAGGAAGATTTGTGGGGAAAAGACCCCCATCCATTATTCCTAACCTTCACGGTCACAGGGTTTTTCATCCAGCTAGCAAATGCACAAAAATCCATGTAATTCACATGTGAAGGATTTCGGATATCCTGGATATATCTGCTGTATATCACAACAGAACCTCACACAAGGAGCTGCGTGGGAATTCAGAGCAGGCTGCTGCATGCAAAGGATGGTGTACCATAACACGAAAGTCTTGCCAGCTTCCAAAGGCAGGGCAGGGATGGTCTTCCCAGCAGTACTCTCCAGCTGGGAACTCTGACCCCTCAGCATGGCAAACTTCCCTTACTATGGTAATTCCATGGCATGTATGTGTTGCCTCCAATTCTTGAGTTACCTTTTTGTCAGCTGCTTTGGGGGGGGTTTATATCATTTTGCAGGAGAAAGACATAACATCTGACCTGGACAGAGGTGTCTAGAGGCAAAATAGTGATCCCCAAAAAAAGCCATTTATTTTAATTTCTGTGTGGCTCAGTTTTCACCACTGATGCTCTTGAACAAGCTTTCTGCTTCTGGACACAAACATGCTTCCCACCATGCCACTCAACATTATGTCCAATTCTTATGCCCAATTGATCCAGAAAATAGCCCTTCATTTGGCTTGTTTGGAAGACTAGCAGAACAAACTTTATGCAAACTGTAGATAGTTACTGCATTCTTTGAAAACATAAATAAAAGAAAAGCCTCCAGATTTTGCATAATAGTGCAATGATTGCAAGACTCTCTCAGGATAAGAAAAAAAAGGTTTTAATTATTTCTTCTGCATAAAGGCATTTCTTCTGCATAAAAGCATATAAATCCACATCTTTAACCTTCCTGGAGAAATCCTATCACTCCAGTGTTCAAGTAAGCCAGGTTCAAGCAAACCACACTTAGAGATCACTGATCCTAGTGCTTTAGTGGACTCCAGTGCACTGCCCTGTAATTTTTTTCTGATCTCTAGGGAATATTACTGAGCCATATTAGTTGTTCTCACTTACATATTTGTGCACAAGAGGTTTTACACTTGAGTTTTATAATTAGTAACGTACTCCCATGGGTGCTTAGCAAGTTTCACCTCCCTTGCCAGCAGCAGAAAGAATTTTACTGAAAACAGGTAAATTACCTGTTTATCCCCAGAGCAGGTACTGAGCTTCCCAGGATGCTTTGCCTTCCTATTGCATAAGGGGTTTCTTCAGAACCAATTAGCTGCTGACTTCCAGCTGTGACTCTTCTGAGTGTCACAGAAGGGCACTCCAAAGGCATTTTTATACAGCAGAGACTAACCTGTACTGGCCAGGATGCAAGAGAACTGGATCCCAGCACCAGAGGGCTGCGGTAAGTATTTTGGAAATTATTTTGGCTCCCTACTGACTACATGGGAAAGACAAACCACTTTGAAACTTAGCTAGAACTGTTTCATTTCTCACACCTCTCTCCAGAAACACTCACTGATAATTTTTTAAATAATAATATTTTATCACAATAAATTAGTTTTCTTTTTGGCTGAAAGCTAGATAAAGCAATCACAGATTTCAGGATGGCTGACAAACCTTAAGGAGCTGCATCCTCAGTATGTGACAAACCCTTCAGTGTGTGTCAGTCTATTTGTACAGTCCCAAGCACCCTAAATATCTCCTCTACCTCACAAGATTCAGTTTGTTAAAAAAAAACAGATTCCAGGTAGGAGGTTAGTCCTGCACTATTAATGTTAATAGGAACATTCCCAGCAGGCACCAGGAATAAGGAGATGGCATGGAACTCTAGGTTTATGACAATCCCATAATCTAGCAGGCATTAACGGACTCTAATGTAATCTCAGTTCTTTCTATAGGATTAAGGATTCATGAGGTAGGAAATGGACAGAGGGAGAAGGAGAGAAAATGTCCCTAGCTTAGTGATTATGCATTTGCTTGGCAGAAGAATTCATGAGTTCCTGCCCCAAGGACTGTTTTTGTATTTTAACCAATGACAGTTTCAATAAAAATCCAAGTACAGAAACAAATTACATCTGATCATTTCTACAGATATTTATCACTGATAGTCATTATCAGTCTTAGTCAGCAAACACTAGGTTGACATCATCTCCTTTCAAATTCTTTACCAATTTTACTTGTTTGGCATGCAAGAAGGCAAACCATCAAGGATGCTGCAACACACAGAAAAATCCTGCTAACTCAGTTCAAACAGAGTAATTAACAGAATTAATCAATTTCAATTGAATGAGATCAAAGAAATCTCCTATCAGTTGACTCTTTAGAATAACTCAAGGAAGATTAATTTCTATCCTAGTGTTCTCTTGATCCCAATAGGTTGTTGATGACAGGGGAGTAGAAAGCAAGCTTTTTATCATCAATCACTTTCATTATTACTTCACTACCTGCTGTGTACAAGGATCCACACATTCCTCTATTTTTAGACAAGAAAGCAACCTGTCAATAAGTGCTGAACTGCTCGCCATTCAAAATGACCACTTAGAGAAGAACATAGGCATGGTGCCTTCTGTGTAGAATATTTAACAGGAAGCTATATATGGAAAAGCACAACTTATACTTCAAGTGTCCCAGTCAGCCATGTTTCTCTCAAAGTGAATAACATTGAAGCTGTATGTCACAATTACTGATGTCCTAAAAGCAATGTACCCTCAATTTACCACTTGCACATACGAGACATCTGTTTTATCTACATATACTGCACTTACACCCTAGCTATAAGCTGTAGTTACTACTTATACAGAATGTATAATGTCAAGTTGGAGGCTGGAGGGTCACCAGCTTGTGAAAGGAATTACATGGCCTAGTTGTCTTCAATGAGGGAGTACAAAGGTAAGTGACTCTGTCTGTCTTCCAGTCCAGACTCACATCTTGTCATTTACTGTGTTTTGATGTGGCCCATTTTATTTACATCACAGAAATAAAATCAGCCATCATTATCCTTCTCTCTTATGGTGATTATCTCTTGTGATTTCACCTCAGCTCTTCTGGGTTTCAGGCTTAGTCAACACAGTGATTTAAGATTTCACCATGCTCTGCACTTATGCACTGAGCTTTAGTTAAACACAGCAGTTGCAGATGAAAGTTAGAGCCTGAGTTTCCTGTGTGGGGAAAGTCAGTCACCCAGGAGAGAAACTCACAGTGGTCTTCCAGGAACTGGTAGCAGCTGGGCACTGAACAACACCAAGGAAGGGACGTGCACTAAACTGTGTCAAGCTCTGAGATTTAAACCTCTAAAGGGAGGAAGTGCCCGCACTCCAGATTCCAGGTGTTGTTTTGGTTGGCTTTTTTTAAAGTGCTTAACAAGGACAGAGTAAAAAATTGGAAGAGACAGAGGAAAAAGGGAAAGAAGAAAGTCACCACTTAGTGCAAGGCACTGGCTGAAACATCCACGCAGGATACAGGAAAGGAGAGCTAAACTCACATCTTCTACCGCCCTGTGAATGCTCTAACCAGCAAGCCTCTGGGTGGAGTATTCTTAAGCCCCAAATATTTAGCAAGCTGCTTATGATTTCAGCAATAAAGCATTTCCTATTGACATCCATGTCCTAACAGGCCAAAACCAAACACCTCTATTCCATTTTAATGTGTACCTTATTCAGGCGAATTCCCACCGACTTCAAAGAAAGCCTGGAACCTTGGAGCAGCCGGTTCTCGCATTGTGTGTCAGTGTCTGTGCTCAGGCTCCCCTGCACACCTTGGCACGGAGCCTGCAGACCAACGCCCAGCTGCGGCGTGCCCTGGCTCATGTTCCAGCTGGGCCTGGGCTTCCCTCACCACGGGAGTTGGGTCTGTGGGATACAGGGACAAGCGACATCACTCTTGCCCCAGCACAGCAGTGACAGTCAGCCTGCACTTGCTCCTGAGTACTTGGAAATGAGAAGAACTCACCCACACCGTGGCACAGGAGTGGCCCGCCCATTTAAGAAATTGCCAGGGGTGTTCAGCAGAGCACAGCTCTCAGAAAATACTCACTGCAGGAAAGCACAAAAGGCAAACACCAATGAAAAACTGTACCTTAAAAAAGTGTATGCCTCTTGGGTTTGGATAAAGCAGAACTAAGATAGAAACTTACCCATCATATTCAAAATCCATGTATGAATCAACCCAAGCACATATTAATTTAAAATTATATTTATTCAAAGTGAGTTATTAGTTTATTCATAACATAAATTTTCTCTCTAGTACAGACTACCAAGTTCAGATAGGTAAGATGTGTGCACTGACCTCATTACAATAGCATACATATGTTAAACATTGTGAAGTGCTCTCTGTTTCAGTAATTCTTTGGGGTGAAAAAGTACGTCATGTCATTTTTATCAAAGGGATCTAGAAAACAGTGATTTGAGAACACTGTATAAGGGGTTTCCTGTGGACAAGAAATCTGACAGGTGGTTATTTATCTCTTTGTGTGGTAAATGTGCACTGAGAGAACTGGGTCGTTTTTTCCTTCGTAACAGACATTTGCTTCTAAAATATCCAAAATATATAAAGGATATCATGATCATGGATAAAAAATTTCTTTCATCATGCACATGTTTAAATACTTGTGATTTCCATTCTACATTTTTCTCAGTGTTCTTTTACAACCATAATGACTATTTTGATTTTCTTTTTTGTGTGTGTGTATATGAAATTGCGCTCCTAATTTTTCCTTTGCTGTGTATACCTTAATTTAGTTTGGAGTTTTATAATCTGTTTTTATTTCTATCTTCAGATTGTTCTGGCCTTCTAACTTATTCAGTCTCCCTAGAGGAGAAGCACCACACAGATTTCCAGCTTCTATCTTCCTCAATAATAAGTAAAATTCTGTTTTCAAGGCCTAGAAATTACATTTAGTTCATATACAGCTGTTACTGAACTGACTTTGTCACTGTACAGCCTGGGCTTTTTTTCTCTGTATCCAAATTGATTTAAGGTTTCATATTGATCTGGGTATCAATATCCAGTTTATAAGCAACAATACCATTCATGTTCAAGGGCACATTTCAGTCTTCTCAAATAGGGCTCTATCTGAGCAATCTCCATGGAAAAAACTTCTTTGCTGTGAAGAATACTTAATTTCCTTAGGTACAGCTTCCCCTAGATAGCTTTGTTTCTTGCAAAATAGTAGCTCAATAAAAGGCCTTTGTTCCCATTTGTTCTGACAAGTTGAAACTTTCACATTACTTCTTATGAATTTGCTCCATATGAGAACTGAATTGTTGAAGTGGTTTTTTAAATTATTTTGTCAACCCTTAGTTTGTTTTTTTTTTACTAAGACTTTGCTGTCATAGTAATGTTACTTGCTTAGAAGATGCTACAATCTTCTGTAGCATCATCCCTTTTCTTTCCAAAACTTGCATTCTCATCCAAAAATGTTCTCCAGCCTGGCACACTAAAACAGCTGCTTCTATATGTGAGTCAGAATCTCATTCCATGTTTCTCTCTCTACTGCAATCTGATCTCAAAATTAGATCCCATAAACAGGGATCTAATCGGGGGTTTTTTACCATATTAAATAAATTTCTCTTTGGGGTATTCTACTTGCAATTAATCCTCTCAGAATTTCATTCTTTCAAAGAGTGTGATTCTCCTGACATTTTTTTTAGCACAAACTGGTAATTAGACTGCTCTTCTTTAATTGTAGGTTATTAAATTACATCCACTGCCTCTGGCCTGAGGTTAATGGAAAAAGAAAGTAGCTAGCTTTTGCCCACCGCGCTCTTTAGAAACTTTTCTTTCTGAAGGGAAAAAATAATCCCTCTGCCTGATGAATTTCATGAGAAGCCCAGATGCAATAGCTGTAGTCCTTACCTGCTATTCCAGCTCCTTCATCCCTCACATTTTCCTTTGCTTTTCTGACACCAAATGCATGTTATTTTTCCTGCTTCTTCTTCAGATACTTTAGAGTGCTCTTAGTGGTAATTACTGCAAGTGCCTGGGTTGGATCTTATAACTCTGATGAATCTTCCTAATGGCTAAGTGGGAAACTAACAAATATGTAGGAGGGATATTTAACACTGGAGCTTGGGTGAAATGGAAGCTGATGCTTCTCTTCTTCTTGGCATTGATCTGTTCTGGTTCAAAGCAATACCTTGCACAGGAAATGTTACACTTCTGCCTGAGCCTGTTCAGGGTCCAACTGAGCTTAAATCCTTGCTTCAACCTGAGCCTAAGGCAATCTTTGTGGCCACAGGTGATAGAAAAGATACTTGTTTGAGCACTTGCAATAAGTGAATAGGGAGAGTTAGTACATTATGAATGGAATCCAAAGTGGCCACGCCCTTGGGCAGAAAGCCATCAAACATCACTTCTTTTGTGGTACTGATACTTTCAGATACCTACAAATAGCACTACCCATGTGGGCCACTGTGTCCTGGTTCCTGATCCTTGTGTTACCACTGTATGAATACAAAGAGATGCCACTTATTCAGCTCAGCCCCTGTAGTCTGATTTAATAAAATTAATTAGACGTTCTTTTAAATCCACCATTTTGTTCATACTGATTATTTTTTCTAGTATCAAGGGTACACAGGAGGTGGGTTTGGCCAGCCTATGCCATCAGAGTTCTGATGCCAACCCTGGTGAAGTGTCAGTGGGAAAAGTCCACTTAGTTCTAGTCATCAGCAGTCCACAAAAATTAATCCAAAGAGGAACAGTAAAGATTTCTAGATGAATCATGTCAAAAGAAACTGGAAGAGCTCGGCTCACTTAGTCTGGCAAAATGAGTGCTGAGAAGACATCTGATTGCTGTGTGTAGATCAATCAAATAGCCTTTTTTGAGCTAAGGAACCATGTTGGCAACAAAATCAGAATTTATTCCGTGAATAAATTTTGGCTGGAAATCACAAAAATCAAGAGCAGAGCCAACTTTTGGAGCAATCTCTCAATAAGGAGGATGAGAACAAAAACTTAGCATTGTAAAATAGAGGGTGGCCAATTTATAGAAAAAATATCTGACATGCTGCCTGCAAAAACAGGAGCTTGTTCTCAGAGGCTCAGGGGAAAGATGGTCAACTTTCTTGAAGCCATAAATCACATTCTCTTAGTTGTCACAGAGCCACACAGACGTCAGCGAGCTGTGGGGAGAGCAGATAGCTCAGCAAGCTCCAGATCTTTTAGTGTTCCCTGGTGGATTTGGGCTGGATGGCCTCTGTTCCCCAAACCAAGGCAGCCCAGTGCCACATGAGCGCTGTAACCCCAGCAAGGGAGTTCATCTGGCATGCAGCTAAAAAAAAAACAAAACCAAAACCACAACCCAAGTCCTTCATCCCAAAGCCTACCAGCCACACATGGAGATGTAACATTCTTCCAACACACAGCTCTCAGGTACCAGACTGTCTCTTCTCCAGACTAAGAAAAATCATCTGGGAGAATACCTCTTGGAACAAGATAATTTTATACGTACTTGTTCTCTGATCTCCTGTAATTTTAACAACAGTAGCATTAAGAAGTACAGTGAAGAATGAAAAATTTTATGCTAAATTATTATCATCAGGGTTAAATGCTGTACTGATAATTTAAGATTTGAGATTTAAGATGTAATAACAGTGTCCTGAACTACATGTTCTACCAAAGCCAAAACACTCACAGCAAGTGTCAAAGCCAAGGGTATGTGCCATTTATTAATAGAAGATGAAGCTATTGCTGAGTTAAGAAGTAGCCTCAAGTTACTAGTATAATTAAAAACTGCGATTAAATATTAAGATGAATGAAAAAAATTAAACCGTGAGCTGTCAAAGTGCCAAGTAAATAATTTAAGGACAGATTTAAAAAGCAGTGGGAACACCCTTTTTCTGCTTTTGCTACTTCTTCATATTACTAAACCTCTTTTACCCTTTCTAATCTAATCCTCACATTCTTCACTGATAATCACAGATGTTAGCAAGGTTACTTTCTCCTACAATATATCTGTTTATAGTATGTGCTTGTAAACTGCAGAAGAGGCTGTGCTTGTTCCTATGTGAAAAAGAAAAAAATATAATTTGGAATAGCAGGACAACCCTTTCTGGGGCAGTCACAGGGAATAAAATAGATGTTTGTAGAGAGAGCAAGGAAAATTAATCAGGAAAGTGGGTATGGGCTGACTGCAAGTTGTTTGGTTATCTAAATGTTTTCTTTTTGGGACTTTTCCATCTCCATTTTCTCTGCTGTTAAGAGTCATTTTTCTTACTTTATAAATAATAAATAATACCCTTTTCTTTTTTCACCAAAGGGCATCAGAGGCTGATGCTGATGAAGGGGAAACAAAAAGGAAGGCAATTGCTGGCACTAAACTAAGAAGGAAGTGTGTGCACTGACTGCACAGGTAGACAGGTGGTCAGAAGATGGATTACTGCAGGTCAGGGCCCTCACCTGGAATTGAATAGTCAAGAGACAGTTTTAATCTGCTTGATCCAGCACCTTAGCTAGCTTGGCAGTATCAAGTAGTTGCACTATTATCTCCATGGTGGAGCTGAAATGAGGGCTCCCATGGGAAGCTTCAGTTAGACCAGTGCTTTTCTGTGAGCAAAGTTTTGGGGTTTTTTTCTTGAAGAACTTGCTTCTGTCATCAAAGATATTTCAATACACCTCAAAAAAAAATTTCTCACCATCTCCAGCTCATGGTAGCAAAGAATAGAAACAGAGTTTTATTCCCACTATGACAGATGTTCATTCCTGATGCCTTGCTCTGTCTGCTACCAGCCTGGATGAGGGCATTGGTCTTTCATAAGTGTCATACATCCCTAGTTGCTCTCTCTTCAGAGATGCAAATAGACACCCGTAGCTAAAATACAGGGTATAATTACATCCATGTAGAAAAACTGTGCATGGCTAAGGCACACTGAAAGGCTAAATAAGCTCAGTAAAAGCAAAGTTCCCATCCCATTGTTCTTACTGCAGATTATGGGGAAAATGGTGCCCATTCTGATGCCCATTTTAGAGTTAGCTTAGAAGTGCACAGTACCTAATGGATCAGTAAATATATTTTTGAGAAGCCAAAACAGAGGTTTCCAGACAAAAGCTTACCTAGCTGTAGTATTTTGGAAGAACGTTTGAGAGTTAAGTACAGAAAACAGTAGACTTTTCCCCCATTCTTAACCTGCACTAGGAATGATCCTCTGCTGAAGAGCTGGGGATTTTTTGCCTAGAGTGCTGTCATAGAGGCTGCTTTACAACACACTCTGCAGTCATACAGCTAGAGGCATCCACGGTTCTCCTGTCACTGTCCCTTCACAGTTCTGTCTGCCTATACCATTAAATACGCTTCAGTTTTTGTGGAGAAGCTCCACCCACAGCTAAACGCAGGATTTCCTGAGAAGTTTTACTAGGAATCCCTAATACTTTAGCAAAGCTCGTTGATAAGCCTGTTTCCTGGATGTGGAAGCATTTTTCTTTCCTGCCATTACATCTCTGTTGGGAGATATTTTAAATCTACCTGTTTTAAGTGTGATCTTTTAAGCCACCCTACTCTGTGGCTTTGCCCTTGTGAAGATGATCTTGTCCTTCCAGAAGTGCTCAGCTCTCTATGGAAGAAGTAGCATCTGCAATTTACAGAAACTTGTGTACAGGACTTCATTCCTCATCTGTGTGCCTTCTTTTGAATGCGCAATAGCAGTCTGGGTGAGCTTTTCATGGGGCTGTCCCCTTCTGCTGGAAACTTATCTCAGTTGAAAAGAAACCTGAATTAGATTCTTGAATACAACTATCCAATACAAGCGTCCTTACAGTCTGCATAAAGGCAAGATTAACAGAATGAAGCATATAAAAGACCAAAGACATGTATTTTGCTAGGCAGGTAACATGTGGTTTCTTCTCGCTGAGGATTTTACTTATGCTACAACAGTTTTTTCTTCTTATTTACGTAAAGAATACGATTTTCAGAAGCAAATTTTTTATGCATTGTGTCTTTTTGATGAATAGCAAAATATACCAATTGCTACAAATTCCTCTTTTATTAAATTAATCTTTTATTACCTTTAGTAAAAGGAAAATCTTTCATTACCTTTATTTACCTCTAGTAAAAAGGCAGAGGTTATATTCTTTTGAGTATTTTAATATCAGGCTGTATTTATTCAGCAAGAGAACCAAAGCTCTTGCAGCAGTTGTGAGCAAGATTCCCAGAACACTTCTGTACATGTACAGGCAAATGCATCACAGGTCATGCACAGGGCCCAGGCTACGAAAAAGAAAAACTGTCTTGTTAAACATCTGCAGTGAAACATTGGTTTCACTGAGCTTCAGCATTGATTTTGTTTCAGTTTTATAATTATTTTTACTTTTGTATCATACACTTTGGTGAAGGCAAGAATTCTGCCCTGCCTTGAAGAGGACCAGTACTGTCACTTTCTCCTTTGGTTTTGTGGCCTTGATTTCACAGGCTGAAAGTGGCCCTTTCTCTATAACTCATAGAACCACTGTAAAGCCACAGCTGTCCCTTCAGGTAGCAATTGTCACAGGCTCAAAAAGGACTCAGCTCCAAGCAGCACATACAAAGAACAAGGGAAGCAGTAGTATGTAGCATCTCCTAGGTATCTTGCCCTTGTTGCTGATGGTATGAAGATACTTACAAAAGTGCAAGAATGCCTATCATTTTTCATCACATTATTTCTATATATACATTTTCCCATTTCAGTCCCAGGCCAGATGATATATGTGTTTTTTATACTCTTATTGACCGATGATTTTCAAAATTCCTTAAAATTATTACAGTAACATTTGAAAGTAGTCAATGTCTTATCTGAAGCACCAGAGCATCCTTCGAAAGGCCTCAAGAAAAGTTTAGTAATAGCAGATAAAATTTCATAGAATCATAGAATGGCCTGGGTTGGAAGGGACCTTAAAGACCATCTTGTTCCAACCCTCCTGCCATGGGCAGGGACAATTTCTAATAGACCAGGTTGATCAAGAACTCCATCCAGCCTGGCCTTGAACATTTCCAGAAATAAACCTACTATCTCTTAGTTTGAAGCCGTTCCCCCTTCTCCTATCTCTTCATGCCCTTGTAAATAGACTTTGCCCTTCTTTCTTGTAGGTTCCCTTCAGGTGTAGGCAGTAATTAGATCCCTAAAAAGGATCCCTTTTCCAGGCAGAACAAACAAAGTTCTCTCAACCTTTCCTTGCAGGAGAGATGCCCCATCCCTCTAATCACTTTTGTGGCCTCTTCTGGCCTCGCTCCAGCAGGTCCATGTCCTTCCTGTGCTGGGGAGCCCAGAGCTGGATGCAACACTCCAGGTGGGGTCTCAGCTGAGAGTAGTAGAGGGGCAGAATCACCTCCCTCAATCTGCAAATTTGATTTGGTTCTTTGCAATAGCCAAGGTTACTCTGGAAGAAGCACATCTTTACAAAAAGTTTGTAATAAAAGTTAATAGTGATTTTCAAAATGTTGCGCTCAGCTCCAGTGTTTAATTTCTGCCTGCCTAGACTTCTTCAGAAGCAAATACTTATTCTGTGACAGATCAGACTTTATATGCGAGGCTCAGCCATAACATGTACACTACAAATGGGCCCTGCTGGTCTGCTGGCCTTTCTTCTGGAGAGCTGGCCAGAGGCAGTTTGGGTAGCTGTGGTGTTGGAATAGTTAAATATAATCTCATTCAAACGTGTAACCACACGTTCAAGGCTCTGCCTTGTTCACATGAGAGGAACTCTGGGTAGAAGGCAGATCTCCTCTGCTCTATGTGTGGGTTTGCAGGTAAACAAGAGGTGGCGTGGCCATGGCCACCCTGAGCTCCCCAAAAAGGGGGTGAAGATTCAATCCTCAGAGCCATTGAGGCTGCACAACCTCAAAACCTGTGCATATGGTTGGGGATGTGATCTGAGTTCTTCTGTGTGACAAAGATGAACCTGCACATCCCCTGGTACAGTCCCTGCATCCCTGCTACCACTTCAGGGATGGTGGTAATATCCCTGAATGTATCCTTGTCAACCAAGGAATGGGGGCAGAACAAGATTTTGAAGGAATCCTGCAGCAGCCTCCAGAGAGTCCTTTAGAGATAAAGTTACAAGCCTGAGGAAAAAAAGTGTAGTGCCAGCTCTTGCTTCACCATCCTACCAACTTTTCTGTGTGTACATGAGTGCTCACGATATGCTAAGTTGTTTTGTGAGCAAGTATAAAGCAAATGGTAGGTGGGAAAATTGAAAGATCTATTTGAGGAAATAATGGCAATATCAGCAAGATAAAATCCCCAGGCAAACATGTCTCCCAGTGGGGAGTTTTTGTTTTCTATTTGTTTTGTTTTTTGTTAAGAGTGGGAACAAATAAAGGAGGCATTAGATACAGCAGAGGAAATCCAAACAGACGCCCTTACCTCAACCAACAAAGAATCCAGCAACACAAGTAAAGCCAAGGCAATAGGAATTTTGCCTTTTTCATGAATCCTACAGTTCCAGAACCCTTAATGATAACATTCTTGTCCTGGGTTGGCCATATGACCTGTTTGTATCCCCAGTCGTCCTCTTGCTTATGCTGGACGTTAAGCTCTACAGCTTTAAGTTAGTCCCAGAGAGACAGAGAGAGTGAAAGTGGAGTTAAAAAAAAAACACTCGCGGTTTGTCTGCAAGAGTTACATCTTATCACTTAGAAAAGGCCTTGAGGCTACATTCCAGCGATTTTTTTTTTTCATACACTCTGTATGTGCGGGAACAGCACACACAGCGGAGAGTTTCCTCGGATCTTTCTCGGCTTTTTTGCAGGGAGAGACTTTGTTTCTTTTGCTGGGTATTTTTTCCTTTTTCCTCCTCCTGGGACTGGTTGGCATCGCGTGGGCCCAAGACACCAGGGAATCCCCAGGGAGCCCCCCCCTCTCTGACTTCTACAGCCAGGCCTGGCAATCGCCCCCCCCGCTGGAGAACTGAACCGGACTCAGACGGACTCTGAATCTACCATCTCTTCAGAGGAAGGAGAGGTTTCATTGTTTTCTTATTATCCAAATTTTTCCTATGCTTGTGAATATTCTATTGTTAAATAAACAGTTTTTTCCACTTTCCTCTAAGGAAATTCTTCCCAGACCTGTAGGGGGAGGAGACCCCCCCAGAAGTTTCCTCCTAAATATTTGCCCTAAACCAGGACAATTCTTCATTGTATAAATGATACTACAACCAATATATTGTTTACCTCTGGTCATATAATGTGGTTTCTATTCAAATTTAAGTTACGTGTTTCACCAGTTTGCAAGAGATTTGACTTTTCAGTTGCCTTCCTCTATTACCTACCTACATATTTTTTAGACAATGACACATTTCTGGTTGGAACATGATGAAACACAATAGCAAGAATTTTTCAGTGACATAAAGGATAATAAAGGATAATAAAACTAGAGATTCTGTGATTTCTGCCTTACTCAACGAGTTTTCAAATGAACAGTTCAGCAAGTAACACTCCATTATTCAAATGATTATTAAGAAGCACTTTTTTCTGTTATTAACAGACACCCAGTCTGTAATATGATACACCATATATTACTCCGAATCTGTGAGGGAGAGAATGAGACAAAATAATACTTCTCTTATATAACCTACACGTACCATTTTTTAGTACAAACATAGAAAATGAAAATGCTTTTGGTTTTGTTTGTTTTTTTTTTTTTTTAGCGGTGGTGCAAGGATTAGTCCATGTTAAATACAGAAACAAGCAACATATTTTGGCTTAGAACATAGGATTGGCAAGGTTTCTTCCATTTATCAATCGGTTCTGAACTGCTTGCTATGTTGGTGCAGAATCCCACAGATTTTGTATATGGAGACTTATTTACTTATTAGGCAGAGGGAAAAAGTGAGGTTATGAGTTTCCCTAAGTTGTTTTCCAGCTGATCTATTTGTGTCCAATACATTGTCCCAGTACAAAAACAACAACTAAAACTACCAATTCATTTTGTGGAAAAAATGTTGTTCTTCTCACCGCATACCATCAGTAAAAAACATTATATTATAATTGAATTCTGATCCCAAAGTAAATAAAATAGTTTCCTAGTTTTGCCATCAAGCTCTTAAATAAGAGACTCTTTTAACTTGTGAAGAGTCCAAGGCTAAGACAAAAATTTAATCAAGATGCAAAGAGATGTTGGCATACATTTGGGGGCTTTTAAATGGCTTTATATTTAAGCTTAAAATTAAAGACAAATAGTGGGGGGTTTGTCACATGTAACCAGCAACAGGCATTCTTCATCTAACAGAGGTCAGGTTAATGTTTAAACAAGCAGTGTGAGATCTGCTGATCTCCCAGAAAATCTCTTGACTAAGGACACTCCAAATGATTGTAATAGCCTTTAATTTGACCCCAAACCTAAACCTGTAATTTTTGATGACTATCATTTTACTGACATGTATTCAATTTCCAGGGATCACAATTCTTTTGGGTATTGATTCAAAGAACAAATAACCTGTAGCAATGAAAACAACTTTTGATTCTTTGCGACAGTCAAATTTTGACATATTGCAAAGAAGTTTATCGTTCAGTTGTAAAGTCATGTTTGTGCATTAAATGCATTAAATCATTTGTTTAAAATCAAAACAGTTTCTTTAAAATATCCTCATCCTCATAGAAAACACAATTCTAGAGTACAGCCGTACTCAGACAACACATTTCCAGGGCACAGCCCTACATGGATAACACATTTCCAGAGCACAGCTTCCTGCCTGAGGGAAGCAGACTCCAAAATGGACTTTTGCCATTGTCCACTTGTTTGTAAATCCAGTTCCCAAGCCAGAATCAAAGAAGTGACTCCACACCTAAAACCAGAAAGCTGCCTGGAAGTGTAACTTTGTGGGCCCTGGCCACGTTGTGAAGTTTTCTGCTACAAAAAGGACTATTCTTTCAGGAAAATAAAGAAGTTATGCAGTCTCAGTGTTAATTTAAAGAAAAAAAGAGGTACCCGATGTACCTTGATATTTTTTATGTATTCTAGGAAGGGGTAAAAACATCTTCCTTTTAATTTCAATGTTAGTTAAAGCACTTTAGGCATTATGGAGCAAAGTAGTGATGTTCTGTTTCTTCTGAAAAACATACTGGGGATTTTTCAACTTACTTTAACTTGAAATTTGCAGCATTTGATGCTTCAAGCTCACTAGTAGGCAATTTAATGTTTTTTCTGTTTCATGCATCCTCAGTTTTGTTTTTAAATTTATATTTTTTCTGAAGTAAATGTAGTCATGAAAAGGGATTTCTGCTTGAAACATTATGGACTGGAAAAGGAATTTTGCTTTTATGCCTAAGAACAGCCTGTCTTTATTGTTCTGAGAGTGCATATTCTGGCAGAATGTGTGCTAAATCATATTTTAGATTGCAATTATTAAAACTTCTTTCAAAGTTATATATCATAGAATGCACGAATCTTTCTTTAAAAATATATATAAAACCCATTGATTACTTAGATTGCAGTGTCCCTGCAATGCAATGGATTTATTTCAATAATTAAAACACAATCTTCCTTTTGGAATGCTAGTTTCACTAAAGCATAATAAAGAAAAAAAAGCTCACTGCTAATGATGTTCTGTAAATTATCAGTGTTTCAGAAAAAGAAAATATTAAAGTAAAAATCTTATTTTACTGAAGTGGGGCTGCTTTACTTTAAGCATGGAAAATACACAGGAGTCAAAAATTGTGGAATTGTACAAAGGTCAGTTTTAGTTTGATGGAGGCAAGAGTTTAAAAGCTCTCTGCAGAAAGTTCTGTCTCTTTTTGACAACAGAGATTAGTTTGCCTAGATAAGTAGTCGGTTCTTCTCTCTTTTTCCCCAGACCATACAGACTGAGCACTAAATGTCACAGCCTTGTCACTGCTGGCACTGGGCCACTCACCTTGTGGAACAAAACAGAAATAAGCATGTTTTGGGTCAAAACTTCAGACGGTTTTTGTAGAAAAGATGTAATGGGAGGAGGGGGTCCCAGAGAGGTGGTGCAGTGCTGCTCTGAGCCTGTTTGTCTTGAGATCCTTGCTCAGTCCACTCCCCTCAACTCACTCGCTGGAGGAGGGCTTAAATGGCTGGCTTTGTACAGGTAAAGAAAATGTGTGAAAAATCTAGTTTGCATAAGAGGTGTGCAGAAGGAAGGGGACTGGACCTCTTGGTCTCTTTACTCCTGCCTTGCAACCCCAGTTCAGGACCATCCACATGGCATTATCAACATGGGTTCTAAGGACTGCTGATATTCTTTGTTTCTCCCTTTTCTGTTTTTATTTCTCTCATCCCTTGCTTTATCTGGACCACACATGGCTTTCATATCCTACTCCATGTTCCACATGAAGTTTGCTGTGGGAGTGGGGAGATTGTGGCAGTGTGTTGTGGCTTGTGAGCCAGCACCTTTAAGAAGGCTGTTGTGGGAGTAGAGAACGTATTGAAGTTGTACTGTGCAAAAATCCAAGGGCTTGTGGAAGTCTACTGTAGAATTTAAAGAGCTTGTGAGCCAACACCTTTTGTGTCTTAACAGTGGGCTGGATGCCAGAGTTATTGCAGCTGCACAACAAAGCACAAGAATACCCAGATGTGTGGTTCAATGTCTTCATTCATCCTGATTATCATTTTAAGGAATGTCACAGCCTTTGTTGATGGGTCAGGACACCTTTTTCCCACCACCAGAACCCCTTGCTTTGACACTGTATCCTCCCACACCTCTGGGAAGCTCCTTCTCTATCACAGTTTCAGTCATTTATGGAGAACAGAGCATTTACTTACTCCACTCAGTCCTAGTCATGCCATTTCAAAAAATAAACAGTGACTAAATATAGCCAAACTCCGTCTCCTTCCAAAGAACTGGACCTGAAGCTGAGCACTGAAGGTAGGCTGGTCCCCTGCAACTGTTACCACTGATTTTGATTTAGGAGAGTGCTAATGCAGCAATATTTCTGGAGGCCAAAACTCAAAAGTCACAGGCAATTTTTACTCAGTACTTATTCTGAAAAACCACACTGGATAATTTTGCCGAAACATTTTGGATTGTTTATATCAACAGGAAGCAGATCCTTCCCAACTTCTATGGGTTTTATTAGTCAACATGAGCAGGCAGGACAGTTAGGAAAGGAATTCTTAGCTTCTGGCCTAAACTCCTGGGGCTGTGAAAGAGGAAGTAGAAAAAAACTCCAGCAAAGATATGCCATGGAAACCTGGACTACAGTATATTGCATTTCACCATGAACCTGCATTTTATCTTTACAGGAAACACTGCAGAAACAAAAATATCTCTCTCCAAGCCCACTCTGATCTCCCTTTAGAAAGACAGGTTCTCTTTGAGTAACTCAAAAAATCATAAATGGACAACTCTATGAATTTAGTGTAATGTTTTGTGTAGCAAGTATTGTCTCAAATCTTGAAACTGCTTAAAAGTGGTCATAACTACTTTAAATTATGTACCTTTTTTCCCTCACCACCAGTGAAAAACAAAGAAGGATGTAATAAATAAAACAGTGGAAGGAAGCCAAAAAGGTATTTGTCTTCATGTTATCTTGTGGCTTACCACATCATGCCTAAGATTTCAGCATCATACCTTGTTGAATGTTATGTGAATTTGCCCGCCAGCACAGTGGTTCCTTTCACTTCCAAAAGGGGATGTAGGAAGTAAATCCTCTTTTAATTGCAGATTAGTTTAGATGGGAAATGATTATACATACAAGAAGGTTGAACTATCATCTATTTCATTATGTCCATCAATTATATTAAAATAGAAGTATTAATATTCTGCTTAATCTCTACATTAGGCCTCTCAAACTCTCGAACATGCTGTGTCAGTAGTGCCGATCTTTTTGACTTCATACTTGACAGGTATTGGGAATTAATTTCCATCTGTTTTTTCTCAATCCCTTCCAAACCATGACATATTCTCTTCTTCCAGATATTTTTCAGCTTTCCCCTGTTCCTGCACTTGGTATACTTCCAAATTCAAGATCTTGACCAAGTGGTGGGCCTTCTCACCAAGGCCCAGGAGAAGCATAAAACACACATACTAAGCATACATATCTTTAAATAATCTTTGCAAACTAAGTTCTAACAGCTGTAGCTGGCTGAAAATGCTTGGCTGTGTTTATTGATGCAGCTCCTTAACTAATCTAGAAAACTAGAAAGGTTAAAGACCAATGAAACAGAGTCTACAGGAATAAAACAACATTCATTTGGATGGAGTATGATCTAAGACGTTCTAAAAAATACTTGCTAGGTGAACAATTAGAACGACTGCCAGTTCTGGGGCAGCCTTTTACTCTTTCTCCTTCACTTTCCAACATAATATCTATTTCTAAGGCATTTAGAAATATAGAAAATACTATTTCCTTCTGTTCTCCTAAAAGACTTTCACCTCAGCTTCTCCAGCATCCTCAGAGAAAGATGTAGAGTTGCTGTTTGTGCTGTTGATTTTTCCTTATTTCTATTCTTAGTTCACCTTTCTCATTTTAGATTATGGCTTTTCAGGAAACAACTGTCACTGAAATATTTAAATTCAGGACGTACTAATGTGTACTAAGGACGTACACATTAAATGTTCGTTACACAAAACCTTCAAATCCCATCTGATCTTTTTGGCTTGGTTGCATTATGTTTTGTTTTTCAAGTTTAAAGGGTTTTATGGTATTTACCCCCACATTCCTCCCATATGGTGCAGCAACTTTCTTTTGAGATGTATTCCAATGTACTCATCAGATTTAGTGCCACAGATAAGATACAGAAAAGGCCTATGCTCTACTTATGCAAGCTCCTATATGACACTTCCATTTCAGAGAAGACAGAAGTTCTACTTCCTTCTCTTTACTTTTGAAAAGTACTTTTTGGTTTTGAAAATTAAGTTGGTGCAATTTCCCCCAATAGGCACCAAATAACTGAATTTATATTCACACATTCTATAAAATGCAGATTGCATAAAGTATCATGATGGCTCTATTCCATTATGCTTCATTACTAGGTTGGAAATTACTCACACAGTATGTTTTTCTCTTTAGTATTCTATCACTCTAAATTACGGCTGCACTGTAGGTTACTCTGTGTAGTAAATAGTCTAAATGCAATTCTTGCCTGGCACCCTACTAACAGTCAGCAACACCTTTCTACCCAGGTGGTCCTGTGGCCTTACTTGACTTCTAGCTATGTAATGGTATCCCACCTGCTCAAGGTCTCCTTTACACTTTGCAAAAGTATTTTTCATTTGTCATGATTTTATAGCTATGCCTCAAGCAACGGAACAGCTACACTTGGACGCTACAGCAATCTTGGAACCTGAGTACAACTTACCTCAGCTGTTTTCCATACATTTTAGAATCACGGGAAAAAAAACTCTTCACCTGATAGAAAATAACCTGGTGATGGTGTTTGTTTTCAGTATTTAAAAATAAATGATTGAGTGCGTCAGCTTCCTAAGGATGCAAAACTGTTCATTCTTCAGTAGAATTGTTCATGATTGACAGGTTATCTAAAGTCTCTGACACTGCTTGAGAAAGCAGTGTTAAACTAAATCTAGAGAAAAGTATGTAATCACTGATAACTCCAAGATAGCAGAGCAGTAAAGGAAGTAAAACAAGGAGAAATCACCAACAGGCTGGGACTTTTTAATCCAAAACTCCTTTTGTGGTAGACACCTTAAAGCAGTTAAAGTAGTCTAAGGTTACGGTTCTATTATTTCAAGGAGAAGTGGTACTCCAGTTAAGAGGGTTAAGCATTTTGGAAGGCATCACTTCAGCATGATTAAACATATTAAAGAAAGACAAATTCTCATAGTGGACAGAGATTCATAGGAGACACAAAACTCTGCAATCAACAGAACTGCACCAGAGAATAAAGTCCTGTTGCATGGCATAAAGGTTCCATTATGAGGGCAGTAAATTGTTTATGCCCAATCCAAGACTATTTATCACTAAAGATTGTGTTTACCCTTGTGTTCTGTAAGAACTGCAGACAAACAAACAGGAGGAGAAAATTCCTGCTTACAAATAAAAAACACATACATAGCATCAGAAGGAATCAGACATTTTCTAAGTTTTAGACAGGAGAAAAATAGGCAAAACCCCCCTCACAATAGCAAGGGAAATATTCTGAACCCAGGTCCTTTTTCTAGTAGCTCAAAAGACTCATATCTTGTTCAGAAACCCACAGTTTCGGTCCCTTGTCTGATAGAAATCTGCAGACAGGTTTTCATGTTTCATGTGATCTAAGCACTGAAGCATTATATTTTTCTTTCTAAGATTTTGACTGAGATTTCCTCAGGGCCTGAGGAAACTTTGCAGTCCAAACTTACATACATGCTGATAATTCCCAAATAAAAACACAAGGACTTCCAATATCTGACTACAGTAGGAGCTATTTACATTAAGGTGTTTAAGTAAAAGCATTGTTTCAAGTGTAATTTTTTGGATAAAGATCACTCTATTCAACAGTTTCTTATTTCCAGTCTCCAAATTAATCAAATTCCTACATGTAAATAAATTCGCATAGTATAGTATATAGCATAGTATATATTTGTGATCAGGGCAAAGTTAAGGATATCTCCTGCTTCCCAATTAAGCTTTCTCAGTAATAACAAACTGCATAACTGGTCTAATTTTCCTAAAGTACCACACAGATATAGCAAATCTTCAATATATACACTAGTATTGTGTCTAAACAGACCTTCCTACAAAATTGACATTTCAAAAAAAAAAGAAATTAGCTAAAATAAGACACCCTTATTTAGAATGGATATATTTATCATTCAGACATTTTCTACAATTTAAATCTTAGTCAATAATCTAATTCTGTATTCCAGTTCACCATCTCAAGTAATGGAGACTGATTAAACCTTGTAAAGCTTAATTAAACAAAGTATTTGTCTTTAGTAGAGTACTTACAGTAAAAATTATGTCTTGCTTGTGGGTTCCTCATTTGGTGATGTAATATTCAGAAGTCACCATGCTTTTGGTCTAAGATAAAGCATTTTCTTTATTGCTGTCTTTAGGAAGCCTTCTGAACAAGTCATCTTGTCATAACATATTCTTTTCCAAAACACACTTATTTTCTCTCTCCATGTTTTCTGTTCAAAATACTAAATGTACAAATAAAGGTAAACTGTTAAGTTACTAATTATTACATGTGGTATTTATATATTGTTTTAAAATTTTGTACTACTTTACAAAGGGCAGCTGATAGGACAAGTTAGGAAGTGGTCTGAAACCTGAACCAAAATTACTTGAGTTTCCTAAGACTGAATAATTGTATCTCAAATGTTCCAGAAGGCTTAAAAAGCATACCTTCTTTAACTTAGTAAATGAAAACTATAGTTCCCATTAATTCTTCCTTTCTTAAGCATCATTCATATGAACCATATGCAGCAGGCAGTCTAATTGCTGCTGAAAGGCCCCCAGGATGTCAGGTGTGCCTCCAAGTAGAAAATTTGCTCCATTGTTTAAAGAAGGAAGATGTGCATTGCTACAATTCCTCTTCTTAGTATGAGTTTCCTAAGGAGCAGTCACAAAATGAGCTGTTAAGCATCTTTTCTCTATCAAGAACTCTATCAATAGTTATTGATCAGGACACTGATGAGGAGCTAGTGGTTTTAAAGAGGGAATAACATAATCTGTAGGATTTGGTTTTCTTTTTTTGTAAGTTTTATTGAAATTCAATTGTCTCCCCATCCCTCCTTCTTCCCCATGTGCTGCAATATTATTATTATGTCAGATACACATTTTGAAAAAGGATTTCACTCATTTAGGTCCTTACCTTCAGTTGCACACAGACTTGCCAGGTTCAGATATCATTAATTTGGGGCATACTGCTTATATTTTAATTGAACTCCTTAAAAGAAAATAATGAGTCACAATTATTTCATATTTTAGAAAATCATATTACAGAGCAATCTTACACAGAAAATCTGGTCTGTTAATCATAATATTTGTGAAAAGATAATTGTCACTACAGTCACCTAATGAAGTAGACAAAGGATAACATTTTAAGTAATGTGGTAATATGGCAGTCATATAGTCTTATTCTTAAATTTCTGATACATCATTTAAAAAATTTGAAGATAGCATGAGGAACTAAGAGACCCAATATAACCATCTCTCAAATATTCTATCTAATCAATTTGCAAATATATGCATCCACAAGCAAAGGAATATTTTCATCAGCAAAAGAAAGTCTAACCTGACCTTTGGGATTTTAAAATGCAGCCAAACAACTATGCATGTTTCATTTTCAAGCATGAATTTCACAGGGTGCTGATCTGGACTCAGACTTCAGAAACAGAACCATGAGTGATAGAATTAAAACATAGTGCTTGTGTACAGCCATATGATGCCACTTTTTAAGATTTTCGTAAAACTTCTTAGTGGGGAGAAGTGTCATATGTGAGTTCCTGTGGCTGATACTTCAATAGTTTCACATATCTAAATTTCACAACTTTCCATCAAAAGCTCTAATACTTTGCTTAAAGCCCTGAAGTCACAGAAACAGTCTAGACCATCAGGTTGGAGTTTTTTTCCTTTGATGTTAGTCTTTTTCTTAAATGTAGTTAAAGTTGGAAGTATGAGTTGCAGTTGACAAAGACCAAACAAAACAGGAACACAGTAGTATTTTTTATTGATTTTGAAACTTTAGCCAGATAGCTATGGTGGAGATGGACACGCAAGTTAAAGGAAAATCTACGTTGCAGCAAGTCTTACCTATGTGTTTTTTGTTACTAATCACTAATGTGAGAAGTTCTTTAAATTAAAGAATGTTTTTTATTTTGTGCATTTTCAGTACAGGATCCCAGCTACTTTACTGTAAGTAACTTTACTGTTCTGATAGACACCGCTCCTCTGTTCCCAATTAATTTGAAGTGCTGCAGATTATTTGACCCATTCTTCTTTCTCTCTGTGAAAGCAAACCTGTACATGCTACCACATAAGAACCAACCAAAATCAATACCACAGAAAACCAAGCCCCAGGAATTTTGGATAAAAGTTCTTAGAACTATATGAAGCAGCAAAGGTGGTCAAAGCAAGCCTGGAAGCATAAATGATCAGGAGAGATTTTCCACATAGGATGGGTTTGTGCTCTAATTCTGATTGTTTGGCTTTTTTTTTTTTCTACAGGCAAGATCATTTGTCTGGTGTTCTTGTTTATGAAAATGCTTTCAGATGATCAATTCTCTTTACTGAGGTCATTTTTGATCATTTGGTTATTACAGAAGCACACAAATTGCCTGGTCTCATTTCTGTTAAATTGTGTAACTCATTTCTGTGAGCAACTGCCACAACTCCCTGTAAATCTTGTGTGCCTGCACTTGGCTACTGACAATAATTAGGAAAGTATGAATTGAATTCATTTCATATGAGACAGTTAATGAAAATCTTCATGTGTGAATTCAGAGTAGGAGAAGAGTTACACTCTATGAATAAGAGATTAATTGAGAAGTTTTCTTGGAATTCCTAAGGGAATGGGATATCAGCTGGGTTTTCTACTGAGAATTAGGGCAGATCAAATTATCTTTTCTTTGACAAAAAATTACAAATCTCATTCATAGTCTAAGATTATGCAGCCATAACTCTGATATCAAGTCTCTTTGTGATCTTCAATTTTATTAATTTGCATTTTCTAGGAGCTGAAAGAAGTATTACATTAGTAGACCTTACGTTAATTTCAATCTTGTCCTTACTATTTCCTTCCTTCCTTTTCCCTACTCTTTTCTTTCCAACCCTATCACCAAAAACATTTTTTCAGGATCTCTTTAGTCTCTGCTTTAGAATACACTAAGATGGCCTAGAAGATTTTCATGTCAGATAGAGAAATGTTAGGTTTTGAGAAACTCCATAAGTTTATCTGCTTTCTGAAAAGGTTTGGGATTTTTTTTGTCTTTATTCTGTATTCTTATCCATTAATATTTTTTTTTTCCTGTGCTGATTGCAATGTGCAGTTGTGAGTATATTCCCTCCAAAATCTAAATTATGCATTTCAGTAGAGTTAAGAATATTCTTAACCCCTAAAAATTGCTTTACCTGTCTCTCTTTTTCCATCAAAAAACTTCATGAATCAATTCCAAGTTTCTCTTGGGGGAATTTTAGCACATAACAATACATTCAGTTTTGACTGGTGTTGCACAAACACACACAGTGCATACACACAGCAGTCTGGGATTTGGAGCACAGCAGCAAAATACACCTAACCTTGGAAGAGACCCCAGAACCCTTTTCCCTAATGAACCAGTGAGATTTTTACTGTGCTGTATCAGCTAATAGAAGACAGAAAGCGTTCAAAGTTTCTGCCTTCTATCATAAGGTGTAAACCTGTTGACATATTCTATTGTAACAAATAAAACAAATTACTGAAATTGCCCTTCTCTGAAGAAGGTAATAAAATACTTAACTGCTGACAAAGTTCAGCAAAGTTCAGGTGCTTGCCTCACACCTAAGGCATGGAAAGCTACCAAAAAGGACAAAGAGGAAACTCTTGAACGTCCCATAAGACAATTAACACCAGCAAGTTACTAAAAATACTAGGCTAAAGACATCCACTTCGTCATCTGGAGGAACTGGCCTCAATTCCCAGTATCTGAGAAAATGGGCCAATTCCAAACATAGCCGAGGTTCAAAGCCAGTGCACAGAAACACCTGAACACATGGGAAAGTTTCTCCTTAAACGTTTTATCCCATGAGCACACTTGGTCCTTGTCAGGGGGATAAAAACACAATAATCAGACCTCAACATCTTCCTAAACATCAACATCATCCCCTCTCTCTTGCACCCAAAGTTATGTCCTTTTCCTCTTGACCAAAAACAGCTGAGTTTCAGGAATTGCAATTGTTGATTTTAACCAACCTGTCTGACTTTGAGCTGAAATAGAGTGCTCACATGCTGCCTTACAGTGAATCAGCCCTTAGTGAGCTGTTGTTTGCTACCTCTCAGCTTCTAGCTATTACTTCTCACATCAGCCAGAATGTCTGAAAAGTGCCCCACAGGTGGGCTGTAAACCTGCTAACCCTTGAAATGGGCATGTTTAGCATTTCAGCAAGCAAGCCCTAAACGAGCGTGGGTAAATAAACCAGGAGTGCACTCTTTGAATCTGTGACTGTCATCATTGAAATGGCAAATGTTTTCCTTATTTAAATAAAGATATCAACTATATTGCCCTGTGAAGATACAACTTTACTAAAAGTGTTTTATATATTCATACCAGATATGTCATTTATAGGGATAAACTGCACCACTAAAAGAGTGATGTCATGTTATTAATAAAATATTCAGAGCAAGTATTTTTCTTATCAAATCAAATCAGATTAACTTAATTCCTTTAGAAATCAATGACAAAGAGTACTTTGAAAAATTCCCACACACAACTCTTTAGAGTTAAAAATGTAAACTACTTTTCTAAATAAAAATTTGTCCCCACTCAAAGACTTATGGATCGTAAATAACAAATCCACTATATACTTGTTCCATAATGCTTCTCTATTCAGTCTCATATTATTTTACTGAGGCAATATTGATTGTATTCTATTGCAGAAATACAAATACTTGGGCAAAATAAGGAAGAACTGGAAGAATTAGGGGTAAAACTGCTCCTGCATAATTCTTCAGTCCCTCAATTACACTGCAATTACAGAAAAGTCAAAATGCCTACAAAATGCTGATCCAGTGATACTGTTGGAAGGTAAAGGTTTTGAACCTGTGCACCTTCAATATCACCACAGGTAAAACTGTAGTATCAGCACCATAATTTCAGGTATAATTAAAGTATTTGCTATGATGATTTTGTTTTCGTCTAAGAAATAGGAAACATATCCAGAGGAACGAAATTGTGAATTTTAGATGCAAAATCATATTTTTAAACATCCAAACATCATTTTAGACATCTATGTGCACCTGTTGGTACAATAGCTTTTTGTGTTTTCATATTATAAATACTTTTTGTGTTTTCATATTATAAATTACACTGACAAAAAACCACAGCTGCAGTGAAAGTAAATGCTGATGAACCAAAACCGGGGGGGGGGAAGATTGTTTTCACTCAGTGTTACAAGAATTTAAAAGATCCAAATGGGTACAAGTATTTATGTGACTATTTTCATGTAGAGGAATATCCAGAATCATGTACTTGTTATGAAAAGTGCAAAATAAATTAATATTTTGCATCAAATATTAATAAAATTTCTCTTTGTTAATTTAAATATTTACTAAGATTTAAGATTATAAGGCATACAAAAAGTGTAAGAAAACCACAGGTCTAAGGATGGATATGGAAAAACAGTACAAGAATGAATATGGGGAAATAGTACTAGAACACAATAACAGAATCAGAAAGACTAAGAAGCAAAATTAGTTTTAAAAGCAATGATTGATAGAAAAAAAAAAAAAAAGGCAACCAAGGAGAGGTTCAATTAATATTTCAAAATTTAGTGAAAAACAAAGGAAAGCAGAGACCCATTATTTCACAAGAGGAAAAGGAAACAACAGATGACTCAGAAAGGTTGAAACCTAATGAAATAAGGAAGACTGTGCAATTAACATAGTCCTACTCACCTTGTTAAGATGGAGTCCCCCCCCCACGAATAAGACACCCCATGTCTCCGTAGAAAAATCTGTAAAACCATGAGGTAAGATATTGGCAGTCACCAGGTTGGTGTGAAATTAATATTTATGCTGTAGCCACTAAAGTCTGGGAAGGAAAAATGAACTATTACAGCCATTTTACACAGAACAGTGTGGCATGAGAATGTATTTGGCTTTTAGGGGAAAGGATAAGAGTATGACAACTTGTGATTCTAAGAAAAGCACTCTCATCTTGAATGATATTGCATCAGCCTTAGAAATGGCCTCTTAGCCAACAGTTAGGGGAAGGAATGAGTGTTCATGAAAAGGCTGCCAATTTGGAGGAGAGAATGGAATACGAAAAGAGAGAAATTTGGGTAACCAACAATCCAATTCTGTCCTGTTTTAATCTGGCACAGCTTTCATCTATTTACTGCATTCAGTTTTTTCTTATAACATCCTCTTCTAAAGAAGAGAGAAACAGCCTTTCCTTAAGCAGATGATCTCTTCATACATGCTCACGAACTGCCAATTTCAGCCCAGCCAAGGATGGATTTTGAAAGCTGGATTCTGTTCCTCCTGGATGAACAGAATCAGATGCATGCTGTCTGCAGCTAGTTCTGCAGTAACTTGCCATGCCCAAGTCTGCAGAGCCAAGATTAATTTGAAGACTGTGAGACTATATCACTAGAAAGAGACAGCATAAATCCATATCCCTAGCATGAAAATGGAGTTATTTACTGTCACTTTTTAGAAACTGACTAAAACTTTGTTTCAATTATACAAGAGTGCATTTCAATTATAGAAAAGATGGGTGCTTTTGTATATTTGAGGCAGATGGATGGCTGCTCTGCCTTAGAAAAACAGAGCTGCATGTTAGAAAAGCAATACCCCGTAAGATAATATTTAAATATTTATACATAAAATAGGTGACGCCAGACACTCAAACATTTCACACATGTCGTTTGCATTCAGTTAAGCTGTTTTGTTGGTTGATGCCAATGTGACATTAGAAAATTGTAATGAGCCTTCCTGATGAGTCTGACTGCCATTCGAGTAGCATCTCTGGAGCAAGACTGGTTTCCTAAGTTGTTCACATCCCCACCACCCACTCAGCATTTCTGCTATAAGTCTCAAAGCTGCATTTCTATAGTAGAGAGGTGAAAAATCTTACCCGAGAAACATCAATATGTAAATGTGTTGAACCTAGAGCCTGTCTAATAGCTACATTTCTCTTTCAGTGCTGCTGGGCAGGATATTCCAGATGGTGGGGGTGCTGTAAGCATCTCCAACTGCCTTCATCTTAAGGAAGGCAAAAGTTCCAAAATCCTTTGAAAAGGTCAGTATTAGTAACTCTCAGTAACAGCATTAAGAAAATCCAAGCCTGCAGGTTGCCTGTTATTAAATATAATAATTACATTAATGGACATCCATAACAGATGTACCTCATCCTTTCTAATGATTTCATAACCAGGAGGAACAAAATTATTTCTATTTCCCATGGAGTACATATGGCAGATTTAATGATCTGAAAGATGAATAAGAACTGAGCTGCTAAACCCAAACTAGCATCCATGAAAATCAAAATGTTCTCCATTGCACTTAAACAGAGGGCATTAGATATTTTCCATCTGAAACATAATATAATATTTTGCCCAAAAGGCAAAAGGAGTAAATAGAAATATTTCCAGCCATTTCTATATAAAGTATAGAGAATCACTGATAAAAAAGTGAATCTGTTTAAATCTGCACCCAATCTATTCCAAAGGACAAGGGACTTCAAAGTTGCTGTGAACTGTATTGTTCTTCCATGGGCTTATAGATATTTGGGTTCTATAAATTGATCGTTGAAAGCATGAATTTCATCCTGCAGCAATACAGGGAGATGCTGCTAACTGGTGTGCTTGAGGAAGGGAATTTACTCTTCACCACTTCACCAGGTGAGGGAAGAGTCATACCAAAAATGGATCCTGTTCCTACTTCCTCCTGTGGTGCTAGATTCACAGACAAGAAAAAGTCTTATGTGGATTCAAAGGTATTCTCCTACTCCATGGCAAATAAATTTACATTTCAAGGCCAGCAATAATCAGACTAGATGGAAAAAAGATCCATGCAAGGATACAGGAGAGGATTCCATCTCTACTATATGGACTGCAGCAATTTGGAAAAGCAAGCTGAAGACACAGATAGGAAAACTGCAGCTTTCATGCCTTTTGTCCACACCAAATCTTTTATAAGCTTAGGTGGTTTCCACTGTCCCAGGGAAAGCTGAGGAATAAGTCGACAGGGCAATGTAAGTAATCAAACTCAATTTTTCTGCCAGCACTTATAATCATGACAGGAGCAGTTAACCCAATTCCAGCCTTAGCCTCAACCATTAACTTTTGCAACAGAAATAAATTTTTCCTTCCCACATTGCTGGAAATCTTTGCAGCAGTTCTGTCACAACACAAGTAGCAAGAGAAAAACTGTTTGACAACCTTTAGCCTATATCTTCCGTGTGATGTGGAAATTATATCTCTCTGACCTTTCTTCTCACCAACCTGTCATTTCACATGTTGTTTCTGCATTTCATCCAAATCTTGCCAGTTACCAGAAGAAAAAAACAAATCATCGCACATATCCCTAAATCCAGTTGAAGGCACTAAGTGTGATAAAATTATACCAATTACATTACATTAAAAATCCAAGCACGTAAAAGCTTGAAATGAATGAAATATGAATAATTAAGAACATCAGTCTGCTGCCCATGATATCACCACATTATGCCTATTTCAACATAACACCATTAACTGTCACACCTTGATTGTTTTAAAAATGTATCGTTTTGTTTTCTTGATCACAGTAGCTAAACGTGTTCACTGAAAAGAGTGGGTTCTGGGTGGAAGGTACATAGAAGCAGGGGAAAAAAAAAAAAAAGAAGGAAACTTTACTTAGCTGTTAGAAATAAGCTGTAATGATTACTGCACCTTGTCTTATACTGTCTAATGGGGAAGGAAAGACATGAAGTACATGAACTCAAACACATAATGCATTGGAGGTCTAGCAGAACCAGAAAAAGTAAGTCCAAAATACAAAGATCATCAGATGCAGGATGGTCTTTTAGTCCAGGGATAGGACTGCCATAGAACAGCTTCTCCAGCTAAGACATTCTAAACTTGCAAATGACCAGTCCCAAACCTAAATTTCAGCATTTTCCACCAAGTTTTGCATTTAAGCAGTCAGGCCGTGCTTTTGGAAGGTGGAATGATTCATATGTAATTATTTTACACCAGGTCATTCAAAATAGCAAACTTAATCTGACCTCTTTAATATAGGAATGTTTTATTTCAATCTTTCCAACCTGAAATTTTCTGCATAAAACTGATACAAAAGAGTTTGAATAAGCATTCGTACAAATATTTACAATTCAACTATTGCAGTTATCTTTGTATTCTCTCTCTTTAAACCAAGGAGAGATATTTCAATAGAGCTGTACATGGAAAATACATTTCAAGACTGCATTCACAACTCTGAATTTCACATTCTCACATGCCAGAACTGGGACCTAACCTGAAACCAATCTCTTTTACAGGTCCATGGGAACTGTGCCATTCACTTCACCTATGTTAGAATACCACCTATGTACCCATTTAGCTCAAGGACTAAGACATCAGAGCTGAATTTTGCAGTTTTGCTGCTGCACAATATTTTTTATTTGTTGCTGTTTAAGCTCAACTCCTTGCAGTACTTCAGAGACTCCTCATGTTATTTGAACCATTATCCTACAGGGAGACAAAAACAGCTTGGAAAGGATTCAGGTAGTATCTGGAAAAATACATGAGAGACATAAAACCTGAAGATGGATTTCACAAGCTGAAAGAGACTAGATCATAGTGAATTATTCATCCAGCTCCAAACATTGATTAAATCCATAGCTGGTGGCTGAGGGCTCAAGCCAACACAGATTTACAACTGAACAAAATTTAGTACCAGAAATAGCTCCATCAGTAGCGCTGCAGAGCAAGTTTCAGATTCTCCTCTCATTTTTGAGATATACTCAGTTAAGATCTTATTACCATGCTTATATAAGAGAGGGGGAGAAGAGGACTTAGATTTTTCTAACTTGCAGTAGAAAAACAATATATGCCTCTTTGCTTTACAAAAATACATTTTTTTATAATATTATTTTGTTGTAATAACAGAAGTATTTAAGTTGAGGCAGTATTTGAACCTGGCTTTAAAAGAATCTTAACTATTGATAAAGGAATATGGATAGTTTGTTTAAATTCTTGAAGCTGCCACAGGAGCAGACAGAAGTCACTTTCTACCTTTAACTTGGGAACACCTGAGTAGTTACTATTTGCAAGTGTAAGGTATTGTAGGAAACAGGTATCTGACCTGATCTGTCAATAGTCTGAAATGATGAGAACATTGTATGTCCCCACATCCTTTAAAACTCATAGAAATCTAAGTGTTGCACAAGGAGGCTTGATAAAATCAGGCTACTCTCATAGTCTGTTTCTAATGCATAAGGCAGACACCGCTGGTGAATGCAGCAGAAATTCAGTGATATCAGAAGGTTCTTGGGAGATACAGCTTGTTGTTTGTGTTCTGCCTATGGAGAGTTTTGTAAAGGGAAGCCAAGCACTGATGAAATGCCATGGCTTTGAAGGCTCCCTTTTTCCTGATGACTATTTATTCTGGAGTTTAATCTGTCAAACTGGAGGAGTAAGAGACAGCAGAATTCCCTACAATAGGCCATGATTTCTGTACCAGTAGAATGCATGCATATATGTAATTCATGCTGAAATGACATTTGGCATCTACACACCTTCCAGTGTTTAGGGCACAAAAGTAAACAAAGATTCATCTTTATTTTGCTTTTTTTCAACAGAGAAATTAGAGAATTTCAGACTTGACTTGTGTATAATATTTTCAAAGGATACCCTAAGTCAGTTCTCCTCCTATTTAATTTGGTTTTCTATTGGCAGAATTATATTTGCTTGAATGGAATTGCTCTTGATCTACTCAAGTGTGAGAGCAAAACAATCTAATTCCTTTGTCTTTTCCAAATCAGCATTGTTGTGATACTCCCAGTTCTTTAACACCTCTATGATTTTAAAAAATACCATGGTGCAAAAACTAGTCTTCTTTATTCTGTTCTATCTTGGTCAAATTCCAAGCTTCATGTCATTTTTGTTGCTAATATTACCTCATTTCAAAATAAGGCTTTGTACATTTTTGCAGCTCATAACTTTCCTTAATATAATTGCTATAATTGTATTTTAACAAGAGCACTTGAATGGTTGAGAAAAATATCTTATTAAATCTATGATAAAGTAGGGACTGAGCAATTATATGCTGGGAAGGGAAAAAAAAAACCACCAGCAACTGCACACGACAAAGGTTGCAAAGTGCCTTGATGATCTGACTGTGGCTCTCTGATTGATGAACAGCAGTAAATATGCATAAAAGAGTGTGGGTGCCTCAAGCATGTCTCTGCCTTCAGAGAAGCCAGAGAAAAGAAAAAACAAAGTGCTTTGCTGAAACCCACTCTCTTGCCTGGACTGATATGCATACAAAATAAAGAATATGCATTAAACATGAGTGAGTGGAATGCAGAAAGTATATGTCCTCACATATACTCTGTTTCATCCAAATTAATCTCCTGTGCTATTTCTGTGTAGCCATTTAACACAGGACAAATGTGGGTCACTCTTGATTTGCGGCATGACATGAACAAAGCCAGTGACAATAACTGTGATAAACTAGGAGATCCAGTCCCTTAATCACCTGGGGAGAAGTGGCAGTGTCAGGTGAAAGGGTCTGCAGTCATTCTGCCAGAGCTGAGCAGGGGGTTCACTACAAACAGCAGAAAACATGCAGTGCCAAGGGCAGAAGGCACCAAGAATGACCTATCTGCAACTCGGTGGCCTTGCTGAAGCAAGTACTCCACCTTTTCCTAGACTATGGTACAGATATCAATCCCACAAAACTTCAGCTGTCATAAATGTGGGAAAAAATTAATCATAAGAATTCAGCAGGAATGGAGAGCTTTGAGAATCTGCAGAACACAAGACCCACAGTAAAACACTTCTTTCTCTTTGTAATATCTGTATACACCAGTTTTGACACTAGAAATCACTTCCAAAGAGCATTCTCTAGGAACAACATTAATACATTTTCTGAGAGAGTAGCCCACTCTTTGCAGCTGATATTTCTTTTAAGGGCTGCACAACAAATATGAATATAAATTTTGGCCAGTATAAGAAAGGGATGTGAAAAACAACAATTTTAAGGTGCAGGGAAATAAAATACTACAGAATCATGGAGGGGGGGTGAGCAGGGTTTTGTTTGTTTGTCTTGATGACAAGTAAAATCAGATGACAGAGAATTTATATTTGAACTCCTTTGTGTTAAACTTTTAGACAAAGTACCCACTGACCTTTTACCTACATTCTGCTGTTTCATAGAAATACCCATGCCAATAGGATTCTTCTATAGAGGGTTTCATTTTACCCACTGTTATAGCAATAAATCTCCCAGTTTTCTCTGCTCCAAAAAATTCCTAGAAAGAATAATAATTTTCAGCAACACGTGGTTGTTTTCTATAGTTACGACTGATACTAATTACATGTTGCATCAATGACAGAAGTCCATTGTCTGGAAAACAAGGTTCTGAATTCACTGGACAAAAATCCATATTTTTGCTGGTAAAGAAATAACTACATCCAGTGTCTGTAGCTAAATCAATACTATTCCTTGCTACTATATTACACAGAAATGTCTACAAGTAATTCCTGTGTCTTAAAATGTAAACTTCATGGTGATTCAAGGAGGATAAGTTCACAGCTGTTATATCTCAGCAAAACAAGACCTATTTTTGCCAGTGTTTTGACCAATATCTTCCCACTACTGTGTCCTTCTGAAATTATAAATAAATCCCTGAGAAAAAAAAAAAAAAACCACATTGAATATTCGTTCTTTAGGATTTTCTCATTTGCAAAGCTGTATAGAAGATTCCTTTTTAGCCCAGGCTGTTTCAGTGTTTTATTTTTATCTGACCCAAATATCCCGAAACCTAAAAGTAGCTGTTTTTATCAATGCACAGTCATTAAGAATCATCACACCAAAATAAACAGCACACTTTCTGTTGCATCCTACCTTAAAACTCAAGAGCCAAAGCAACTTTTAGACCATCACAATTTAGTGGACGACTCTTGATCTCTTGCATTCTGTACTCCTTAGCTCTTTTGGTATGACCTGGAAGATGCTCCCACAGGAAGTTATCCTAGTCAATTGTCATCTGTCATCTCAGTCAATTGTCATTTAAGGACTTATATCTGGAGCGTGGCCCTCTTGTGCATGGACACAGCTCAAGGAGGGGATCAGCACACTGCAGTGCAGCCATGTTACCCAAGAAGTTCTTCTGACTGCAGGGAGACCAAAGGTATCTTGACTTGGGCATTTAAAAATCTAGAGACAGATTAAAATTCTGGAATATTCTGACAACAGCTGCTTTAAGCAGAAGTTACCAGATGGTAATATTTCTGTGGGTACCACGTCATCTGGCAAGGAACAAGCTAATGATGCACAAAATGGTTTGATGCACAGCTTTCAAGCAGTAAACTTAAAGTGATATGAGGCTAGACAAGGACTCATCTACACTTCTCTGCAATTCTGCGTGATACAAATAATTTTTACCAATACATGTGCAGGGGTAAGGAGACACAAAGTTATTTGGCACAAAATGGTTGCTGGTATTAAAATTAGTGTCATTCCTCAAAATGACTAATATTTGTGAACTTTTATGTAAATTTGCAGGAAGCTATAGATCATGTTTTAGATATATTGCAGTTGGTATGGTGGGTGTTTGGAACATAAAAATCCAGCAGTCACATGGAGATTAAAGCATAGGCCTCTTTCAGTCATATTTTAGAAATGGAGCACAATGACAGCCTAAAACCCCAAAACCAACCAAGCCTGCCTGTCAAGTTTAAGGAAAACCAGTGGAAAATTCAGGAAATACTATTTATATGGGATTATCTTCAACACAGAGAAGACTGTTCCCTGCAAAGAACAACTTTGTATTTCAAGGCACTGGTTTCAATGCTATCTGCCCTATGTATTTGTATAAGAGGTTCTGATTCAACTCCTTTGATATGAATTACATGATTGATAACAGAAAAATGACAGAAAGAGTAAGTGGATTTCTTGCACTGGTCTTGCAAGGAAGGCTCAAAGCATCAATTTCCTGTTTTTTTTTATTTATTGAAGAAATTCACAGAGCATTGTTTATGCAGAAGTATCAGTATCTATTTAACCATGTGCTATTTCAAGAAATACGTGGTTGTGGTCTGCATTTCAATTCTTACTCCAGAGTTCACACATCCTATTTGTAACCAACTTGGCTATGAAAAATGCAAAACTAAAAATAGACCTTCATACGCTCCTTGATTTCACTCTTTCATTAAATTCTTGAGCACTTGCACTACAAAAATGAGAACCTTTTTAAAGTATATACTTTTATAGATCAGGGCTCAGTTGGAATCTCTCTGAAAATCATGTTGAACAGGTAGCCTGTTGATTTAAATTGCAGTGTTGAAACCTTTATAAAAGAACACAAAATAATACTGAGTGATTAGTTCAACATTTTTCTGTGCTTGAAAGCTCTGAATTTAGGAATTTTGTTTGCTTTACTGAAAAATGTAGCTGGCTTGTTTTGAAGTAAATTATTTATCTCTCAGAAAATATGTTTTTTATAAAATATGAGGAGTCTTCTCACAGATAAGCAAAGCTTGTCCAAAGTCAGAAAAATTATGTTCATGATTATATACCTTTATAAAGCACAAATATGTTACTCATGACTATTTTTACTTCTTTTAGGAGAGAGTCTCTTAGCTATGCATATGCTGTACAATCAACTGTTTAAAATAGAGAGAAATTCACAATAGATGGTCTAAGTCTGTTACTGGTCTGTGACTCTGGTGGTTTTCCTTTGTTCCTCTATCTTGCTATTCAGGACTTCTGAGAAAGTAATTAGAGTGATAATTGTTGTCCATAGAAATTTAAGATAGAATAACCACATAAAATCATATAAAATTATTTGTGTATTTTTTTATTTGTTCTGTTGGACAATTTCTCCACGACAACTATTTTATTCAATATCCTCAGTATATTAGCATCCTGCAGTAATGTATTTAGGTTGGGCATGTTTACTATATTTATTAACCAAAGGACAAAAATAACAGAATGAAATATAATAGAACACATACATCTTCTGTGCAGTTAGCAAGCAATGTATTTAATTGTTCCTCGTTCATATTTGTTGATTTAACTGGAAGTCAACAACAGATTCTAAATTCAATAAAATTTACTTAGTATAGACCAAATTCTGTTCCAGAGATTTGAGCAATCCTGAACTTTAAGTACTACCGTAGCCCTATAAATTTCTGCAGCCGTGGTGAGGAGCTCCCACTTAAGTGTATCTGGATGTCTGCATTGGCAAGAGAGATGTATCCTGCACAGCCCTGTGTCTGTCAGCAAGGCTATGATCACAAAAAGTCCTGCCCACCTGTTATGTGGGACTCTGTCACATGGAGAATGTTCTCCCTTCATTGTTCCAACGCCTGAGGTGGAGAGAAGCTTCTGTGCAAGAGTGTAAAGCTAGAACCCTACCGTGCTGTTTGGAATGAGCTGGGGAGTAGACAAGAGTGAGCAGGAGCTACAAATCACCCAAAATGCCAATGGCACGGGGCCAGGAGCTCAGCATCAGCTGAGGCTACAAGCACCTGAGGTCACCACTGCTGTCCCCCACTCCTGAAGTGAAGCTATCAGGTCACGGATGTGGAAGTATGCCAATCAACATTGCCTACTGCAGAGGGGAACTGGCGCAGCTCCAAAAACTTCCATATCCACCCAGGCTAATGAGACAGCTCAGCACCTGAGCACCTGTATTTGAGAATTGACACAAGTATGCACACGGAACAGAATGCTAGAACAGCACAAACAAAAATCATCTCTCTTGGCAGACCCGCACAGATTTATCACGCCATTTATCTCACAGATTTATCTGTCATCATTTTACCATGACTTATTTCATCAACACTTCTACTTTCCCTAGAGCTGGGTCTTAACCACAAAATTCACATGCAGCTCTAAATTCCCCTGAATGTTCAGATTAAGAGATATGCCAGAAATTTTAAATTTCTTTTTCTTTATTTTTTATTTATTTGTTTTAAATAAATTTTAAATTTTAAATAAATTTTAAATTTATTTTTCCATAAATTTATTTTTTCATAGTTTCTTAGAAAACAATAGTTCTCTCCAGTCCAAATACAGTGAGTGGGCCCATGCTTGATTCTTCTGCCTGCAATTGTACAATTATACTTTTCTTATGCTGTTTATTTGTCATGATTTCTCTTTGATCACATCTATATACTGAAGTATTCAGCTGATGGAACCACTGGCTTTCTTTCTGAATAGAGGATAATGAGTGATGAAATGTGCATCTGACACAATGCTGGAATTCAGATACAAGATAAAATATCTCAAATGCTAGAAAATCTTACAGCTTAAGTAGTTGTTTTGTCTCCTGAATCATTACAGAACTAAAAGTGCTACATGGAGCTGGAGCTGGAGACAACACATAGAGTCATTTGGAACAAGCATTGCTGTCTTCAAATAAAATGTGGATGAAAATTGTAGAAACTCTGGAGGTCATCCTACTGTCATTAAAACAAATTGCAAAATTGTTGCAAGAGAGAGGGAGCAGGAGCCAGCTATCTGATAGGTTATTAAATACCGAGCCCTATTTAAAAGTATGTAATTTCTTCAATACTCAATCTTCAAAGCAATTTGTCATATGCGATCTGGTTAACCTTCATAATATAAGAATTGTTTCTACATTTTGAAAATACAGTAACTACAGGGGAATTAGTGATCCTCCAGCAAAAGTGGAGTAACTGTGCCTCAGGAGCCCCATTCTTTCTGGCTCTGAGAAAATGTCAGTATCAAGATTTAAAAACAGAGTTTCTTGGCTTTTCTTCCCAGGACAATATCCAAAACACTGTGTCACTTTCTATGCTGCATGAAAACAGACTTAAAATAACACCAGCATCTTCCACCTTGTACTATGTATATCCCTTAATTTTAAAAATATTTCATGTAACTCTATCCAAGCTCAACAAAAAGAACCCATGATCTGAATCAGAAATTACCAAGTATAGAACTCCCCAAGGTCACACCCTCACTAGCTTTTTTACACCTGCACTACACTGCCTGCAAAAATGGTTACTTCATAGGTTAACTTCTGGAGAAATTCCCGCTTTAGCAGATCTATTGTTGTTAGGATAAAACAATATCAAAGTCATATAAGGCTTGCCAACTGTTTGATCATCTCTTTATGCCCTGCGGGCAAAAAACAAGTACAATTAATGCAGCTCAATCCCTTAAGTCAAAACTGCAGAGATCCAAGGATTTTGTATTTCTCTTATAGCGAATCCATCTTTAACCCACAGCCCTGCAACATGAGTTGAATGTAGAGTAGATATAATGCCCTAGTAAATATTCTAGATTAACATTTCAATTACTTTTACTACCTTAGAAACAAAGAAAAAATTAATAAAATAACTGCAGGATTAAGTAGTTACTGTCTAATATTGCCAGTCTTATTATGATTTGTTCAATCCCATTACAGGTACTTACAAATAGCAGCTTTCAAAGGAGGCAAGTGAAACCTATCTTTGTTCAAATATAACATATTGTAGCAGGAAGCACTCCTAGTGAGACACAGGTCCTAAAAAAAAAGGCAACTGGATAGAACAGAGGCAGTTTTTTCCTAAAAGACGTTAAACAAATGGGATTTTCATGTCAACTTGAGCCTGCTATTTTTAAATGGCACCTCCTGACCCTCTGCAAAGAATGGGCAAATGGTATTGGATGCTTCCTAGGTTTTTTGACACATATCTTCAGGAGATCATAACCATTTCTTTAGCACATTAATATAAAAAACATGGTCCTCTTTGAGTCTATACAGATGCTCACAAGTTTTTGTATTTTACTTATTTCCGTTATCAAGTACAAACTCAACTTCAGCACGAAGGTGCTATGACCAATTTAGACAGCAATAAGTCTCCTTCAAATTACTTGCTTTATCCTGTCTTTACATCAGTTAAGTTGTATTAAAACATATCTTTCAAATTGGTGTATTCCATGCATTGTTCAACGCCTCTGATTCTAATAATTTTATCCACTTCAAGATCCTTTTATAGCTTCCTGTGTAGGTAAGCAGAATTTAGCACCAGGGAGAGTCCAACTCCAGATATAGATGGTTGTGTTTAGCATAGTGTTTGTTACCACATTAGTTTCCTGCATTCCTGTTCTGACGTGAATATAATTTCCCAGTGCAAAGAAACCTCAGTCATAGACAGTTTACAGAGATCAGCCTCAGGCCATGAGTACTCTGAAGAGAAAAGTTATTCTTTCCTTGGAGACTAGTGCCATTTCTGGAATAGAGGCTGATTTGTCAGCATACAAATGATGATGTTAAGTATAATTCTTGTATCAGGCATACCTGAAATTTTCCCAGGCATAGCAAAGATTATACTTTCCCTGGTACCAGTACTGGAATTCTATATTTTCAGAAGCAAGGGAATGAAGAATGATCACACTTTGAGGAATGATCAATTCTTCTCTTTCTTACTGTCACCAAATATTTCCAGACCCTTTCCCTTGCTCTTGTCTGGCTGATCACTCTCTTTATCCCCTTATTTAAACTTGGGAGCAAGGAATGAATGTCTTGTCACTATCATGAAGGAGTGGTTGCACAGGGAGCAGAAAAGAGAATACAAATGAAGGAAAAAAGATGTACACATCTTTGTGTTTGGTTTCCTATCTACATAATAGTCCAAATAGTCCATAATCCAAAGATTAATGGCACTGCAGCATTTCATAGTACATATTGCCATGTGTGCAGTTAAATAATTTTTTTTTTTATTTGGAAACTTAACATTCAGCAAGAAAGCTGGCTGGCAGTACACAGCAGCTCCTTCATCCAAGGAAGAATTCACATCTCCAAGAAGGACATATTCCTTCTGCTGTCAGTGAGCCATTTTCTACTTTGTGCCAAAGTGTCTGCAGAAGTCTGTCAGTCAAGACAAAACACATAGACTCAAAAACTTGGCCATGCCATTCCTCACAGTCTGCTACAGACCCGAGAGCAAGGCAGACAGCATCTGTGGAGGATGCAGGAGGAAAGGTGACCTCCAGTTCACCAGAGGGTGTGAACAGATAGGAGAGATGTATTGATTCTGCTATTCTGGATCCATCTCACCCCCACCCCCACGTTCACACACATCCATATGAAATACTGCTGAAACCCCCAACACAGTGTGGTGCTTTGCATCCTTTGCACATTCATTCAGGACACTCCAAGGATGATTTCTACCCATTCTGCTTCTACAGCATCCTACGTGGGACTGTCCCTCTCTCACACTGCCATTGCTACAGTTCCAGCCTGTCCTCAGCCCTCCTGCTTTCCTCAGCCCCTGTGCAGAAATTACTGCATCATTACAATTGCCCCAAGGCAGCCGTTCTTACCTTCACATCTTGCACCAGGGTCCTCAGCAGCAGCAGCTGACATAGATCCTGTGACTCATGGTCACAAGCCTATGTGTATCCTATGTAGTGCTGGTTTGGTTGGGAAGAAGCTTTGGTTGGAAACAGAAGAGCGAAGAGACAAAGATGGGTGTACCATTCATCTCTCAGATATGTCTGGAGGTACATGCTGTTGCAACAGATTTACAAGGAGACCAACACTTTTTTCCAATTTGTTTTCAGTGCTCAGAGTTATTTTTGGCCAAGAATGCTATTCTTTGAGTGTCTGAGCTCCTCTGGAGGCTTCTTCTTCCTGTGAACCGTGGACTGGTTCACTGAGCAGCCTCCAAGTCCTGTGTGGTAAGCTATCAGTTCCAAGAAGAATGAGTCAAGTGTTTGCCCACATGAAATTCATTCCCTGTTATTTTAGGAAGAAGCAGAGAGGCTCATAACTCATTCTCATCATTGCTGGGAAGCAGTCACCAGGTCTCTTGCACAATGCTTTGAACTGTGCTTTCATGGTGATTTAGGCAATATAATGTTACAGCCAAGGTAACACATGACATGGCAATGCCATGGAATGTGCCCTCATAACAAAAATTAAATATTTCAGCAGACATCCCTGCACTTCAACAAGGATCATCCATCTACATCCAGATAGACATCTGTTGAAAATATTATAAAACAGATTCATTTAATTATTTTTAAACTTGTTAATGAAATAATTGCATTGCTAACAACGACAGTAATAATCTGAATTCTTACTGATATGATTAAATCTTATATGTACAGGTCCATCAGCATTTTTACTGCTTGTTTTTCCTTTGAATGTGAAGGGCGTGGAATCACTGGATCATGAGCTTTATTTTGGAAAAATGAAGCTCAGTCTGCAAACCTATATTTGATCTTGCTTTTTTCTAAAATAGATTGAATCTGTGTTCATCCTTCCTTTCACTGTGCAGATGCATCTTCTGCAGTGAACACAGAAAACCAATACTCAGCAGAGTCGCAGGTGAAGATGTTAAATCCTCCCCTCCAAGCCTAACTTGACACATGGCCTCAAAATACTCTCCTTTATCAGACTGAACATTTCTATCTTGAGTGTCACTCCATACACAGAATTCCTGCAGAGCTCCACATGGCTGCTGGATGGGTTCATCCAGACTGAGCTACTTCATCACTGTAATGCTTAATTAGCTCCATGAACTTCAGGACCTGGAGAATCTACCAGCTCTCCCTACTAAGTCCATATCACAAGTTGAATATGCTGATAGTGTACCCTCAAACAGGCTTAGGGAACAGACTTCTTATACCAGCTCCCAAATCCTGCCTTATTTTTTTGTGCTGCATTCAGCTGTGCAGTTTCCTTGAAGGCTTAAGGCACAATACTTGCTCTACAGATCTGTGATGAACCAGCAAAAAGCACAGAATAAAATGCCATGCAGAACCAGGGTGGCAAGTGGTCACTGCAGCTGTGACTGGGGTTAAATTTGCTTCTAAATTTTCTCTGTCAACAAGTTATTTAAGGCTTGCTTCTATATTTTTATCCTTCCTGCTGGTTTGAGTTTCTGGATCATTACTGCAGATTAATGATAAATATATTAGTAAGATAGACTTCCTCCCAGTGGTTGGAAACATGTATTTTAGAAACTTGTTCCTCTACCAGTTTATTTCAGAGAGAATTAAGGTTTCCAAGAAACAAATCAGGCTATTTATATATTAGATGAGAAACAGTAAGGATAGATTTTACTTTTTAAATTTCAGCAAAAACAAGAGTAACTTATAACTGTACCATTAAGATGTAGTCTGGAGAAAAATGAGCAGATGTAAGTACATTTCCAAGTGCCCATCAGTTTAGCTTGGTGATGAGTGAGAATGCAGATTTTTACTTTCCATAAAAAGAAGATGCTGGAATAATGTCAGCAGCATCTTAATTCTGCAATCTTTATGGTGTGCTTGGAGTTGCAATATGTGCAGTCTCCCCTGATGCTCACAGGGCAGTGTAAGCATTGACAGTTGGTAATTTCTCTAAATTTCTAAATTTCCTAAACCTGTGCTTTAGGGAGCCCCTTAAGAGAATTGTCTCCTCCCTGAGTGATAATTGTATATGACGACCACAATCAATAAATACTTTTCAATTCTAATCATTTGAATCTCAAATTGACTCACATGTGACCCTTTGCTAACGTGACCATTTAGCAATATGAGAGGTATGTTGGTTAACTCATGTGACTGCAGCTTCCTGGAAAGAAAATTCAGAATAATAAAGCCTCAGATTGCTGCAGAGAAAACTCCAAACACATCACTGTACACCCAGCTTTTAACATTATCCACTGAAAGAAACACAGAGAGAAAGAAAGCAGAGAACCAAAGGATAATATTGATTCATATGAAAATCCCACAGGTGGATTAAGATTGCTGAAAGTTGGGATTATACAGTTGTGTCTGATAGTTTTGGTTCTGAAAATTGGGTTCTAAAGCCTCTAAGGAGTTTTTGCAGCACCACTGCATTTGAAGTCTTAGACTTAATGGCTTTTTTTACTCCAGGATTATTCTCCATGTATGGTTTAGCCCTATACACCGAGATGGTGACTAACAAATGAAGTAAAACAGGTAGAAAAGTTCTTTAGACCTCTTTTGGGTATCCAGCAAGAAGGAGACTGACACAACTTGGTTTACAGTTTAAATGGAATGGCAGCACACTTTTGTTTTCCTTATCAATTCTTTTGGATGTACCACTAGCCCTGTGGGTGGTGTGGGGTGGATGAGGTCTCTGCATTGATCAGAAGTGTCTCTACGCCTCTGAGAGATCACTCTGGCCAGAACTGCAGGGTTCTGTGCAAGCAGAGGTTTCCTACCCCTGCCGGTGGCTGGCAGTGCACACACCCACCCACTTGCTAGGATTGCTCATGAGTTACCAGGGATTCAGGAGCACAGAGGCTCAGACACATCAATTTCCAGAAACATTTCTTCCAGAGGGTTCCATGGGTGTGAGAGCTCGAGTGACCCTGAGCTTCCCTTGTTATAGGGACCCTCAGCCAATGCTCAGGGGCACAGCGGGGAGAGAGGGCAGGGGGATACAGTGACCATTAATGGGGAGAGGGGAGGGGTGGAGTGAGGGAACAGGTCAAGGCCAATGAAAACAGGAGCATTAACTTATCAAGGGGAGATAGCTTAGGGAGAAACCAGTTAATTCTTAGGGGTATTTCAAACTTCAGAGCAGCCCCACCATCGTGCCTCTGCTGTTTTGGGACCCCTCGGCTCCTTGGCAGCTCCCAAGGTGGACTCAGCCACCCCAACATACCATGAGCAAGTAGAGAATAATTCTGTAGTGTTGATCTGCTTCTGCTTTTAAGACAGAAGAACAGGGGAGAGAGGAGTGGATGGGAGGGAAGGAGGGAGGCAGAAAGGGCAAGCTGGTTAATGTTTTTCTTTCAGCTTGTTTTTTATGAGTCACGCCACTAAGTATTTGCATTAGGAGGTCTCCTGCTGCTGCTAGATCATTCAGCTGTTTATTTAGTTGCTGTGCCTCTTGAAAAGTCCAGCAACACTGAATTTATACATCTTCCTTGTATTTTACTAATTAATTAAATCTTTAAGAAACAAAACGTTCCCATCACTGTTCTACCTGTAGGAGCAGCAGTCCCTCCAGTCTCAGTGCTATTACTCACTCAAATAAAAGGTTACAGAACTAGACCAATATTTACTAATACTTCTTTTTATACTTTCTCCTGATCAAATTGTATCAGAAAAAGTGAAAATAATAACATAACTGGAATGTCACAATAACCAAGTTTAAAGTTCAAAGCTTCTTATTCCCACTTGTGAGTTGAAATAAAAAAGTTGCTTAATCTTGAACGTTTGCAAACCCAAACACTGAGTATAACTTAGACCAAATCACTTTGAAAGAGTTGTATTTCTTTCTTTAGGTATGAGAAAAAACATTGCCCAGAAACATATCAAATCAGAAGTTATATACAGTAAGATTGAGATGGCCTTATTCTTACAAAATTGGGTCTTTAAAAATACCTTATTACTGAGTTTAACAAAAGTTAAGGCTGCAAGTAAAACTCTGTCATGGTCAGCATGAAGAGAAGCTGCTAAGTCTAATTAAAGAAAAGGAAGAAAGAACAGCAGACAGCTTATTTTGTGTTTATGAAGATAAACAGCAATTTGCCATCTGATGATCTTTCTCTCTTGCTTATTTCTCAGCATTCTGAATTTCTTAAGTAGTTTGCTTTCAACAAACCTTTGTTTTTTTATTTTCAAGAGTGACAGCATAAGATATTCTAATTAAATACAAGCCACAAACCTCCCCTTGAGGAAAAGGCAATAAAAGCATACAAACTTACCTGTTCACAGAGAATGATAGTTCAGACTATAGATCCACTCTATGAGAGAGATGGGGTCCCAAGAGGAGCATTTGTAAGGGGAGCTCTTCAAAATATCTCTATATCTTCTACATAAGATGTTTGTTTTTGTTTTCCTCCTCTTTAATCAAAACAATGACTGATGGGAGAAAAGTAGGTGTTTAAAGGATGTAAAAGCCTTGTCTGGGTTGCAAAAGAAAGAGCACATTAAGAGAAACTTTTCTTGATTGCAGGCAGTGTGATCTATGCAACTTTCTCTTTGTTCAACCTCAGGGGGCGACTGTGGATAAATGGTATCTTCTTACTTATGACATCTGTTCCCTGTGTGAATTCGGACATGCATGTCCTGACTTCAATAACAAAAATGCTTTTTTTCCTAGCTACTTGTTTTTCTTGCTACACCAACATAACTGAGCGAGTATGAGCTATAGCTACAGTTCTGTCCCACAGAACTATGGGATAATTAAAGGACAACTCAGTTATTTCTATGCAAATTAACTGCCTAGGTGAAATTTAAAACATAGCTTGCTCTTCAGAACATTTGTCACTTGTAGTGATCTGCTAGAAGACAAGAATTTAGAAGACAAAAATGTTTAGTTGCCTGATTTAATTAATCTGGAGTCTTTTAGGTAGAGAGTCTGTCTTCCACTTGCTACACAGGCATATTTTTTGAAGGGACTGAAAACATTGAATTCTCATTGAATTCTCATAAAAAATGGCAAGGCACTGCAACAATTTGTGTACTACAACTTGCACTCTTTTCTGGAGCATGGTATTGATGCTTAAACCTCTTCAGGCATACACAAGGAGCACAAATGATCAGTATGTTCTGCTCAGAGTGCCCTTCCTCACCTCTTACTCTACAGTGGGTGAAACCCACTGGCTAAAACACAGCAGCTCCTCTGCAGTAGCTCAGGCACAATAAGTAAGAGTGTATCCTAACTGCCTGTTAATTAAAATATTACTTCAGGAGAAGTGTTAAAACACTATCTGGACTCTGAAATGTCGGATTTTATCCCTGCTGACAATCCCATCTTCAAATTTATGTGAGCTTATGCTTTTCTTTAGTATAACCTTTTTGCCTGATCCTATGACCTGTATTCTTCCACTGAGATTTCTTCAGTTCCAACTCTGCCCTGCCACACAGCTTCTTTGGGAACTGCATGATCTGACAAGGAGTGGACACAGAATTCTGGATAAACACTTTTTTTTTTTTTTTTTAAACTGCAGGAAATATCAGGGTAGTGCTCACATGAGGCCTAATTTATACTCTGGTCACTTAATGCAGATAATGGAGGCCGGTGAGAGAGTGTGCGTGCCCTGGGCTATACACTGGTTCATTACATGCACGTGGCTCCCTTTAAGTTTAATGTGAATTTAACGTACCAAGGAAAGAGAGGACATTCCCTTCAGGGTGAGTGCATGCTCTCAAAAAAGCTAATGAACTCCCACAACAATGCCTACTTCTAAGACAGCTCCAAAGACTGAATATTGATAACTGAGCACTCTTATGACTGATATTCTACGCTTCAAGTGTTCATCTCAATCAATAGCTCTTTACATCATTAACATTGCTCTGAACACCAAATGTGTGGGGAGCATTCCTGCTTTCAGGCCTTGTTTTACTTTGTGACACCTTCCAAGTGATGCTCAGTTTAGAAGGGCAGTAAGGCACAGCCCTCACAGGGTCGGCTGACCATCACTATTGCACTTCTGGTCTCTCTGGCCTTGCTCACACCTCAGACTTTCAGCGCAGGTGCCCCTCTGGTCCAGCCTGAGCGGCTGAAGCCCGCGTTGGAGTCCCAAATGTTGAGTGTGCCAAGCGGACCCTTCCATCCGCGGGTCTCTCCCGGGCGTGAGCGCTGCAGGGCCGCTCCCAGCCGCTCCCAGCCGCACACGCTCCGCCAGCCTCTGCTGTCGAGCCAGACCCGCTCGCCTCTAAAAATAGCACGGCTGAGCTATAAATAGCAGCGCCTGCAGCGGCTCCGGAGTGCCGCCGCCGCCGCCGCTGCTGCTGCTGCTGCGGGGGGAGTGAGCCCGAGGGAAGGGGAGGCGAGGGGAGGGAGGATGGGTGGATGGATGGGTGGATGGATGGATGGATGGATGGATGGATGGATGGATGGATGGATGG
>JAHLSL010000010.1:11152773-11173695 GCA_025920805.1 Petroica traversi
ATGGATGGATGGATGGATGGATGGATGGATGGATGGATGGATGGATGAATGGATGAATGGATGGATGGATTGGGCAGGGCGGGGCAGGACAGGGCAGGGGAGGCAGGGCACGGCGCTCCTTCCCCGACAGCCGCGGGCATGGGCGCATCCGCGGGTGCTGCTGTGTGGGGCCGGGGTCCGGCACCTCGGCGGATTCCCTCTCTCCTTCCCTACCTCCCTCCTTGCCTGCTCCCCTGCCTCCCCGAGCAGCGGGAGGGCGGCGGGTGGGCGGTGTCAGGAGCAGGAGTCCCTTGCAGGGGTGCCAAGTGTCACCAGGGGCCATGGGCAGGCACAGAGAGACAGCGGGCACTCCCTGGGCTCCGGTAATCCCTGCCTCCGTGGGGTGACGGCACAGGCACAGGTTGCCCGGTGAGCTGTCCCTCCCTGGAGACATTCAAAAGCCGCCTGGACATGGCTCTGGGCCTCCAGCTCTGGGCGGCCCTGCTTGAGCAGGGGGCTGGACCAAATAACCTCCAGAGGTCCCTTCCCACCCACTGCCCTGTGATTCCGTGAAAGCCTGCAAAGCCTCGCTCGGAAATAGTAGAAGTGAGGATCCTCCTTCACGTAAGGCTTCCAGGACTGTGCTAAAATTTAATCCGAGCTTTCTACTTTGGTGTGTTGCTGGTGCTTATGGCTTTGTGGTGGAGAAGGTCTCTTAGGGCAAACTTTGATTGCAGCTTGCAGGCCTCCAGTGGAGAGCTGCCGGTGCCTTAAGAGAGCGAGCAGCAGGGAATTGCATTTAATACCTCCTCCTTTCAGTTCTGACGTTCTTTCTGCAAGGAACAGCAGAGCTCCCCTACTATGCTGTATGATCTCGCTCTGTTAACTAATTTTGCCTCGTATCAGAAATGCTCTTGCTTGCACAGTGAAAATAATAAAAAAAATATAAAAATCCCGTGTCAGTAAAGCCTATGAGCTTCATGGTGCCGCAGTTTTAAACAATGTTGTTTTCTCCTACTGAATGCTTTGCTTTCTGATCTAACCTGTGCCTTGCAGCACTGCAGAAGATAAGAAAGAGCAAATAAAAATCTGAAAACTGCCCCCCATCAGTGTAGGTCATTTACTGAGTCTCCATGATCATGTACCAGTGTTTTGCTGTTGTAGCTTAGTCAGTGCTACCTTGCAAATGTTCATACATCTGAAGATACTCAGACCTCCTTTGGAGGATTCATTGTAATCAGGTACTTTTCTTTTTTTTTTTTTTTACTAGCAGAAAGTGGCTTTTTTCAGAAAATAACTTTAGTTGCAATGGTCCACTACAGCTGCACATTTTGAAGAGTTAATTTTGTTAAGTCTTTAGCAGTCAACAAAGCCCCTTTCAGCCAAGCCCTCAGTTCTTTGAAGAAACTACTTGAGTACATAGTTTTGGAATACGAGATAGAGGTGTGGCCTCTCTGTTGCTCTCACAAACATGCACATACCTGCCCATATTTCTTCATACCTTTTGCTTGGAAACACCTGTGAGTTTCTAGAGGGTCAAATTGTAACTTTATTGAGGCCAATGTCAACATCATTGTGGACTTAAGTGGGGGCTAGAGTAGCAACCAAATTTACAATTGTGATTAAAAATCACAAGTAAAATGTACTTGCCCATTACAATCATTATACATTTTTTGTGTTTTATTGGGACAGTTGTAAGGGATAAAAATGGGAAACAGATTTTTATCTGGTGTTTTTTCTCTCTACTCTTTTCAAAAACAAATTACAAATAAATAAAAATATGCCAAAAGTTGTCCTGATATTTCTGGATTAGAATAGTATGAAAATATTAAGAAATTGCAACAATATAAAGAAGTTCCCATCTAAATAACTGAAACAGTTATGAAGCTGTAGATACATGCTCATTCATACATGAAGAGCTGTAGTTACCAAAAAATGCAGAGTGCAAAGATCTTTTCTAAGACACACCAAGGAATATACAGGTACAGGTAGGTGAATAGAGACTTCAAGATCTGGCTGGTGCTGGCAGCCTGGCCCATTAAGATAATGAATAAGTCTTAACTCTTTTAGTTATTGACAACTGCTTGGCCCCATTCTGCATTGGAAGTGAATTCCTAGTGAAAGCTTTTATGTTTGTCACTCAGGAAAGACACATTAAAATATCATTATTTTCATCCTGCAATAGTTGATTAAGCCAAAATCTCACAAACATATGATGATAACTTTACCACTTATAATTCTCCCAAAACTTTGCTAGACTCAGCCATGGCTGAGTTAATCACTAATATCTGATAACATATTTTTCCCTGTCCTCTAATACACATGAACTTTGTGACAGGGCAACTTCAGAGAATTTTGCTGTAAATCATGGGTTTAATTTTATCTCAGCACATTTAGGCATCAGTGACTGTCTTTAGTTCTTTAATATAAAACTTTGAAGTTGTTAATTTGGCCTCATTGGTTGAAGTGTCACAGTATAAAGTTCACAGGAGTATTTGGAAAATTTTAATATGCTGAGTTAATACTACTTGCCACTTTAGAGGAATTTAAATGCTTTCAAGGCAGCTGCTGAAGTGTTTGCTAGTACTAAAATGTATTGATAAACACTGAGATTTTGTTTCTCATCCTTTTAATTGTGTTTAAAGATGACACAAACTGATGCATCCACTACTCCATAGATTTACTGGGAAGAATGATTAATCTCTTCCTTTATTCAGAACATAACTTCTGGGTGTTAGAAGATATAGTATGAGGACTAGAATAGATTGGTGGTATTCACTTGCTGAAGGGGTTTTTTCAGATATTTCAGAGACAGTACCCTGGTGGTAGGATTCTGAACTAGATGGACTGCAGTTGTGATATGAGGGAACATTGGTTTTATCAACATATGCCACAGAAAGCCCAGCTTCTTGAACAGACAGTGCTCGTACCCTCAGTGCCTTGTACTGGCTCTGTAGTTATCCCCTGAATCGTGCTTCTTACAGCCTCATATGGGGTTTTTTCCTTGGCATTTAGGAACAGAAGCATCACTGCTCCTGCTATCCTTGTGCAGGAGGCTTTATGACTAGATGGAGCAGATCTGTTTTATTGGCTTTTGGCCACCAGGAGCTTTTTTGTCTGCTCTGAAGAAATTTCCAGTTTTCTCGTATCCAGTTCTTCATCCCCCTGTGTCACTACTGTGGCCACATTTGTGGCTAATGGTGGCTCTGCTTTGTGACACCTGACACTGCTTATGCCTCACCAGTGCCAAAGGTGCTGGACTGAGCTTCCTGGCCACCCTGCCAAGTGCACAGCATGCCCCTGACATGACCTAAAGAAAAGAAGAAGTCTCCAGTTTTTTCTTTCTCCTCTTCAGCCATCAGTCTGTTATTTCTAACTGGTGCAGCTGCTGCAGGAAGAGGCCGTGTTACCTCTGTGAACTGTGGAAACTTGTAGCTTACTGCTGAGAGACAGCAGGTTTCAAATGTGAACTGCAGTTCCTTGGGAAGATCTTATGTTCAAGATGGTCACCTTTGACCTACCACATGGCACATCAGTGATGGTTTACAGTTCTGGAGGTTGAAAAATGGAAAATAGAAATAATACTATAATAATAAATAGCATGATGATTTAAAGGGATTAAATTATTTTCTTGTTGAATTCATAGCAAAGTAAGTGATAGATTTATTCACACAGTCCATTCATGCAATAGTGTAGTTTCGGCAATTGTTCTGAACACTGGTTTTATCTTACAGTGCATTATACCTGACTAAAAGAGGGAAAAGGCAGCAATTCCTCGCTGTATAAAACAGAAGTTGGTTTCAAAATTTCTTGCTTTGTCAGGCAATAACATTCCAATGTCATGTCATGTAGAAAAGTTAAAGCATGTGCATGAGCGGAGGAAATCCAGTCAAGTAATGGAAAAAATATCTAAAACTCAAGGGACAAGAGACAGCAATTACCAGCTGCTCTGGTTAAATATTCTTTTCAGTGCTGTCTTTCAACATTTTGATTTAATATCTATTTTAAGGTACATTCTTAATTCTAAATTAATTTAGCTCACACATGTCCTGTATTCCTTGGCATCTAAACACTGGGATAAAATTAACAGAGTAAGTAATGTGAAGGTCTGTTAATTAAGAGTGAATTTGCTCCGGGTTGCTTTTTTTTTTCCTACCAGGCATTATTACCAGTTTCAGCCTTTATAGGAAAGAGGAGATCAAACAGTAAATAAAATATAAAAAACTGGTAGAGTTGGGGTTTCTTCTATTTGTAGGTCTGTGGCCCTGATATAGCCTGTGGCTTTATCTTGCTCCAAACAATGGATATGAGTTTCCAGCCAAGCTATACTGTAAGAAGAAACTGAATCTGATTAGGTTTTTCTCGTTTATAACTTACGTTGCATATAATACAATTTATAGGAAGGCTGTAAAGTGGCAAAACACTTTGAGTGCTGCCCTGCATGTGACTAGAAGTTTGTTTGGTCAAATATGTCTCCAGTACTGGCCATAAGTAGATGTCTGGGGAAGTCTTAAGAACAGGACAAGAACACAATACTTTCCCTCTTTCCTTTCTCAGCCCTTTGGGGGGAAATGGCCTTCAATCTTTGGCTGACCAGTGTGGTGGACACATAAACCTCAGGATTTTCCAACAGCACCAATCTCATGTTTCAGTGCTTATTTGTACTTAAATTGTTTCTCGTGACTTGCTGGCTGTGCTGTGCTAGTGCTTAAATGTGGCAGATCAAGACTCATTTTGTGAGGCACATGTCCGCACAGAGTGAAGGACAACTATTGCCCTGAGAAACTTTAAACCCCTGGTTTAACTAGACAAAACAGATTGGAAGGAGGAAAGGTACACATTAAGCTCTTTGATTCCCTAAGTTAGGCACTAATTATAAACATATTCCTAAAATCTGTACATTGCTGCACAGTCACAACAGCAGAACCCTTCATAGCAATTTGAAGCTCAAGGAAATTCCATTGCCATTGCACTCGACCTTCTTTGCAGTGAATAGAGAGCAAACATTTGCTTGCTCTGGGAGAGAGCAGAGCATGCTGGTGGAGTAGGCTGCACATCCTTGGCTGGTGCTGCCACAAACCTCCCAGGCAGTAGAGAAAGGGATACTCTTAGGCGTAGATCATGTCCAAGGTGAGTCTTGGACATTGATAGAAGGGAGAGACTGTATTGACCCTATCCTGCTAAATTCAGTGTTCTCTCCACTAAGAAAAAAGACCGATTCTCCCCCCCCCCCCCCCCCCCCCCCCCGGAGTAGATGTGATTTTAGGTCTTGGAATTTTCAAAGGAGTCTAAAATAACTGAAGTGCCAGCAGCAAGTTCATTTCCATCAGCAGAGACAGCATAAATTTATTTATATCTTGATTTTGCCTGCCCAGGAAGGGGCCATATTTCTTGTTGATAAATGTGAAGTGTTTCACTTACAGCATGCTTGTTTTAGGAACCCAAAAAGGAGTTCTTGCCTTTATTAAAATTAGTATTTAACTGTGTTGCCCACTGAAATCCATGAGCCTCCACAGCGTGGCTGTGTACTTGAGAGGTAGCTCAGTTACTTTCTCAGGCAATCATGTAATTTGTGCTTCATCAACTACAGTTTATATATTAATGAATAGGCTCCTTGCTGTCAAGTTCCTTTCATTTGGATGCTGTGTAAATGATAACAATTTGCAGATGAGCTCTGGCCCATGAGAAGCCCAACAGGAGTCATTCTTTATCCTGCAGGGCAAGAGTATAGGCTAATGAGTGCTTGAGCAGCCCACAGATGTTTAATTGAGATAAAAGGACTGATACAATTAAGGTGCTCTTTCTATTTATTTCAGAATCTTGAAAGTGTTACTAGGAAATTATATATCTGTCCTGGATGAGAAGAAATAATTGATCTGTCTGCAGAAATGACATGCAGAAGTGAGTGAAAAAGTCTGAGCACTTGTGAAAAGAAAGAAATCCTCCTAAAAGACATCATTAGTTAAGCCATGTTCTGTTTTGCTAATGACAAGAGATAGAAAATAAAGGGAAGAGTCATAATTTTTCTGCATGCTTTTATGGTTTTTCTTATTATTTGTCTCCTATTCTTATTTTTCTGCCTGTATAGACACCCAAACTGTAACACCTCCCTTATACATCAAAGGAATTTCATGAAGGACTGCCTTGATCTTTCTTGCTTTCATCTGTCTCTCATTGCTCCTCCATGTTTTCTCTGTAGCTACAAGTGGATACCACCCAGTAACAGCAAAGTCACTTGAAAAGGAGTGTCTTTGCTCTGTTGAGGGGCCTTGCAGCTGACAGGCACTGATAAAACTGGATCTCATGATCAGTGGGAGGATGGCCTGGGTTTGGGTTCATCTGCATCTTCACAGGGGCTTGTTAAGGTATCACTTATGCAACTGCAACAGTTGCTTAATTTGCCTCCAGCTCTTAACAGTTAATCATGTGGTTTAAGGTAGCAGATAAATAAACACCACAAAATACAAATTTCAGTGTTCACCCCACAAAAGGATGACAGGCTTTAGCAGAGGCAGTGAGTGATGGAACTGTTCCACAAGAAGTTCCAAAACTGAGGAAAATAAATGGGGCCTTATTAGAATAAACATTAAAACCCTCTGCTTGTGTCTCTACATTCTTTTTTCTTTTTTAATTAATTCAACCTGGAGGGTCTGTCTTGATTCCCAGATTCCAGGGCTTTCAAATTTTCTTTTTTTTTTTAGCAATTTGTTCTAGAGTGAGTTCCAAGAAGCCCAGGTGAAAGTCTCCCAGGGCTTCAGGACTCAGAGCCTGGGCATAAGCTGAGTCATCAAAGGTCTGAGGTTTTTTGCTGATCAGCAGGAAGGTCTAATATAGTTTTTGGGGTTCACAAGAGAGGATGGTCCTGCTACTTTCAGAAAGCTGATGGACCTGAAAACAGCAAGCGTTGGACTAGCTGCAGACCTAACAGAGGGGAGACCATATGGTGTGACTGAGTCCTGGGAGCCTCTGCTCTCTTGCAGGTGGCAGGATTCCTTGCAGTGATGAATTTTAGAGAAACTCTGTTCTTTCTGTGTGGAATATTTCTGTTTTGACAAACTGACAAACAATACCACAAAAATCCTATTTTTCTGGAAATTTTTGGGCCAGCTTTAAAGTAGTGCACAAACAGTAGACAAGATGGGTTTGCTTCAATATTCTGGATTAAGTTTGTAAATGCTGCTTCCATATCTGATGCCTGACAGGGGTTCCAGGCTTCTGCAGGTACTGAGATATGGACCCAGAGTGATTCTGGTTCACTAGGAAACTAATGTGGATTTTAGGATGCTGAAAAACAATGCACATCTATTGGTCAGATCTGAATGCCAAATGCATATCTTAGACACTGTAGCTCGGCATTCCTCTGGATAAAGATCCACTCCTTCTTACGCTAACTTGCTCTCTCAATAGAAAACTCCTATTTCAAGCATAAATAGCATTGTTTAATATGTAAGATGAAATCTGCTTCTGTTTCAGAAGTAGTCTAAACTTTCCACATTCTCATCAGTGGGAATGGCCTCTATACGCCCATGCTTCCAGCCCACTATAGTATGTGGAGATGAATCCTAAAATATAACTATGTGGAAGAGGATATCTTGTCAATACGGAATAATAGCACAGGAGACTAGACTGATGTTGGAACCTTCTTAAAAACTGCACTTGTCACAAACTTTTGTACTGAGAGCCAAATTTTTCAACACACAAAGTCCTCAAGTCTGGGAGCTGATGGTGCTCAACAGCTTACCGGAGACAAGTACAAAGCTTCAGAATCAAATCCCTTGTTTTTGGAGAATGTTCCTCTCACAGCAGCAAATTCTTTGTGCTTTAATCTATTTCATTGACATTCAGAAAAAGTTGGTGTTATGTTTTACGTGAATGCCAATAACAAGGTCATGTTGCATCCATGTACTGTAATTCTTGAATATGTGAAAAAAGCATCTCCTTTTTCTCTAACTTCCATTCAGAAATTCCACCAGACAGTTCCCTTGTTTCACTATCAGACACTTTGCTCTGGAAAAGGATGTTCATAATTCAAGGCATGATCTTGCAGCTGACTGGAGGACATTGGCACAGTGGCATCATCTTGCCTATGTTCTACTTCCATGAGTGGTGTTGGACCACCCCAATGAATCCTCAGAACCCGAACTACCATCTCATTAGTTTTCAAAATACTTCTTACGAAAATAATTTCCTTTTTTATGTTTTTTTTTCATGGGGAAACACACCATTCCTAGGTGTCTCTAGGGCTCCCCAAGTCAAACATGGCTGCAGCTACATAAACTATGCAGTGTTTCTTCTCATTAGAAAAAAAATTCTGCATATTTCAACAAAATTAAAAGTAGATGTCCTGAGGTTTGTTCATAGGTCTGATACTCAGAAAATCAAGTTGCATTACTTTGCCATTAAATCTTTCCATCCTGTTACAACGAACAAAGTCAGTTTTGTCAGTCTCCACAACAAAGACAGCGCTTTTTCTTCCCCTAACTGCTATTTATCTGGTTTGCAAACTTCAGTTCTAAACTTCTTGGGTCTGTTAATGAGTGCCTGGCTGTTTTTACAGAGCCTGGGACAGTGATCTGATTGAGACTTCATGAAGTCACCAGAGTTCAAACAACAGCAGCAACATTCTGGCATGAGTTAACTGCTGAAAATGCTCCTGTAAGGGACTGGTTAATTAAAGATCTGCATTATTGTGACTTTGTTCCATCACAACAACTGTTTAGCATCTGTATCATCACACATAGCACACATTTATTAAATTAAATGTACTTTTGCCCAACAGTTACAATTTTTGATACATGCTTCTTCCCTGTTATCTGTCCTCACACAGAGCAGTTTCCCACTGATGTTTTTCTACTTCAAATAATTGTAGAGTATTTATTGAGCTGAAGTGGTAGAATTAGACATAAGAAGATAAAGAATTACTCTGTCATAAAGTTGCACAAGGTTAAAACTGCTTTTCAATGTAATATCCTTCTATTTTTCATGCCTTTCAAAGATGTCTGACATTTAAAAAAAAAAACCAAAAGAAGCAAAGATTAAGCCAGAAATACTTTATATTTCAAAATAAAGAATCAAAATTATTAGAAGTAATATATGAGATGTAGCTAGACTAATTTGTTTTTAAATCTTTAGCCAGTATATATGAAGCTATGATTAAGTTCCACTATTTTCCAAAATACTGCTAAAAATGCTTAAGGAATACAACTAAATAAATAGCATTTAAAAAATAACCAAATATTTTGATGTGTTACCTTGGATTTGAGAGCAGTTACTTCCTTTGCCCATATCCTGTTGTGACTACAGAAGGATGTTTTCAAAAGACAAAAAAAAAGCTGACCTTTTGATGATTTTATTAACTTAGGGACCCATGACAATTAGAAATATGAGCACAGAGGAAAAGCAATAAAGTTTACTCTGCTCCCATTTATTTCATAGCATTTTTATTTTATGTCTAAGGTGGCAGAGAGTCTGATAAAAAAAAAAAAAAAGCACTGCTCAGAATCTTTCCAGCCTTTCTTTTCTCAGAACATTGCCTAATGCTAGCTGTTACCTACATCCTTTTATCTTTAAGAAGGCCATTCCAGACAGGTGATTTTGTTAAAAACTAAGCTCCCAGTGTGTGGCCTGAATTTCAGAACCGGTTGAAAGTCCACTCCCTGAAAGACACAGCCTCTTTTTCAGGTATCATCAAATAGAGATCCAAAACCTGACTGAAGTCTCTGCCCTTAGACTTTGGTTAAAGGTATAAACACATTGTTTGTGAAGTTGCAGTCATGCCTATGAAACCAAAAGTTATTCTGAAATATGTTTAAGGGACAGACACTCCTGGTTCCTCCCTGAAATTACAGCATTGCCTTGAAACCAAAAAAAGAATTGTATTGATTTTTCCAGTTCTGATGGCACTTGGTATGTCCTTTGACATTCAGGATCATCTCTAAGGAGATATTTCCTTTACAACTGTCAAATCAAATCAGGCAAATCCAAGTTCACAATTAAGCAACTTCTGCTGCCAGACAACCCTTTGGAGTATAAAGCTACTGAGCACTAGGTTCCTGTGTGCCAGTTGACTTATCTGCTTAAGAAGCATGGAATTTTATGTGTGGGTTTAAAGTGATAAGATTTATCTGGTGGAGAAGATTATGCATGCACATTGCAGTGCTACTGGCTTGCTTCACATTAACCAGGAGTAGGTTTAAGATGAATCAAAACCAGTTTTTAAACTGAAGAAAATCTATTTAAATTACAGTTAAAATTATTGCTGGGAACTTTTGCATTAGACAAATAGTTTCACTAAGATAAAAGTAAGTTTAAAATGAGGACTGAAGTTTAGCCTCCATGATCAGACTTGCAAATTAAGGTACCGGATTTTCCTTGATTTTAGTAGGAGTTAGGAACATGATTGTACAGGTGGGGACTGAAATCTTCTGGATTTCCTATGAATTTTTGTCGGTTGGACTCTTGTGAACTTATGCAGCTTTGGAAATTGAGACTTGGCCCTTTCAGCTGTTAAATTTACCTGTTATCTGTAAAAATTACTCTTACTTGTCTGAGATAAATTCTTCTGTCAGCAGTGTGACATTCCTTCATAAAATAGGTGGAATTCTGTATATGTGGCATTTGTCTTCTTGCAACCTGCTCTTAATTCAGAATTAGTGGGGGCTTGTTTGCGTTCTTTGCTGTGCTGGGTCTGGCTTTTCTAGGTCTGGCTTCTGTGATGTCAGCCTATACTATTTTGTGGAGTATCTTTGAAAAATCTTCAGTGCTGTGTTTTTTTCCCCACTGCTTCCCTTGGGCACATGAAGCACAGTAACAGACTGAGCTGCTCCTTCTTTTGCCTCAAAGATGTTTAGCAGAGATGATCTTTCAGATTGCAAAATATGTGACCTTTGCACAATGCCATGGCTCATTTTTGTGGCCTGTAGAAAATTGCCCTGCTAATGCTGTTGTAACAGAGAATTTTCTCTCAAAGTATCTGGTCTAAAGAGTCCTATTAACTGAGAGGGATTAAACCAAACAGAAGAAATCTGGCAGGGAAAGTAAAATTCCAAAGTGCTAGTCTTTCCATACCTGCATCAGTTGTAGTGTGGCATTCTGGCCAGGACAGTATGCTTCTGTAGTTCCCATAAGAACCTGCAGAAAAATAAATCATAACTCTTGATGCTCTCATTAGCACATAACCAATATATTTTCCTTCCCTACCAAGGGTCCCAGATAGCCATGGTGCCTACACAGTCCTTGATGGGACCTTTCAGAGGACACATGAGTCTCAAAAGTAGTCGTAAGTATTCACATTATTACATAAAAAGTGACTAAGTGCTCCAGTTTTGGAATAACAGCTTAAATATTATGACACTATTAAAAATAAATATTTTATTATTAAAACAATGAAAAGTAAATAAATCCTTCTAGTATCTGATCTATGTCTCATGCCTTAATTTAGACAAACAGTTTTCCTGTTCAGGATCTTTGCCAAGCACCTGTAGAAGAACTGCTGGAAAGCTATTCTGCCTTAAACTTCCCTTCTAAGAAATGCTGTTCCACTGTACCTTCTCCAAGACCATATTCCTACTTGTAGGAATTAACAGTAAGCAACAGTATAAACTCTTTCCAGTATAGCAGCTCTGCAATAATATTAGTCTTTACTCTTTAAAGATAAAATAATTGACATGCTACTGAGAACAGATGTCTACCCCAGTAAGAGGCAAAAAGTAGTGTCTTTCAATCAGCAGCCTAGTGAGAAGCGAAGTCATCTCTTGTGTTTTTAAAATTTTTTTTTTTGTTTTTAGCTACATGGAAAAGACAAGTTTTATCACTGTCATTGTGTATCAGTCAAACTTTAATACTACTATGACTGGATTTATGGTATGGCATTATACCTCTAGACATGATCTATTCTCCAGACATGATCTGCAGAGGTAATCTCTTGCAATTCAATCAGTGGAAACTAGGTAAATTAGTCATCATACAAGTACACATTCAGGACTATAATAAATTGCTAGGAAAGTCATTATAAAGTTTGAAATAAAAAAGAGTCACTGTTGAGAGGATTGTCACTGTTCTTTATTATCGTTCTTGGGTCTTGGTTGGCTGGAGATCTTTCCTCATGTGTAGAAACAAGATTTAAATGTGTTGGAAGTACAAGAGTCCTCAGAGTTTGGAAAGACGTACAAAAGCAGGCAACTTTCTATACATAGATCTGTGCTCATATATAGAAAATGTTGAAACTCTGAAATGTTGAAAACTTGGATCAAGCAATTTGCTGAATGTTGCAGCAAATGACATCTGTGTAAGGCAGCAGAAAATATAGAACTTGGATTCTGTTCAAAAATGGGCTTAAGAACATTGCCTGTCTTTTCGGCACACAAAAGGGCTGTTTCAGTTTGACTTGATGTGTGTTTGCACTATCAACAGAGCCTCGTAACAGGCTATTTAAAATTTCCAGGAGATTTCTATTTCCCGTTTCCCTCAATTTAAAGTTACTCGGAGAAAACATAAGAAAAAATTGTTTTAAAGTGTAAACTCAAATAAGATCACCTCTGTAATGGTGGGAAATAATTAGTTGGACACCCCCTAATTCTCCCTATTTCATTATTTTTATCCTTATAGTCTTTTCTTTGAGAAAGGGATGTGCTTTTTCATGTCCTCTGTTCAGAGGGATTGAGACACAGAAACACAAAATAACTTGCCAAAGTTCAACAGAATGTCTCTGGTGAAGAAAGGAATTTGCTTTTTCTTCCTTTCCTTACATAGGAATAACCACAATGTTGCTTATTGCACAATGTCAGTAATTTTCCGGACACAGCATAGAGTTAGATTTTATGAAAGACAAAAACTTAGATTAAACTACCAGTGCCTTGTGTATCTTTAGCATTTCAAATTTGGGGCAGTTATTCATTTTGAAAAGAATGTTCTTTTTATAAATGGATTTTCCATCCCTTTTTAATCTTTGGATATTTTTTAGATTATCACTTCGTTCTTCAGCCATGCTGTCTTTTTCACTGCATATATTGAAATCAGCTTGTCACTAACAATTAAGGAAAGATTTGGGGCATTTACCAAAATACTGTTTCCTTTCCCTTAGTGATGAGAGCCTTAATCTGCAGTGATTTAGGGCATTTCCATTCCTTGAACTCAGAGGTACCATCCAACTTTAAACTAGGGATGTTGCTGGATATTACTGAAGAGCGTATTCCAGTTGCTTTGGCTAGCAGGAGGTAACAGCACAGCTGGCAAAATTAATGAAAAAAAATCTTTTTAGAAGTTTTGAAATGAACAACTACTGGTCTCAAGCACATTAAAGTTTTGAAACAGAATAGTACTGATTTTAACTATTTTATTTCTTTATCATGGCATTGACACCCATGCATGGTTTCCCTGAATAACTTTGGACATATAAAGGCCCATGATTAGAAAGTTTGTCAGCTTTGTATTTGTCTCCTTCAGGCAGCAGATTCCATTGAGTTGCCTGTACTACTCATGCTCAATTCAATTGAGACAAGAGGTAAAAGCAGTTTGCTCAGAATACTGCACCAAGTTCTCAACTGCTTCAGAGCAAACGTGGAGCCACCATTTCTGCTGATGTCTCTGCACCTGCTTGTGTGCTGGTGGAAGCACTCTGGCTATGCCTATGTGTTCCATGCAGAGTCAGAATGAGTGGCCCTGGCGCTGAAGCAACAGCACTTGCCTGCAGCTGGTTATGTTGGGATGTGCTGCTCCTCCTGGGCCAGCTGTTAAAATCAAGTCTTCATGTCAGTGCCCTTTGGCAGGCTTAGAGTAACTTGCAGGGGCACATCAGTGAATAATAGTAAGTGGAGCAACAAATCTAGCATCAGGTTTTCTGTCCTGCTCTTTCTTATGGTGCTTGTTCAAAAGATGACACCATAAATTGAATGTATTCAAGCTCCTTGGCAGTGAAAAGCAGTTTGTATCACTGGCTTACTTTGGTAGGCAAGAGATAAGGAACAGCAGCACAGCAAGGATGCAGCCAAACTGAGCTTAGAAGGATTGATTCCCAGACTTTCAACCCAAGGTCTCCTATTCTTTCAAAACACAATGAAAGCTATGAAACAAAGTTATTAGCTTAAATAGTACACTGGGGACATGAACAATGAAACAATAATTTATTTTGTTGGCTCAGAAAACCAAATTTGGATAGGGTTGGATGGGCTGATTATCTCAGAGTAAGGGTCATTCTGGGTGACTGGACAGAAAACCAAAGGCACATGAGGTTTCTGATATCCAGTATTCTGTTGATCTTTTAATATTATATGCTAGTAACTTTCCATCTAACAAATCCTGTCTGGTAGGAACTGAGAGGGTTTGAGAAAGAAAGAATATTTTTGTTTAGAAACATATTGAAAGGAAATGGTCTATCTCGGCCACACTGCCAGGTTAAAAATTACAACAAGTAAATACTTATCTGCTTCTTAACTTCTTTCCCTGAGTTAATGAACTCAGATCAGATTCAGAGACAAATTCTTCTGAATCTGGGTAGTCTGAATTAGAGATTCACAGGGGTGTCATGGTCAGTCTGTGTGTAACACAATTCAGTTCCATGATCTGGCTCCTCTTCTGGCGCTATTTTTGTCTTTGTCTCCAGTCCATTTGCCTTACTACAGAGTGCTCAAGTTAGGTCTGGTATCACCAAGAGGTGAGACATTAATGTGCATTTTGCAGTACTTTATAATATTATCTAATAACACTATTAGCATTAATAATTGTATTAATGCTCTCTACTATTATTTAATACTCTCTAGTATTAAATCTTTCAGAAGGCAAATGCTTTGTATTATGTTAGATATTATACAGTGAGATCCTCTGTTATTGTCCAGAGTTCAACAAATTGAAAGGCTCATGCATTACTTATTGCAAGCCATAATTCTCAGGTACTCAAAAACATGAAAATTGGGAATAATCTACCACTTGTTCGTGTTACATTCTGTGCTATTCTTTTTTTTTAAATAAAAGGATGAATACTGACTTGATGTTATTGAAAGCAGGAGAGGATAAATATTACCATATTTTCAGAACTGTTATTACCTGAGATGTTGCTTGTCCCAATGAGTAAACTCAGTTTTTTTCCTCTCACAGCTTTTTCCCCTGGACCTTCCTGCAATCTCTCTAACCAGTACATCATTCAAGAACACATGGCGGCTCATTTCAAGAAGCTGATGTCTGCAGAAGGTGTGTACAGTCTTTAATTCTGAGAATATCTATGTAGGTAAAAGGCGAAATCAGAGTCAAGGGTATGTTGGTTGCCCCTATTTTTGGCTTGCTGCTGAATTTCCTCCCCTTTCTTTCCTCCCTCTCTCTGTCACTAACTCAACAGGAGTAGGAGGATTTAAAAGTGAGGCATAAAATGATGTGCCCTAAGAGATATATAAAAAACTCAATTGGAACTGTAACCTTGTCTTGAGAGAAACTTGGGAGAATTCAGGCTGTTGAAAGATATAAAGTCTGTGGAGTCAAACCGCTCCGTGAAATGACAAGTTCATGTTAGGAAGAGGAATATTATCTAATTCCCCTCTGTTATTTTGCTCAGAGTTTCTGTTTAGGTGCATATGGTAGTTGACTAACAGGAAAGGTAAAATGAGAACTAGAGCAGGTATTGTTAAATTGGGAGAAACTACTGAAGAGAAACAGTGGGGTTGCAGCTTTTGATGTTTAGAAAGTTACAGTATCAGTCCTAAGTAACCTAGAGGGAAGAACCATTAACCACATGTAGTCGTGTTCCTGAGGGCTCTTCAAATGCTCTCCCTTCAGCTAATAGCCAGAAACCATTAGAAAGAGAAATTGGAACTTTTAAAAAAAAGTCCTCTGTCAATTGTCTGGAGCTGTGAAAACTTCCAGGTGCTTCAGGTGTAGATGAAAAAGGTGGAGTTGAATGGCCATAGCTGTAATTAGGTTCCTGCAAGACTTCCAGTCCTTGGGCTCCAAAGGCTTTCTGACCAAAAAATTCACTGATCACATGCAGTGAGCTTTATAAAAACACAGAACTGTTGAACAGTAGATGAGATTGCTGCTGTGTTGTGTATTTTTGGGGGTTTTTTTGCCAGCAGACCAATCCTTCTGTCAATTTGCAGTGCCAAATGCTTTCTCTTGAACTACCTTGCTCAAATACAGTGCATCTTTCATTGTGATGTCAGAATCACTCTTTGAAAGTTTCATGACCTCCACCAGGCCACAGTTCATGACCATCCTACTCATACTGGAGACTGGATTGCTGCTGTGTACTTTCGTACTTAAGCGACTTCTGCTTTTTCATGGCTGATGTCACAGAAACAGGAATTGTACGGACTGTAGAATTCACATTCTAGAGTTTTACTTATAAGTATGCGGAAGCATTGAGACTAATTAAGGGCAGCCATATATAATTGAAATTTTATTCTCAAATGGTGAAGTCTAAATGAGGGAATGAAGGTCAAAGAATAAAAGGAAAGTAACAGAGGTGTTTTGCAGTCTTTTTGTCAATTACATTCTTACAGCTCAGAAGAAAATACAAAAAAGGATATTCTTAGCATGAAAGGAGCCAATTGCTTTGTTCCCAACCAGGTTTCAACTTAATTTCTTTCAAATGTCAGTTCTGCTCCTCTGCAGCAGAATTCAGTCAATCTGGAAAGACCTTTTCACAGTAGGTGTTACTCAAAATTTCCAATGGCTAAAATTGCTAATTCTTGGGTGTTTCACAATCTGAATTCACAGTTCTCAAAAGTTGGATATGGAACCTTTAATCATAAAAAACTTATTTTACTTATTATAGTGCTTCATCATTTATAGAGGTTTTCCTTGTAGAGCTAACTTTTGCATACACATCAAAAACTGCAATATTGCAAGGATATCAAGGTTCTCTTTTGTGCTTACCTGATGCTGTGAAATGCTGATTTGCCACCGGTTCTGTACAGCTTTACAGGACATTATAGAATTTTCACCTCTGAAAAATCTGGTCAGGGTTGTCCAAAGTCCTTCTCCAGTATCCTTCCCAATATCCTCCAATCTTTTTGAAATACATCAGCTTTATAAACTACAACCTGTTTGGCCTCAATCCAAACAGTGGCCAGCCCCACATGTCCAAAACTTTGGAGCACTGTACAAACTAAAATTTGCTTTGACATTTGGCAGTAATCAGAGAAGTAAAAGATGGAAATGAAGTCAGTGTCCTTCAAATGCAATTGGAATATTGAGCTTCTTGGAGATTGCTTTTCCCTCCATAGTCAAAAATACTATTTCCTCATATACCTCAGTTATATCCAGGGATTTGCAATCTAACATAGAGCTCCATTTCCATCCTTAGCAGCTCCTGTATAGATGCAGGACTTAATGAAGGCTGAGGAATGCTTGATACTGCAAAGCTTACTCCCTTTAATCTTTTACAATGAAAACCAAATTATCAAATAACAGAAAGTGTGGTGTGCAAAACTGTAATTTTTAATGAAATAGCTCCTTTTGCTGGGAAGATGATGGAAAACTGATGACCTTGAGCTTCAGGACATCCTGAATCACACTCTTGGAGCATCAGTTGGCAGTTTCCCCTCTGATAGCAGCTGCATACTCATCCATGAAATAAAAACTTTCTGGGTAGCAGTAAATGGCAATACAAAATTAGTACTGCTTTTCTTAAATTTTAAATTAAAATGAAGGTTAATAAATGTAGTCGTACTGGCTCTAATTTCTATGCCTATGTAGACACGGGTGAAATCCACAAAAATCAGATCCAGATTTGATACTGAACCAGTAGCAGCACTGCTGCTAAGCAGCACTTACCTCATGCTTTTATGCAGATAGAGACAAGGAGTTAAATCCTCAGATAGTGTTATTGCAGTTGTACTTATAGTTGGTCTAACTCAACTGATTTCACAGCATTTAATCTATGCCAAAGTCTGAGGACTGACCATGGACAAAGATAATCGTAGAAAATGGTGTTCATCAGTAGGGAAATTTTAGGGTTTAGTGGTCAGTAGATTTGCATTATTAATAATGCTAATATTATGCAGCCTGGTACTATATCCCCATAGGGAATTCAACACCTTAGGATTATCAGTTTCATCTCTACCCATTTTGCTATGATTATTTGTTAGTGTTTCATTGGACTGAATCTACTTTTTGTTAATACAGCTGCTGTTGATTCATCTGCACCAAAGAGTTTGCATACCAGTGTTAAATGTGAGTAGTTTTATTTTGGTTTGTTTTGAAAATAGGTCTGCCCCCATTTGTTTGGTTTGGAAACACTTGTCCTCTTTTATGATTAAGGTGTTCTAAAAAGGCATATTTGCATGATGATGCTGAAAATATGCATTATCAGGGTTAAGATAATAGTATCTAGTTTCTAATCTGGTATCTAACTTAACAACTGTATCCAGGACTTGGTTCCTGTTTGCACAGACCAAGATAACCTGCAGAGCATGCGACTTGCTGAAACACCTACTACAAGCAAGGCTGTTGGAGTCATAAACTGCTTCAGTTTTCCAATCCAATTCAGGCCACTGGTCCTTTAAATTCCTTGCTATTCCACCCTGTATTTTTCATTTCCTTAATGGCTCGGTGTGTCTCTGGACATCGGGCACAGGACTGCTGAAACAGGTTTTGAGGAATAAATGGGGGTTTGGTAAGAGAACGCTGCACTGCACCTTAACGCCACCTCTTGGCTGAAGCCTGCAGGTCCAAATGTCAAGGCAGAGGCTCTCCTGCCGTCCCTTTTTGAAAGGAAGGAAGACTGATGAAAAGGAACCTGTCCATACCTTTCCCTGGAAACATAGCCTTCACTTTGGAATGCGTTTTGTTTCCCTCATTCACCAGGTTGTGAGGCATGTTCTTCTTATCTCTCTTCCATTTTGTCTCTCTCTGATAGTTACATACAAGGCAGCACACACCCTTCCTACAAAGAAACCTCCTGTTTTAAAGTGAAATTTTAAAAGCTGGGAAAATGGAGGCTCCTGTTTTTGTACAGTGCATGCATAGTGGGAACCATGTATTTGAGACCTACTGTTGCTCTGAGCAAGGCATAACGCACTCGGAAGCAAAGATAGCTTGGAGGCAATGGTGAGATGCAGTTGTTCCAGCAAGATACACACAAGTCAAGAAGGCAAACATAACCCTTGCCCACAAAGAATCAGAAAAATGTATCATATGAGATCCTCATTAGACAAGAGCAAGAGAACAAGTTCAAGATCATAACAAATTACAATCAAAACTCCCTTAACTTCGTTTCTTAACTCCTCATGCTCAACATGAGCATTTCCTTTTTTTTCAGAGCTTTTCTATAAAAATTTTAAGTTTAGTATTTTGTATTAATCAGTTTAATAGTGATTAAACAGTGCTCTAATAATAGAAAGAAATGGCATGGAAAGTTTCTGAGAACATTTGTTTGACAGAGAGATGATCCTGACACAGAAGTGCATGAGGAGTAGAATCCCACCTCCTTGAGAATATCAAGAGGATACGGAGTTTTTTCAGCTGGGTTTGCCACAATAACAAGTGCTCCTAGTTGGTGTATCAGAGAGAAACATAATCTGTGTTTCTCAAAATGCTTTCTTAAGAAGGTAATAATTTTACAGCACTAAGCAGAACTGAACTGTTCTGTGCAGTTTTTTTTCATTTAGAAGCCCACACTGAGTACAAGGTGCCCGGTGGTCATAGAAGCCATAACATGATACTCTCAGTCTGAGAAATATAATTTTTGTCAGTAGCTCACTGGAGAAATACAAATCACCTTTGTCGCTTAATATTTATCTTCACAAAAAGATACTATATATATCTGCAAAGTCCTTTTTCTGACAGGTTAGCTCCAGAAACCTGTCTGCCTTGGCAAAAGAAATTGTATCCCTCAAAGAATAAAATTTAGAAGTCACCATGAAAATGTGCATCAGAACTTCTCTGTTCTGAAGCATTAAGTAGGGCAGTAGCACAATGGAGGTACAGTTGCTGCTGTCGGTGTTGATGTGCAAATCATTTGAGCAGTATAAAATGACTTTATGCCTACAAAAATAGATGTCTGTTTATTATTTGCATAATCAAATATCATTTGCATAAAAAATAAATTAAGTCTGTTTTGCCAGCCTACTAGAATAATTGGAGGACAAAACTAATTTTCTGCTTAGTACAAGATTACAGCATTTTATTCTTTTCATGTAAAATTTTCTCCCTCAACCATTTCCCACTACTGCTTTTGCTAGTTTCTAAATGTGGAGTGGTTTTTAAACCTTGACATTTATTAGAACTTTGACAGATACACACTGAAGCCATATATTTTCTTGTCTGTTCTCAATCCATACACTCAGATAGGTATAACCTTGTTTTTCAAATATGTGAACTGTGTTGGGTTTTTCCAAATGTGTGATCCGTGTTGGATAGCACATGTTTCAGTAGTAGGCTGAAAAGAAAATTCAGGTCACTTGGTAGTGATGGAGACATACAAAAAGCTGTTAAATTAAAGAGGAAGACTCATACAACTACAAAGATTAGTTCTGAGAAGCCAGAAAAAAAATACAGAGCCCAATGCTTTGTTTCATTTTAATAATAAATACTCAGCAGATAAAACACTGTAAAGGATTTGTTAATATTTCCTATAAATAAATTGGACCATTTCACAAGCTATCTGTACTGTTGCTGATTAAAGACTGTACACACAAAGTGTGAGATGTGCAGTGTATAGAACTTTCTCCTGAATATGTTCAGGTATATTTTGGATTTTCAGTTCTAAGCTTTAGAAAGACACTGTTTTAAATTTTTTGCTTCATTGGGCTTTCTGCACTTCTGGATTACATGAAGTTACTAATGTTAAAGTGGGTAAGAGTGCCATTGAATCAGCTGATTTTTTTCAAATAAAAAATTCTTCTCATGACCTTTAAGGATGGTTTATAAAGAATAGCAAGTGCCAAACTTCATCAATTTGTTAGGAGAAGAGAGGAGAGGAGAGGAGAGGAGAGGAGAGGAGAGGAGAGGAGAGGA
>JAHLSL010000010.1:11173705-11237320 GCA_025920805.1 Petroica traversi
AGGAGAGGAGAGGAGAGGAGAGGAGAGGAGAGGAGAGGAGAGGAGAGTCCAACTGCCTGACCAATTCAGGGCTGACCAAAAGTTAAAACCTGTTAATAACAGATTGTCCAATACCTCTTAAACACTGATGAGCTTGGGGCATCAACCATCTCTCTGGGAAGCCTGTTCCAGTGTTTGACCACTCTCTTGGCAAGAAAATGCTTCTTGATGTCCAGTCTGAGCCTCCTCTGGTAAAGCTTTGAACCATTCCCACAATTTCCATCACTGGATGGAATAATAGTGAAATAATGGTGAAATAATAGTCATGTCTCTTCCATGTCAAATTAACATTCAAAATGCTCTTGAAATTGCACAAAATTATGACAAAAGTTAGGGAGAAACAGTTAAGGTAAAGCTTCCTGAGCAGTCACTTCTCTCCAACACAGGGCTGGCTTTGTTGTAGCTGTAAAAATGCACCTCCAATGTAATTATGCTAAAAATCATGGGCCATTTTTCAACTTTCCTTAAAGAATGGAAAAACATGTGTCTGCATCATGCCTTAAGAATAGGTATATTAGCTGGAGATGCAACAGAGATCAGGGATATGAGAGATAGATACAGTTCATCATCACAAGTGTTCTTGTGGAGATATAATTATATAGAGGTGTTTTAAGAGTCATGAGAACAGCATGATTTATGAAAGTACTGTGAAAACAGGAATTCCTTGGCCATTCCAAGTGTCTGTGTAGGAGGATGTTTACATTTCTTAGTCTCAGCAGAAGGCACACTTCCTAGAAAGAACATCTAATGAGTATGGAAAGAGGATAAGGTGTGCTGCTGAAGAGACCAGTGAAGGTTTCAATAGAATGTCTCAGGGATTGAAAAGAAGAATTCATGCTCCAATGGAAATTTGAAAGTTCTGGGGCAAAAAAAAAAATGTTACGAGGTATTGTTTCTATCTGAACAAAGGAGAAAATTCAGTGTAATTGTTTTTTTAATCACTGCTTTATTTATTTATACAGCACTGAGCCTGAGACTTAAACTTGGATGTGGCATCCAGAAGGTCCTTTAAATGTCTCCATTATTAGGGATTAATAATTAACAACCAATATTAAGCAGCTGAATCACATTTTTGGACCTTGAAAGCACCAGACAGCAGTACAAGTCTCTTCTAACCATTATTTCCATGTTACAATGATGTTCTGCTCTGGATTCACAGAGCCCAAGTTTGAGTCAGATCTCCTGAGGCTCATCAGCGAAACCTTGGCTGATGCACATATGATGCTGTCCTAGATGAGTTGGCAGAAAACTAGGAAAAACACTACTAAAAGATTAAACAAAACCAGCCCGAAACAGGAGATCCATAAAGCTAACCCACAGTTCACAGAGGAGAATGAGCCACCCAAATCATTAGTTAATCCTGCAGTTCTGAAAACCTCTTCTACTCAGCTCAGCTCTTCAACTCCACTACAGTCCATCAATCCAGGGAAGTGCAGTCCCCGCACAGGTCCAAGGCACCCTGCCTTGATTCTCTCCCTACTCTCCCATTCCAGGAATGAGAGTGTCTCCACCAAGGGCTGCTCTCATGTGGTTTTTTTTGTCCTAGTTTTGCAGTGTCTGCGCTGCTTCCGTTAGCAGAGTACTGGACAATAGTCCAGCAAAGCACATACACCAGCATGGTAAAGCTGTGCGAGGAAGTGATTAGGTCACTCTAAGAATCAAGAATCTCCTGAAAGAAGACCCAAAGTAAATCTGCCTCTCTGAGTACACTTTTGGGTGTCCACAACCTTGGTCTTAAGACAAAGCCATTCCTTCTCCTCTCTATTGAGCTATAATTTGATGACCAAGTCAAAGTCAACTACCAATGATAGTAAGATGAGCTTTCCAGACCACTGTATGTTTTACAGAATTCCCTGGACTTTTAAGAGTACGGGATATACATATGTCCTAAAGGAATTACAAGTAATACTGTACATAAGTGCTTGGGGCCATGTGACTGTTTCTTGTTCACCTTTTGGGAAGTATTGATCATATAATTGCTTCATGTGCTGTGACTCATTTTTATATAAATACAAACATACAAACAAATGTGTGCAGAAACATATGCTTTAATAATTGGAAAAAGGAATAATAGCTTTCTTTAAGAGGAATTTTATTTCTCCATCTACCAGCAGAGTATTTAGGTGGTTAGATGTGGCACATACTGGTCTTTTTATAACCTGTGTTTTTCCCTTTATAATTCTCTACATGAGACAGGCATAAGTCAAAATAAAAATTTCCATTCAGGTTTTAGCCAGTTGACAATGAAGTTGCTTTGTGATTTTTCAAGCCCATAACACCTGTGAAAAAGAACAAGCTGTTTCTCTTGACAGTTCAAAGACATACAAAATTCCAGAATTTTCTCCACAGTTTCTGGGAACAGAGTATACAGTCAATTATATAAACATAATTTTATCCTTACAGATGAGAAATCTTAGTTGTCATGAATCTCGGGCAATTGAACAAATCATTTGGCAATCAGTGAAAATTAATGTGTTTATATCGGCAAACATCAATTTTCTATCGTTGCAGGTTTATGGAGCGTTAGTGAGCTGGTTTTTAATAATAAGTTTTGCAGTCTGTAAAAAATAAATGCTTTTATCACCGTCACAGGAGAGCTGCAATGAAGGGACTATCAAATCTATGACTAATGCATCATTCAGCTGTTATCATGATTAAACAACTTGTCTAGCTCATAAATTCTTCTTGTCACACTATGAATCCTACACTACACAGGCAGCTCCATTTGGGATCTGAGTTCCTTCACGGTAGCCACTGTACATTTCAAGACTGTCTTCTGGGAGTATCTGCTCAAAATGATGCTCCAGCTAGAGCAGAGTAGATAAGTCTTATCATCCTCTTTTACAAGGAATAAATTAAGACACCAGAGATTAATTAACAAACCGGTGATCACTCTAGAGCTGGGAATTAAGGGATAGTTTTCCAAGTCCTACTATGGTGTTTTGATCACCAAAACATCCTCCCCATCAATTTCAGAGTCGGTGCTGTTTGGAAGGAGGAAGAGTGTAGTGGGAGCTACCAGAGGATGTAGAGAACAGGAGCCTTGTCATAGCCATTGTGCACTGACCACTTTAACTTTGCCTTCTGCTGCCAAGGGAGAAAGTAGCAATCAGTCATTACTTTAAATAGGGGTGAAGCATCTTGACATTTCTCTTGTACATTGAATTCTGGAATTCTTTACTTATACTCACTAAAAGATAAGAAAAAAAAGACCCCTTTACCTACATAAATAAAACAAATGTCAAATCTTGTCTTTGCTCAAATAAGAGAAGAGGGTGTGTTCTCTCCTAATTTGGGTGAGATCTATACAAGAATTGTGTGATGTGCTGTCAGTTCCATTGAAAGTCATGAATGTCTTAGTAGGGCAGAACCAGGTAGAGCAGATGTGGTTTATGGCCAAAGGTTTCAAGCAGTTCAGAAATGCTGGAATGGATGAGTGGGGAGCTGATGATTTCTTGCCTTCCTCCTAGGGAAAGTCCTGCTAATGTCAACATGAGCACTCACAGTAGTAAAAGGTGCAGAATTTGGCGTGTGCTTAGAAAATGTGGCAAAGAACAACAGGCAGCATCACTTGTTTCCTTACTTTATCTGGTGTTTCAGAGACTTTTCCTCCCCTTTAAAATTGTTGTTATCCACTCAGTTGATATCATTGCAGCATTTAAATATTGCTGAAAACAAGTCATGCTGAACCAAACCTTGGGGCTTAAAAACCCCCATGTCCTGTAGCTTAATGTGCCAACACAGTCTTTCCGTAAGGACAGCTAGCATAGAAAAGAGCCTCTGAAATCAAATCTAAGAATTTGAGCCTCACTTACCACTGGTTTCTGCTGAAGGAATGGTCTTCTTTGTACTGAAATGCCAAAATAAGCAGTTTCTTCATCAGAAATACTGTTAGCAGTGCAGATAGCACCACTTGACTCATATATGTGAACTTCATCAGTAACTCTCCTTGTATCCCTGTGTATTGCACTGGCCAAAAATCTAATATTACATCAATTAAAAATAGCAGTAAAAATTGAGAAAAAATTAGGTTTTGGAGAAGTTGGTTGGTGATCTGTGATGGCTGACACACACCTCTGATTTTCACAGACACAGCAAGAATAAACTGCTGTGGTTATATAGCCTTTTTATTCCCTAAGTCCTCTCTGCATTCATTGCTATTTTAGAGAGTTGTGGGGAAAGGGTTCAGATGTCCAAACTTTGTTTATTTACATGCCACTTCTCATTAAAGTGTTCCAAATGCTAACTTACCTTGCCATGAGGAACATACACATCTCCTTTAGGATGCATTTATAGTGTCTAATTTCTGTTCTGTCTACAGGTAGTCCTAAACAGAAATAAAGTTTTTTCTTAACCTTCCTTTTGCACAATTAAATCCATTCAGCTCCTTAAAGCTGACTCTTTGGAGAGTGTTTTCCAGAGTTCATCATACTTAAGGATTGTCTCTGCATCCTTCCCAATTTGTAAATACTTCTTAAGTAGTAAAGTTTTAAAGTAGGATATATAATTCCAGCAGCAACTATCCTGTTGAGGAAACAGAAATAAAGTTTCCCTGTACTTACACATGAAATTTCCACTCTTTTTAGGCAGTGGTACTACACTAATTTTGGCTCCACTGTAGCTGTGGGTAATTACAGTCAGCTGTTTGTCTAGAAAATGGTATGGATGTTATTTTAGTGACACTGATTCCCAGATAAGAGTCTCCATTTTTAAGTAAGAACCTGCCTTTCACAGTGGAGATGTTCCATTATCCATGCTGAAAATTAAGCTGCTCCCCTACAACTACATCACAGAGCAATGCACATCACTTTATTACGGTAAACCACCCCTTTATTATTCATGAGTTCCCAAAGTGTAGTTATTCAAGCTTTATGAGAAATGATTTTATGTTTTCTTTCAGATAAATGAAAGAAATAATTTAATATTACAATATCAAAAATGATCCTTGCTTTAGAAACACCTGCTAATTATATTTTCAAATCTCCCAGTTCACCATTTTGTAAACACCTGTAATTTTGTTCTAATTTCTTAATCAAAATGCCATGCAGAAAATACAGAACAAATCCAGGGAGTTTACAGAAGCCTTTTAAACAAACACCTTTATCTCATGCAACCACAATTAAAATATCTTTTTTTTCTTATCTAGTTAGCATGATTCTGCTATTAATGTTTTCTACTGGTGCTGCTCACATTATTTGCTTCAAATGAGTCTTGTAACAGCCTTTCAGTTGTTATGCTCAGGATTGATATCTGGAGTCTATTTACCACTTTTGCTCTTCTCTTTTCCCAACAGTCCATTGAACATTCCTTGTTGTTTCAATAGTCATCAAGATTTAAACATCAGCCAACTGTTTTAAAACTCTTGGTAGGAATTAAACCAGAACTCCCACTCTGAGTCAAGAATAAAGACATGAGCCAAGGTGTGGATTCTATTTCTAACTATAATCACTGAGTTTTGTAACATCTGGTAAACAACTTAAGGGAAGCCTCTTCCGGTTTTATATCCCATGTTCATTCTTGGGCCCTAACGTTAGACTCAAAAATAACCTTCTCTTTTAGGAGGCAGCTGTGCATGCACTCTAAGGTGTTCTCCCCATTGAAGATACAGATAAGTAGAACTAAAAGGCACTGGATTAAAAAAAAAATCAGATTTATTTTGTTTCCTTCAGATCAACCAATATTATCAGCTAAGCTGCTTCTACTATGTTGGGTAAGTTTGTGCCCACTCATTTTGTACACAGCACTTCCACACAGCAGCAAAGGAAAGACAAGGTGTTTCATCAAATGGGAAGCAAAGAGAACTGCCAGGAAAACAGAGTGGGAGCTATAGTATCTGATCTTCCTGTGGTTTACAGGGACCAGATTACACCCAAACCCCTTTTATTTTCTCTGCTTTTATCACATTGACAGGTATAAATACCAGTACAAGTACCAGTGAAATTGTACTCTAGCACTGATAAATTAATGCCTGCCACAGTAGGCAGGACGATAAATTAGCAAGTAAATGAGCTTAAGAGCAAGACTGTTGAATACATTTGCCTAAATAACTCCTGCACTGCCCAAATGACATGATTCTATTCCCTGGGAAGCAGTTCAGCCAGTTCTTAAACTCATGGGATCAGAAGGCAAAGGAGGGCTAATTTTTGCTTTTCTAAAAGAAAAAGAAAAAAATAACCCAAAGCATCATGCAGAGTTTGCATGCTATTTTCTATTTTGTTTGTGGTCATTACTGATTTTAAAAAGCATTTAGAGTACAGCATAAGGGGCAGGTGGCTATTTTCTCCTACAGAGAAAGTGGAAAGCAGGGCTGGAAGGTGTTTAGGCAGGTAAATCCCTTAGCAGACATATCAGCAAACCAGGATGTGCTGCAGAACCCCTCAGTCAGCCTCACCTGGCTGTGACAGATACAAAATCCAACACCTGAAACTATCAGGAAAGGGGAGGGAGAGTTGCTATGAGACATTCCACCCAGGAGCTTTTGCTAACCCCTCAAAACGTATAACTATAATGCACTGGAATAGAAATTATTTGGATAGGCTTGCTGCCATGTGGCATGTTTATAAACTGTATTTATAGTCAAAATATCAGTGAAATACTAGACAAAAGCTGTTTAAAACCTGTGGCTCTTTGACCTGGAACATTTTATTTTCTTGCCCTTGGCAAGGCTTGCTGAAGGCTCAGCCATGCCTTGGGCAGACAGTTTTTGTCCTGCCTCACCTGTGCCCAGACAGAAGCAAGGAGTGGCACAGATGTCACTTTTCCCTGAGGCCTCCCAAGCCATTGGCACTGTCCTGAAAGAAATCTGGTACCCTGACTGGTGGTACTGTTGCACAGACACCACGCAAGCGACTTGCCTGCTATTTTTCACATGATTGCAGAATGCAAAGTCTTTAATCAGAATGGGGGGGGTTTCTTTGATTGGGCCCCGTGAAAACCCAGCTAAACAGGGAAGGTATTAATCTCTGCATGAGCGCGATTGAGCAAGTACATTTTGTTATTTGTTCCAGTGAGTTGTATAATCCTGCTTCACAGTCATCCAAATAGGATTTAGCATTGTCAACATGTTTTTCTTAATAGGATGATCCTATGAAATCATGTCTATGCAAGACTGGAAAGCCAGATTACATGCCTTGGGAGACTATATATTGATTTTAGATGTCAGTAAAATCTGGTTTTTTCAATGAAAAGGACAGCCTTGAGGCCATCTTAGAGTGTGTGATGGTGTGCCCCATATAAGACCCCTCACCAACTTTGGAAGAGCCACCCATTTAGAGCAGTATGTATGTGTTTTATTTTGTTTTGTTTTGTTCTGTTTTGTTTTTTAAAAAGTTTCAGCAGTTCCTTTTCCAAAAGAAATAGTACTTCAAGACAGTACTTCAAGTGTTAACCTGTAACCCTCCTGTTAATTCAGAAATGCACAATACTAAATACAGCTCGGTGCATCTCCCCCTTCTAAACAACACTCTTTAGTAAGTGCTGCTTTGCCAGGTTTCAGGTATTATTCTGTGATAGAATTAGTGAGATGCCCTTCAGAGGAGGAGCTGTTGCTTCTCATTAGCAAAAAGTTTGCAACATATTGTGAGTACAAGTTTTAGTCTATTGCCACAATAGCAGTGTAAGGGGACCCTAGGCTGATCATGAACCAGTTGTGAATTTTGTCAGGAATAAATCATTATTAATCAAAGTATCATCACACTACAGAAGTCACATTTCACCAGCCCTCCGGAAGCCTTTACGGCCCTCTAGAATTATGTATTTGAGGAGCCTGTGCAACTGCAACCAAAGGGGAGGCAGCAGAACGTATTTCTTTGCTGGTCTGCCTGGCAATATTGGCATGTACTACCATGTGCCAGAGCGCCATAGGATGAGGAAATTCTGACAGAGCTGCATTTTCAACTCAAAAGGCCATATGCATCTTGCAGGATGTCAGTGAACCCCACTTTATCAGTATTTTGTGTGTGAGTCCCTAGTTTCAGCTAGAACTGTGGAGGGGGGTTATTTCTCAAATATCATTTACGAAGAGAAATATGATGTTTCCCATCAATGTATCCTTTCTCTCAGAGCTGTGCATGGAAGGAACACAACAGATAAAAAGAGTTGAAAATTTTGGTCATGCTTCATTCCTGTTTGCATTGTTAAAAGCAAGGTTTTGATAAAGGATGGTGAATTGGGAGAAGCTTTGCATTATACATAAATATGCTCCTGTGGGCTTCTATAGTCTTAGGGAACTAATATCTGCTTCCTACACATGAATTTTCTTATTATTATTTCATAATACTTAATATATAATATATTCCATGTTAAATTATATAACATGCTATATAGCAATAATGATTATAAGAATAAGTGTTTTTATTTCTACTCTCACTTGCATATTTTCAGAAAGATCGGAAGGTCATGAAATCATCTCATGGTTTGGGTTAAAGGGGATCTTAAAGATCATCTGGTTCCAATCCCCTTGCCTTGGGCAGGGACACCTTGCACTAGATCAGGTTGCTCAGAGCCCCATGCAACCTGGCCTTGGACACTTCAGGAATGGGGCATCCACAGCTTCTGTGCCAGTGCCAAGGACTGAGTCCGTTTCTGCTCATTTTGTGTATGAGGGACTAACAAAAGGGTCACCCTACTCTTCTCAGCCTGAGTTTGAACAGTGCAGAATGAGGACTTTCTTGGCATTGCAGCCTCCACAGACCATAGTGGCAGCCTGACTTTGGTGACTCAACTCTTAATACATAGACTTGAATCTTTACTGAAGTGCCACAGCTCTTCTGGTTTGACTTGCTTCACCTTCTATCTAGGATAGGGGAAATTATGCACAGGGTGGGAACAATATGTTACTGTGCTCTCTTATCCCTCCAGTAGCTCATTACTGTTTGTGTGGGTGACGTAAAGGAGTCCTGGCTCACACTGATTTCAAATTCAGATGTGTGCTGAGCACAGAAGCAGCAAGAGCCAATTGTAAGAGGTAGAATGACTGCATTCTCCGTTTGCTACTTGGTATTGAGAGGAGGAGAGAGAATAGTCTTTAGAGGCCAAAAAGAAAAATGAAGAGCAATACTCTATGACTTGATCATTAACAGGAACAGATTGTATTTTCATATTTACATGTACAGACAAGGACCAGCAGAAAAGAGACAGACTAATTCAAACCCTTGAGAAATACAAGAAGGATCTTATACACGGTCTTCCTGCCTCACCAGTTAAATTCCGAAGTGTTTCTCCAAGCCAGCAGAAGGTATGTGATGTTCTGACAGCTTAGGAGCTGTCACACGGGTGGTACTGAGCCATGTGAAAAAGCCCATTTTCCCCTTAGTTAGTTGTGCTCTGTGGTGTGGGGAGTGCCTGTAGCACAGCAGTTACGTGCAGGTTTGTTTAGTGTGGCTTTTTATAGTCCAGTCAAGCAGAGATAATATTTGACTCTCAGTATTGCCACCTGGCAGCTGTCCTCCCATTGAACTGTTTCTATGCCTGCATGGCCTCCAGTGACAGGTAACCATGTAATGGCTGTGTGTATGTGATTAAAATGTGTTCAAGAGAATGAAACCCCAATATTTTTCTGTGTATTCTCACACCATACATTGTCTTACAGTATTGCCTAAATTTTAGAATGTTTCTTACTGATAAAACCAAGACCCTAAAGAATTTAATCCTATTTCTATATATTCTGCTAGATACCAGAAACTGGACAACGCCATATTAATATCAGTAGACTTGTTCTTTACCAAATTCTGCCAGTGGACCTCACCTCAACAGACAAATTCTTGTGAAACAATTCTTGTTAAACAGCATCTCCATCTCTCAGGCAAAAATTTCTCAGCAGACTATATTTAGATTGTAAGACTTTCTATAATTTGAGAATCGTAGTGGGTTTACCACTAGATTCCCAATGATATTGTTTACAAACGTCATCCAGTTCAAATGTGCATTATTTTGCTTTGTAAAATGTCTGTCCCAGTGAGATGAATAGCAAAACAATAGGTCACAATTTCACCTGTGGTATTTGTGAAAAAAAACAGTGGCTCTGTTTGACTTCAAACTCATGAGGTGGAACTGTGCTTACATGTGCACAGGCACAAAAGGAGAGAAAACAAAAAATGCCATTGAAAAAGCATTGTGATATTGCCACTGAGTCATCAATTCCATACGTGATAATGCACAATGACCAAAGAAGAAAAAAATCTCCTGTTCTCCTCTCTGTCGGCCCTGGCAAAGAAAATAGAATTTCTGTAATTTCCCAAGACTACTTGTCATTAGAAACATCAGCTTAGTAAAGAGAAGCAAGGAAAAGGAAACTGGAAAAAGATGGGTTAATTAGCTCAAGCCCAGTGGCAGGGTGGTTTTACTACTAGCTCTGGTTCCCAGAAATGAGTAAGTAATTTACACCTCTTAAAAGCAATTGAGCCAGTTTGAAAATAGTTTCTTAAAATTCCTTCTGTGAGCTATTTTGTAGGAAATAGTGTTTCTAACAAATTCTCGTGTAATTTTTCTGTCAGTTTTGTTCTTTAACTTACAGACAAACAGGGCGCTGTTGGAAAATGGTCACCCATTGTCTGATCAGAGCAACTATCCCAGGACAAAGAGAGAGCAGCCCCTCTCTGTATCACATCAGAAGTTCACTTCAAAGGCTCAGATGCCAGCTTCTTCTGCAAGAAAGACTATCCCAAATACAGCTCTGTGTGCTTTGTCTCAGATTCCAGTTCACAGCCCTAATGACCACAGATCATCTTCTTCACCACTCCTGCAGCATCACATGCCTTTGGGGAGTCACAACTGGAAGAAGGCATTTCAAAATTCTGCCCATAAAACCTTCTCTGGAGACCTCCTTGACAAACATGCAATTTTCTTTACAGAAAAGAAGCAGTGTTTTACACCTCAGATCTTAAAGACATCGCATCAACCTTTTCTGGTAAAATATAGGTATTATAATACTCCTTCCAAAAAAAAGAGCTCCTCCCTGGGCAGACTATCAATTAAATCAGCAGGCATCAACAACAAAAAGAAAGAAGGCTTGCACAGGTACTGACATCAATGCTAAAAGTTATGCAATTTTGTTTTCAAACATATCCTTTGAATTGTAACTGTTTCTCACTGTGCTTTTAATCTTTCAGATTAGAGGATGCACATATGAGACCACATTCTACTCACTCTTCTCAGCAACCAGCTGAGGTTAGTGTACCTACTGAGATACAAAGAAAAAAGGGCAGAAAACACTGCTCATACACAAAAGTTGTCCTGGTCATGTGGAAATGAAATGAATAAGGGATTCAGTGGGTTTGGGGAATCTTTGTTAAGAGCAAAACCAAAATATTCAACTATCTTATGAGAAGTGACTAAGGCTGCAATTGAGAAATCCAGCACACAGGGCTAGATAGGGTCAACAGGCATCTGTGAATAAAACATGAACAACTAAAGTAACTGGTTTCTCTGAGAAATACAGATGAGACACTATGTGACGTGGAAAACAGTGTACGTCAACACAAATCTGCTCTTCAGAAAGCAGAGCTCTTTCCTACTTGACCAAGCTCTTGCTTTTTGGTTGGTTTATATCCTTTCACTCCATCAAAATAATAATGTGGAGCCCAGAAATGTCCAGACAAAGTGCTATTCACTCGGTCTACCATCACTACTGTAGAATGCCATGCAAGATTTTGTCTGGAAGTTGCATTCCATTAGTCATCTGGATTTTCAAGATGAATGGCAGATTGATTTAGTGAATTTTAGAGCACTTGAAAAAAAAAAAAAATAGGCTGCTTAACAATAGCCAAAGCCATGCATGATAGAGGAGTTTTGTATAATTCCTTGGCCCACATGCCCCTTTACAGAAGCCATGCTGAATTTCCACACAGCTCAGCCAAGGAACCACAGGCCTGATTTGTGATAGCTTGATTGTACTGTTTCAGTCCTTGTTCCAACCACCAAAACCTTCATTTAACAATATTAGCAAGACAAGTTCTTATTCTCATTCGATGATCTCAAAGCCAAACATTATTTCAATATTGATCTGATTTTCTAGATCCTCTTTCAAAAACACAAATGTATTTTGCATGTCCTTATAAAGAAAATGCTGTTTGTATAGAATCTGTAAAGATTTTCAATTTTGACAGAAATTCTGACTTTCTTTATATTTGCATCATTTCTCTCAGGTTATACAAGCTAATTTCCATTTCTGCTAACATGAACCTACCCAATAATAACATTTGTTCATTATTTAAATGAGTGATTGACATTCAAGATGTTTATTTCACACGAGCTGGAATGTGATATAGTTGAGATTTTGATATGTTGTGAAATCAGATTATTTCCCCAGGTACTCTGAGAGGAAATAAATAACGGCAATACAAATTTACTTTTTTCCCCCTTTTCCTTTTTGTGGCAGAATCAGGAACTGTGGAGTCATAATTCTGAAATGCCACTTTCTCCAGGATTACAACTTGAAGAGCTGTAAGTCAAGTGATTCTTTGTCCTTTTAGCTATTTCTAAGATTAATATCAAAACATTAAAGTAGAAATCTAGTGGAAAATCGAAAACATTACACAAGAGCCTATTACCAATGGCTGTAGGCAGTGAGTAGAGGGATTCTGTTGGGAGTAATGGATTCAGCTACTTGCATGGGAAATGTGGGATCAGAAAATTGGAAGAGCTTTTCTGGGTCATGTCACCCCTCTTGCTGTAGGCAAACTAAATATATTAGGACTAATTACTAAATAAACAATATTAAAATTGATTTATCTTCTGGTACCAACACTTTGTTCATTGGAACCATTTTTAATCGATTATTCACAAAAGGAATAGATATTCTTGATTAATGAAATGGATGGATGAGAATATTTTGGGAGTTGATCAACAGAATAGTCAAAATCAGTAATTTTAAAATTTATGAGCCTGAATAGTAAAAAATGCAGACTAATAAAGAGATTTAGTACTTTTGTTTAGGTTGGCAAAATTCTTCATCTGAGTTTGTTTAATTAGTCTAAAACTACTGCCTCTTTAGTTGGTATTGTATACCTTATTTGTATTCCATGTATTATAAGAAAGACACTGACAGGTTTTGTGTTTGTATAGAGAAGAAGAGTACCTTTGTTTTCTCCAGGATCTTACAAATGATATTTTGATTAGAGGCTGTTACCAAAAAGAGTAAGTGCTTTGCCTTTAATATTTTGCCTTTGAGTAACAAAATTTTGACTAATCAGCATAAAGGATTTTAATTTTAATGAGAACAAAATGTAACTCTGATTCAGTTTAATTGGATGAATACTTTTGTGACTGCACTGCATGGAAGTCATGATGTAAATTGAGTAGCTGAGCAGAAAAGACTCTCAGCCAGCCTCATATTTCCCACTGACTTCTTATAGAAACATGGAAATATCATATTCACTGACCCTGTTCTCAAGCTCATTCCATTATACAGGATGGTGATGGATATTGTTGTTGCAACTGTCTCGTTCCACTTCCCAGCCAAACTTGAGCTAGCAACCCATGGAGTTCCAATGAATCTCCCCTAGCAAAGTTCATCAGAGCAAGACTCTGTGTTTAGAGTTCTTCCTCCCTCCTGTCAAAGCAAAATAAATAAATGAAATTATTTCTTTTTTTAGGATATATGCAGTCTCAAATTAATGAGCCACACATAAAGGTTAGAGCTAAATATACCTCATGCTGCTGGTGTCCAACTGCAGCAACTTTTTCTAGGCTCATGTTCTGTACATTCTAATAGCAAATCAGTGCATTTCTAATATTTAGAGACCTGTGATAAACCAGAGGTTTGTTTATAGCCCTGCTAAAACTAGATGCCCCTTTCCAAAGCAAATTCTTGCCTGCATCTTAACTGAAAGAAACTCCTCCTGTGACAGAGGATTTAGGATTTTACCTCAATGTTTAAGATTTTAAGCGCTTTGATGCTAGAGAGGTGCCAACCCCCAAAACCAACCTTGCTTAGCCTGACACCAAGATATTTCTTTTTCAATTTAGAGGATTTGAGTTAAAATCCTAAACCCCCTAAAAAAAAAAAAACAAAAAACAAAAAAAAAAGTGGCCATTGACACAAGCCCTTAGTTTGTTTTCTGAGTGATCAGTTAAAGGTAAGACTTCCCCTCTCCTTCTAGGTATTTTGGCTTTCAGACAAACATAAGGCCCTAATTAGAAGTGAATTTTTTTGATACACTGCGAGGGCAGAAGCAAATTTGAAAGACATGAATTCATTTGCACTGAAAAGGTCACAAAGTATGGTCCCAGCCCATATATGCAGTTAAAAAAAAAGATAAGGGTGTGTCTGTGTGATTGTGTCCCTGCTCAGGCCTGTAGGGTGAGGATTGCTCTGCTGGCTTTAGAGGGAGGTGGTTTAGATGCTGTGCACTCCTCCCTCAAAAATAAAGTTTACTAAAAATATATGAAAAATCATCCATTGTGCTTTTGGGTCATCTCTAATAACAGAACTTACTTGCTCCACAGAAGAACAGTGAACAATCAGTAATATCCTTTCATTTTAGAGCCCAAGATGAATTTCTAAATAGGTTTTATGTCTAACTAAGAAAGAGACACAACTAGTGGCCTTAGCTGCCCTTCAGGATTAATATGATTGACACATTTTAAAGTCCCCAGTATTGTACAGATAAAATAATGAATGCACTCTCAATTCTAATACACAGTATAGAACCAAACCAGCTCTGCTGAGCCCTCCAGCTCATTGCAGATATTGCTGAAAATGCAACCATTGGGTTAGATTTAATTATGATTGCAGAACCTGGAGACCTAATTTCCCTAGTTAGATAGGTCTTTATTTTTACCAATTCACACATCTTTTGCTCATGGCTGATCACAGCTACAAAAAAATTATTGAGAGAACTTTCTGAAGACATCTCCCTTACCCTAGTACACCTATTAATGATGAGTATGAAAGGCCAACCTTCAGTGTTTCCCTAAGAAGTTACAGAAAAGGAGACCCGAGAACAGAGAGATCACACAAATGACCTTGAGAGTCTAAAAGTGCTGGCTAGAGGCAGGTCCAAAGCCCTCTTGAGTAGCACCATATCCTGGACAAAGGAACAAGAGCTATAAATTAATCTAGGAGGCGGCTGGCAGTACTGCCCAGCACCCCAATAACCCCCAGCATTTCCACCCAGTCAATGTGGTGGGACAGAATTTGGCAATAGCAAGAGAGTCTTAGGCTCCACCAGAACACAGAAGGGGATGACTACATTGTGATGGGCAGCACCAGTAGTCCTATATTTTTATTAAAAGTGGAAGAAGAAATTAGAATTATATAAATGAAAGGCTTTCCCTAATATAGTTCCTGCCAAACTGCATGCACTTGGAATGAGAATATCCAACAACCTTAAAATGTTTAAGATTTTCATTTTGAAATCCACTTACAGGCAGATGAGGAGGGGATGGAGCAAAAGTAGAAGGTTGGGATGTATTTTAAGTGATCTGAAAAACAGGCTGAGTAGTTATTTTTCATCTTGAAAGTACATGGACCTTGAACAGTTGAGGTTTTTTGCACTGATGTTCCTTTTTCTTTTTTTTTTAAGGGCATTAGAAGATGTATTTCAAATGCACATTAAAAGTAAGAGGTATAACCTTGATGAGGTGAGCAAAAAAATATCTAATATTAAATACTCTGTCACCTTCAGTAGAAATGTTGTACATCAATGCTGAGCAACAATTTATGGCAGATAGACCACTATGCAATTTTAATAAAAAGCAAGGAGAAATTCTGCCTACCAAAGCAGCAGTAAGGGTGTTTTCCATGGAGGGCTGGTAAAGAGATTTTTCTGTACATTTTTGTGTATATCTTTAATAATGTTTCTAAAAGACAGATAATGTAGTTAGCATGCAGAATGCCTTTAATTACATAAAACCTGTTCACAAAGAATGTTTGCTGCTACACTTTTTTGCTGTGACTGCTATTTTCTGGAGTAGCAAAATAGATCCAGTAAGAAGACTGTATCGAAAATAGCTTGAATTTAGGAGTTTGGTCACCAGACCAGAATATAAAACCCTAAGTCCAACATTAAGGCTCCCTGGGTGGTGCCTGCTGAGAAGTATATACCTCAAAATGCTCGCCTGGACATCTCCCATGCTGAGAGGGAAGGGGCCTGTGGAGAGACAATAGGAAAGGCCAGGCACAAATACACAGCCACCGTCCTGTCTCTCCTGTTTGCAAGACTGGCGCCTTATCTAGGATGAGCAAAAGCACATTTCCTGTGTTATTCCAGGGTTTAGAGCCCTCTCCTGAGAGCAGGGCTTATAAATGCCCTTTGAAAAAATTGAAAAGAAGGCACTGTTTTCATTTTGAAAGTCATTTGCAGAGAAGGTGGCATTAGTGGTGTCACCACTGTCTTTGCTGTCATCCCAGCATTTGGTTGAAGCATTTGCCCATGAAATTGGAAAGGCAGATTCCAAAGGCTGAGAACACCCAAATCCAACACCTCACGAGCAGATAGCTCAACTGGGCTTTTGAACTGATTCCTCTAAGTTAGACTGCAGGAGGAAAATGAGAGACACGAGCAAACTTTGCAGTGCTACTGCAAACAGGCTATAGCACTGATTTAAAAGGCACTAGGTTTTTCTGCTTCCCAATAACTGATAATACAAATTCCTTCTTCTCTACAGACTCTGAATTAAAGGGAAAAAAAAAAAAAAAAGAGAGATAAAAAACAAATTCCCAAGGGCTTGCTGCAGAAGTGTAAGCTCCACAGAGAGTGCAGAAGTTCAGTCTTCCTTGCGTTGCCTGCCAGCTGCTAATTGGAGGGTCCCTGCCCAGTTTACAGGGCTTGGGGCATGAGACTTTTTCATCCCCTGCTTCTCCCATGATCCACAGGGCGTGAACTTGCTAATTCCAGCCTTGAGAGGGATTTGATGCTTGAGTTTCCCTCTAGATCTTACTTTAACAGCTTCTACACAAAAAGACATTTCACTGGGTCTGATGATCCAAAGGATTCATGGTCAAGGGCTTGGAGATTGCTTTCTAAAGCTCATACTGCTGCAGCAGATTCAGGTGGGAATATTTCTGACGAACTGGCAGGGTGTGGCTTTTAAACAAGATACTTTGGCTTATTTGTTTCTGCAAATTTGTAACCATTTAGAATTACACTTCCTTCAATACTAGGCATGTAGGAGTTGCACACATGATTTGCACATTGAATAAACAACAATCAAAGGAATTATAAAATAATTAGAATGCAGAATGTTATTTTATCTTTCAAAGTGCTAAAATTAGGAGAGAGGTAGTGTTTTGGTAACTAGTTAGTTGCTGGACTGGCAGGCAGTAGGTGGAAAAAATGTTTAGGGAAAGATCTGAGTTGAAATTAATAAAATTTAAGCTGGTTTAGTGGGAAAAAAAGCAGCAGCTGCACCTCAGTCTGAGAGGATATGTATTTTACATCTGACTAGAGGATGCTGAGCATAATTGTAAGGTCAACTGTTGCCTTAGAGATAGAGCTGAGAGACCTTTAATAGGAAACTGAAGGTACATTATTTCTTCCAGAAGGATGAGTTTGTAAGCAGTAGATTTCTGCTGTCTCCCTGTAACATATTTGATATCTAGGAACACATTGTTCTGCACCTGAGTGGAGCTTAAACCTGGTGTGTCCTTCAGCAAAAACACTGACTGAAGATTGTAAAGAAACTCAGAAAAGAGGAATAAAATTGGCCAATCATTGATTTAAAGATGGTTGTTAATCACATATTTGCATGTTTAGCTATGCATCAATGAAAGAAAAAACCAAATTTCCAACTTCCTCTGCATAATAAAAGAACACAGCCCACACAGGAGAAAGAAGTGTTCTTTGGAAAGGTAAAATAAAAAGTGTAAGCATAACTTATACCAGGAGAAGCTTGTGAGCAGTGACATTTATTAGACCAGGCACAGTTCCCACAAGAAAAGTAATGGAAGCTGAATCACTTTGAGGCTTTTAAAAGTGAATTGGCCAGTGGATGGAAATGAATGCCATAGCAAGTGGACTTTTGTCCTACAAAAATACATTTTTCTCTTTTATGTTGTTGTCTTCAAACCAAACTCTTTTTACTTCCTATCACTGCTTTCTGGACCAGACAGACAAAATGTGAAGATGGAAACACATGTCAAGGTCCTTGAAATGTCTTTTTATTACCCATACTGGATGCCTGCCAAATTGTTATTTGGGTACTTCCTTCTCTGCTCTTCTGTGCACTTGCTATCCAAAACAAACACTCCCCTCTCCAAGTTCCTGCTGGCATTTGCTCCAGCACAGTGCCTGAGATCTGTTCCCTGAAACAACCTCTGCTTACGTCTACTGCCAGTTAAACATCATGAGGGTGCTTAAACCCACCCAAATGTGTTGCCTGGCTCTCCATCCGTGTTGTCCACACACCAGATCCAAACAATCCTCACTACTTACAAGGTAATTCACAGCTCTAGTACCTGCAGCCTCTTCAGCTTTGTGAAAGAACTCTTCCAAAGAGAAGGTCACACACTGTTACATGGGGATGTTACATGGGGAAGAGGGGAAGAAGAATGTAATCACAATTGCCTAATTCAGTGAGGAAAAAGAAATCGATACCTTTTTTTTTTTTTTGCTTTAGAACATGCAATTTCAAATAGCATGCCCAGGAGAAAGCATGCACCAGTCCTCCCAACAAAATTTATTTCTGCTGTTCACACCGTTTCACTGCCTCTGCAGACTGCATTCAGTGGTCTGCTTAGAAGTCTTCAGCTGAGGGCTCTTTTCACCTGTCTAGCCTGGATATTCAAACATCCTTTTATGGTTGAGAACAACAATTTTTTTTTTTTCTACAACACAAATTAAGAAACTGAAGAATTTTCCCAACAAATTTTCACAGAGGGAACAGGTTCCCCCATTTTAAAATGAAATGGCCTTCACTCAAAAAAATTGGGGTTTTTTTATCTAGCTGCTTGCTCAAATCCACCGTCAGACAGTTTTATACTTTTAGAAGTGCAAGGACAACATATCTGCTGCAGAACCTGATCCATACTAAGAAGAACATTTTGAGAAGCTATCAATTCCATAAAAAATATTTCTTAAAAAGAAAAAAAAAAAAGCTGGTCCTTGTTAAGAGGTACAAATAAAAGGGTAGCTCTTATAATCCAGGAAAGTGGAAAACATATCTCCTGGGCTTGAAATAGCCACTGAAATGGGTCTGTAAGTGCATCATTTCAGGAAATTGATGGGAAACTAACACAGCACCTGCAGGGGTGAGGGATCCAGTGCCCATCAGTCTTCCAATGAGCAAACTGTTCCAAGTAACTTATTTCTGGGAATTTTATCATATAAAGCCAAAAGCTTCTGAAGACACAAAGTAATATCTTACACTTGTTTTATGCCTTTGCTTTTAGGAGGATCATAAAGTGTTCATTTTCAAAAAAAAATACAGTGAAATGACACCAAAAGTTTTATTTCAGGTGAGAAGATCGAAGACATCTGATAAATGGCACCCAGCAGTGTTACCAAACACTTCAGGACAGGAACGTAGCACAGGCAGCTAACCACAGTGGTGTGGAAGCTGAAAAGCCATTTTATTCAACCAAATAAAATAATTTCCTTTGATTACTGTGCAAGTATGGCCTCAGTGATAAGACCTGGCAGAAAGTGACACAGGGTCTTCCACAACCTTTAGTGAAAAGGTCTATTTTTAAATTTGTAAGGGAAAAACACCCCTCTGTTTGAGGTACCACACCCCAGCACTATCTTGAGTCACACTGAAGCAGACACAGGAGAAAGCAACCTCTGCTTAATCCCTGGCGCCATCTCCTACATGTTCTTTGCCCTTCGCTTCTCAGAGTGCCATACCCTTTTCCACTTAGCCCATCATATCCCATGGGATTGCCTTAGGAGGAGACACATCACAAATGACTGTGGTTTGGGATGCTAATGCAATAATTAGCGGCTTAATCATCAAAGTGAATATGCAACTTACCAACAGTCCCTTTCAGCCCTGTGCACTGTTACCATTTAAATGCGGCATTTTGTAATGGACCATAATTAGATACTGCACATGGGAAAGTTCTAAAAGTAAACCAGTAAAAATGAAAATGACTGCTCTGAGATGAGCATAGGACCCAAGTTTATTGTTCTCACAACAGAAAAAGTCAGTGACCTGGTATGTGGAAACTTTCTTCCAAACCAGTACTGACCCATGGCCCCTTGGCAGTCAGAATGGGAAATGTCCTGTGAAACAAATTCTCTTACCCATGTGACTTAAAGGAATATTCTATCTTGGAAAAATTTTAGAAATTCCAGCATGAATAGTTTAATTTCAATTCCTTAAATTTCTTTTGAAGTTTTAACTGGATGTATAAATTTCACTGCCTGCTCTGGCCGTTTATACAGCAGAGCTCATCCCATTTCAAATGCACATTCAGTGGTGTGCCTGCAGTGGCAAATACTCTTTTCTTCAAGTTGCCTATGTAAACCAGAGATTCCAAACATGAAAATAACTGGAACTGGACAAGTAACACATAAATATGATCCATCTCACTACCAGGGGACACGTTTATGGTAGACTCTTCACACCTGCATTGGCCACTGAAACCAACCCTAAATCAGACCATGATTTAGTTATAGGTCACCAAGCTTTTAAATGAGATCTGGAGGGGAAGCTCTCATATTTAAAACAGACTTCACTTACCTAGTAAAAAATGGGATCCAATCTGTTGGCTCAGTACTGTGCAGGCCTGGCCACAACCTCTCATACTCCACCACCTTCCATAGCCTTGGCTGCTATACTGGATTTTTCCCTCTTGTTGAAGGTTCAACTTTAGCAGTCAAGTCAGCAAAACTGAACACAGAAGATATAAAATTACCTTCTAATATTTACAAAGAGCAGCCTTGCAGATAGGTTTAAATAACTTTTATATTAGTTCCGAAATTTTTGTGAGAATTTTTTTAGAGCCATGGAAGAGGCTTTAAAATTGCTCTCTTCACTTTCTTGGATATTTCTTAATGTCTGCCATAAGACATTAAGGGCATAAACTTCTAAAAAGAAAAAAATGCTGAAGACTGTAAATCTCATCAGTCAGTTTGACAAAGCATGTGCATGGAGAAACCCACTGGATCACTATCACAAGGAGTTCGCCCCATCTTTTCTGAACACTAATATTCCAGGTTACAAAAGTGACTTCTTTTGAAGCAGTGGACATTATGTGTTTCCAGCTCATGGAGAGTGTCCATTATCTTTAATATGTTTCAACACAACAACTAATTTTCTGTTAAAGTGGTCAAGATTGAATGCTTGTTGTAATGACCTTCAAATTGAACCAGAGTTTTAAAATTTCCATAGTAAGTTCTTCAGAGTCTGCCCATTCATTTTCCCTTTCTGTGTGACAGCTTCCAGACTTCATTCCATGTCTGAATACCCACAGGTTTTTCTCCACAGAACAAAGAGGCCACCATGATTATCATCTCTTAATAAAGCAAAGTTCAGTGAGAGTGCTTTAGGAGTCCTAATTGATTAAGCCATAAACCATTTCCCACTTGATTCATTCTGACAGTGATACTAATAATTTTCTCATTCTTGAGCAAGTCAAACCCCACTGGTCAGGTGCTCTGGGTCCTTTCTGCAATCCTCTGCCATTCAGAATCCACTCTTGTACTTTCCAAGATAGGTGAACTGTTTGCTTGCTTACTAACTATCTGCAATCCAGACTGCTGACTGCATATTTCATCACCATTTTCCCTTCTCCCAGTACTGGATCACTGATATATTTAGCTCCAATGGTTTTGACTCCTTGTAAGGCTGAAATAGAAAAACACACGAGTCACAACAAAATATGAAAAAAGTGACTGTTTTTCTCCAGTGGATTCTGGATGTTCAAGCTTGTGTCTTAACCTATGAGGAACCTGAGCACACGGTAGGCATAACCTTGGATTACATGCAGTCCCAAGCTATGATGTAGCAATCTTCCACATTATTCTCACAATGAAAAGGTAAATTTGCTGCTACTTTCTGCTGTGTGTGCTCCATGGAGCACTACTCCATTGCAGCTTATGGTAAGCAGGCACTTCCCATAGAAGATGCTCCACCAAAAGAAGGAGAATAAAGGTGAGAACCAAGTGCTTTCCAGCAGTTACCTGCACTGTAGGTGCCTAAGACACCCCTGTAAAGGCACAGAAGTACTACAGATGATGCTCAAGCACTGCTTATGCTGCAACAGCTGTGACCTGGAAAAGAAGAGCTTGTTTCTGGCCTTTTCTGGTATTTGATATAGATGGGAGCTGTATCTTCCAGAATGGGATTTTCCAGGAGAATTTGGCTAAAAGATAGATAATCTAGACTGCAACATTTCTTGCAAATGGTAGACAAACTCCAGGACTACTTGAGTGAGCTAGAGGAAAAAAAAATGAATGAAGTAGTGGACAAAAGTGAAACACCTACTTAACTGAAACCTCATTTCAGTAGTTTTCTCTGGTTAATTAAGTATTGAGGAAAATGGATGCAGAAAGTACATTTTAAAGCAATCAAGTACTGCCAGAAATCAAACCAGCAATTTGAAAAGAGAACAACACTGCTCTCTGGCATCTGACAAAATAAGATATTTGACAGGGAACAATATGTGCAGTACTGGTTAATTGGGAGGCGAGGAGAAGAATAATCATAGCTGCATTACTGAATTTATAGAAGTGTCTCCAGTGTTCCACAGGGACGATGCGAATTTGTGGAATCCTCCTGCCTGCTACAGCAAGCCAGCAATCATTTACACTCCCATCAACATTTTTTTTCAATGTACCCTAGACAGTAATGCAGAAATAGCAACTGTGGTGGCTGAGCCCAGGAGAATTGCCTTTAAAATGACTGTAAAATCCCCCACTTTCCTCTGCTGATGAAGAGATATTGGTTAAGAAACAAGTGGGGAAGAATTAAAACTTGGTCTCCTTTGGTAGAACTCATGAGAGCAGAGTACAACCCTTTCCCAGGTATCTGAGTATGGAATATGGCTATTCCAGCAGCAGCCCTACAACAGGTTAGGTTGACTGTTTTTACAAACCATCAGCTTTAAAGCAAAGACAAGTCTTTAGTTTCCCCTTCTTTTAGTTCTAAGCTGTAGCCGAACACAATGTGAACTCAACCCATAAACACAGCTACATTTTAGAAGTCCTGGCAGAGATTCCAAGGCTATATTGGCTATTCAAAGCTAACCTGCAGGTGGTTCACTAACCTTCCATGTTTTAACATTTATTTTAAGCACACTAAAACTATGCTTTCAACACAAGAGTGCTGCTTTTTCAAATAAATCTGTAATGGGGATGAAGACACCTGAACAAACCATTCATTTGGTACCCTTCCCACTCATAGAAACAGCTTTGTAAGGGGACGTGCACTCAGTGGGAGATTCCTATTTAGATTCTTCGATATAAACCAATACTTTCATGTGTCTCAGCAGTAGATTTGTTGACCTGAAGATAATATCAGGAGCCAGACACCAAACACTTAGATAAAAAGAGAAATAAAAGAGCAGCTAACCAAGTTCAACAAGCAGTTAAGCAAGTAGGAAGTCTGGGATTCACAAAATAGATTCTTTCGTCTGTAATTGCTCGAAAGAAATTGAAGAGAAAGAAGAATCCCATAGGATGAAGTATCAGTCTTCTCCATTACTACTTTTGATCTCCATGATCAGAATATAAAGTATTTACATTAGTCCAAAGTTAAGTTAATCCAAACTATGCTCCCCTCAAAAGAACTAAAATCTTCAACCCCTCAGTGCCAGGCAGTGCCTAAAACCCCGCATAAGTTTAAGTATCAATAACAGTGCTGGAAATTGAGTATTTTTCAGCTTGGGGTCAAAAGAATACAGAACATGTCCCTTTCTCTATACTGAAAAAGAAAAAAATCAAAGCAGTCCCCAACCACAGTTAATAACTTCCAACTTCCCATTTTGCCACTAAAAGAAGAAAAAACCAGTAGTCAGATGTGGATACACAGTCTTCATGAAAAAGTCAATCTTCCTTCACAAGATCAAACATATTTACACTGTATTTTACATGGTACTCAGCAGGCCACTTAAATAAAGGAGCCCTGAAATAAAGGAACCTCTGTATCCAGCACAGAGCAGATTCTCACTAAGCTTCCATCTGTTTAATTTATGAAGCACAGTAGCAGAAAAGCAAAATACAAAGAGCTGCTGATTTTTCTATGCACCCATCAGACCTTTCACTGAAGTATTTCAACAGCTGTATTGTCAATAGAGACCATGATTTGTCTGCTGTTAAAAAAGCTTCCAGGAATAAAATCACACAAAAAGCCAAACACATTTAGCTGTTTTATAGCTACATCCTGTTTTTCCATGTTCCATAGACTTTCTGAACTCTACACTGAAATAAGTGCTTCACTGTGCATAGAAGTGTATCAGAGAACATATACAAATATATGTATAAATATAAAGACAGAGAGAGAAGGAGAGAGCGATCATCTCCTATCTCCTGTCCCTGGAACTATAGGTAGACTAGCGCATACATCAAGAAAATCCGCAACATAGTCTTTGAATACTGCTATTGCAATCTGCTTTCACTACAATCCACCTTGCATTCAGTTGTCAACATCTTAATGAAGTTCAAACAGCTGTTTTCAATTGCTATTCTCTGCAGAAAATTACTGGCAGCCTTTTGTAATTTATGGCTATTTAGGATAAGATAGCCAAAGCAGAGGGAGGTGGAATCATTTTAAGGGTTAGACAGCTGAAATCTCAAACAGCAAGAACCAGGATCAGGCACCTGAAACTAATTCTGGGACAAATCTGGAGTGTTCTCCAGCACCTGGAGTGGCAATATTTTTTTTTTTATCCTTATAGTAATTACATTGTTCAGCAATGTTACCCTGTGTAAAAGGAACTTGTTTGTGTTGTACAGAGAAGATTCTCATTAGGTCTATGTTGCATTTTTTTTTTCTGTCATCACCTTCAAGGTTTTAGGGCACTATTTGCTTTGTTGTCCAATACACACTTTGAGACCAGACACATTTGGATTCATCACTGCTCCTCCTGGTATTTTTCTTTCTGTTTAAAAGGCAGACCCTTCTGTGTGGTCCCACTATAAGAAAGCAAATGTAGGAATGGCAGCACTGTCACCAGGGGTGGAACTGCAGGGCAGTGCAGAGAACTCATGATCACCCCTGCAGCCACAGGACTCTGCAAGTCAGGGCAGGATCTTACCTTGGAACATTTTAAATTCTGACACCAGAGAGATCCATTGAAACATTAGCCCTTAATAATAATAATAATAATAATAATAATAATAATCCAGGAGGAGCAGCTGACAAACAATCTTCTTTCATGTTTTTCTTTCATTACTAGGTAAAAATGAGAAGAATAGTTCAAAGTCTGACGAAAGAGCTGAACACCACAAACCATCCAGATCCTTCCATCAGCTGTGGGGGGGACACAGCAGAAGGATGCCAGCATTCCTGCAACACGCTTTTCATTTACAGCACCGTGCATTTCAGAGAGCGTGCGAAACACACAGGACAGCAAACTAGATTTTATACCAATTATAACATAAACCTTGAATAGACAGGAAAGTGAAGAAGGGATCCAGCTAATACTTCTTCCTGTGATGTAACATAGTATCACTATGGCAACGACCAGGTTAGCATGCTAAGAACAATAGCAGAGCACCAAAGACATTTTTACAGAGGCTTTCACAGTCAGAATAGAAAGCCACATACAAGTGTCCTTTCATTCTTTACAGTGAGATGATAAAACACATCCTATGCAATCCTAGTAGGAATCCTGATTAAGCACTTTTTTCCCTCTGCATGCTTGATATACAGATAAATTAGAAATTATGTTCTTGATACAGTTTCCCTATGTGGATTGTTACTTGAAGTCTCATCAGTTTGCAACAGAATGTAGAATATTAAGTCCCGGTTTTAACAGATTAAGGTATTAATGTAAGATCTCTTTAAAATCTTAACGTACATCAAAAAGCTAAGACTACCCAGTACTCCAGTACATAGTAGTTTCTAAAAAAACCCAGGCATTGTAACCTTTAAAAATGCAAACATTTCACACTTAATGAAATCTAAAGGCTTATAAAACACAAACGTAGCCAAGTAGGAAAATATGTAACAACTAAAGAAAGTCTCAATGCTTTCTTTTACTGATGATAGTCACTTCTTTCATTATAACATAGTTGTTCAAATTTATCTGGTTAAGATTAGACAGCTTTCTAAAGATAGATGTTTTTTCCACACACTTCTCCAAGTGGGACACTTTTCAAGGCATCAGATTAAAATAGAAAAACAATGATTTGGATAAATAAAACACACCAGTTTTGTTTGGGTTTCTTCTATTGTCAACTACCAAAGCACCTTTGTACCCATGCTTCTACCTCAAGACAGGGATTTTGGGGTTTTTTAATTGCTGTAATTCCCTAAATAATTTCAAGATAAAACACTTGGTCTGAAATAATTTAGTTTTTTTTGAGTTTTGTCAATATCCTGACATGAGTCAATAACATGCATCCTTTGAGATGGGCCCCTTTCAGTCTCTTTGGATGATGACTGTAGGCATAGTACCACAAGGATTGTTTTAATTTCTTAACACTTGAGTTAACAAAGAATTTGAGATGTTCAAGAAAAAGCCACAAGATCTATTGCTGTGGCCCCAAATACAGGTATACCTGAAGGAGAGCTTGTGTGGCAAAATCTTGATCTTTTGAACAATGAAATATATTTTCATTGGTCTGATTCTGTTAAACACATTTGATACAAATGTTGAATTTCTATAAAGATTTTTTTGGTTAGACTGATGAGTAGATCATCTGTTCTCCTAAATTGACTGCATTCTAATAGACAATATTGCAAGAAAGGCAGAATAATGGTGTGTATGTACATGTAAAAAGAGAAAAATACTCTGCTTTAAGGGTAAAACTAACCTTGAAGTTAGAAGGTATCATTATACTTCAAAATCCCAACTTGAACAAAACTATTGTCTCTTATTTTAAGAAATCTTTTTCAAGGAGTTTAAAACATTATTACACACTTTTGTTAAAGAAGAAACAACATCTTTCTGACACCGTAACAATGTGAAAATGCCTCTCTGCTGTGCATCTTGGAGCTTTAGGGCACTACTGCTCATGTACAGAAGCTTGATTTCCCTCATACCTGGCCAGGCCAGGTGAGCATAAGCAATATCAATTATCAGAAAGTCAGTTCTGTATAGTTGGATAATGACTGATGCGGTTGATGTCACCCTTTTCTATAGCATAAAATTGGTCTGTGCTGTTGAGCAAGCCCAGTTAGACCTTTGAGATCCACAAGCTGGAGTGAGCATTTTTGTAATGAATCATCCTAAATTCAAGTGCACTATCATGAACTGGATGGAGTTATTTCTTTTGTATTTATACCAGAATCTTAAATGCTATTTGAATGAAGAGGAGGTAACCTAGGGCATTCCATACAGATATTTCTTGACACCTGACCATTTCCCAACACATCCACTCTCATACATCATGTAGAGACTTGCAGTGATTTTCAGAGACAGATTTGAGGTCAAGCATGGTCAAGGTGAAGCGTGACCTGCAGAGAGGCAGCAGCCAGCCATTGCTGGTAGAACAGGAACAAATTTGTTGTTACAGGGTCCTTTCTGGCCTGGTACAAAGTACTGACCTCTGTCTTGCTATGGATTACTGGCTGGCCAAGGGCCATTTGGCAGATGGAAGATCAACATAAGACCTTCAGCTAGGGAAGTACATTGTTAGATGCTTCATTTCAGGGAAACAGACAGTCCTCTGGCTTTGTTTGAACCATGTCTCACCCCTATTTGCACAGTATTATTCCATCAAGAAGAAGGGATACCAAGACAAAGGACATTAGGCCTGTGCACTGGATGCATTTTCCATCTGCTTCTATATTTTTGTCTTGCATCTAGAAAGTAATTCACTGCTTCATTTTGAATCATCCAATAATGTTTGCCACATTTCTCCTGGAAATCAGTATTTTTAGTTACTTAGGCGAGTTTAATTTCCATTTGTAAATCAACTGTTCGTACACATTAAAAATGACAACAATTAACTACATGGCAACGTGTGGCCACTTTTTCTATGGTTTAATATTTTAACAGATTTATAAAGAAGTATTTACAGAAAATTCTACAGTCATAATTCTACAATTACATCTAAAAGAAGGTTGTAGCCAGGTGGGAGTTGGTCTCCTCTCACTTAACCAGCAACAGGACAAGAGGACACAGACTACTCAAGCTGCACCAGGGAAGGTTTAGGCTGGACATTGGGAAGAAGCTCTTCACAGAAGGAGTGATTGGGTATTGGAATGGATTGCCCAGGGAGGTGGTGGAGCCTCTATCCCTAGAGGTGTTTAAGAAGAGAATTGATGTGGCAGTCAGTGCCATGGTCTGCTTGACAAAGTGGTGTTAAGTCATAGGTGGGACTCAATGATCTCAAAGGTCTTTTCCAACCTAAGCGATTCTGTGATTCTATGAAACAGATCAATTATTTCTGTTCACAATTTTTTCACAGGTTTGAGTGACTATTAGTATTAGTAAATATTAACAAACAAGCTCTGTACTGTTATTCATTGGTGAAGAGAAAATGGTACCCTCCATTCAGTTCTGATATTTATTTTACAAACTGGTTTTGATCGCCAGTTATTCAGAGCTGTGACTAAGATTTACTGCACCTTGCAATTTTCTTTCTGCTCATCTTGCTCAGATAATCCTTGTTCATTTGGGGAATTTTTTGCTTTGTGCATGGTACGACTCTCCCTAGTATTATCAGAGAGAGGTTTTGGGGATTGTTCATGCAGGCAAAGCGGTGACCTTGATGTGGAATTCATCGCTGGAAAAGCTTGGGACTGATGCTCATCATTTTCCTGTAAAACAAACAAAAACATCCTTGTTTACTGGTAATGGAAAACCACATTAGCTTTCTGCCTTGGGTCGTAAGACTTGCTGCAAAAGACTAAATATTGCGAATTTGCAAAAGACATAGACATATTGAAAACAGAAAAGCATATTTTTAAGGCACTTATCACACTGAATGCACAACATGGTGAGGCTGGGTAACTCTTGCTTTGTTGTGGTATGAGATGAAATATCTGCTACACTGCTGGCAAGCTATTTTCCAGGAGCAGAAAAAAGCTGCACAAGGAACAGACAGTACTCTTAAGCTGTTTACTAAAGTACCTGGTAGTGTGTACTAAGAGAGTATATTTAATATTTTTGTGTATGTATTCTGCGAACATAAAGCATAGGTGTCACTTTTTTTTGCTGACATCTGGACAGAAACCACTGCTTTCACATTTTGACCAATGTGCAGTCAAAGCACTCAATTTAAATTCTACATTAAATTCACATAGGAAAGTGAATAAATTTGCATATGAACATGACAGGCACTTTTTAAACACCTTGAGAAATTTGCAACAGTTTGAAACTAGGTGTTTTAAATACAGTAGATTCAAGTACCTGTCAAAGAGAAGGAAACAAGGTTTATTCCACTTTTAAAACAAGACACACCATTTACTGTACTAACACAAAGCATGAAACAACACGTTTTGATGGTTTCAGCAAATGATGAAACAATATGAGCAATTCCTCCAGAAATTCCAGAGGTACATCATCCTGAAATAAAACCAACACACATATTCAACAGTGTCCAAGAGAGAAGGGCACAAATTCCTGGAACTGGTAACTTTTGCATATTTACACTTGGAGAGAAACAAAACCAACATCAAAATCTTAATTACTTGAAGGTGAGGAGTAGCCTGTCCTTGGACCTAGACAATACAAGCTTAGACAAAGAGGAGGAATGTTTGGGAAATCTCTCCTCCAGTTAAATTAGAAAAACATTATTACTGGTTACTTGTTATTTGCTATAACCCTGACTGTGGCCAGCAAGAGTCTACAACAAGCTTACACCATGCTGGCAGGTGATTACAGCACAATTTTCTGTGACCGAGGCTTCCTTTGTTTTTTGCACTACTCAGATTCTTTACAAGCAACACCATTTGTTTCTAGGGTTATAGAGAAACAGACATAAAGGAGCAGAAATAAAATTTATTGGCATCACTTAATGAAACAGTAATAAAACACAGACCTCCAGGCAATGTCTGTAAGAAGCAGCAACTCTTAGCAAGTAGGGTAATTATCTTTTGAAACGACATACACAAATCCAGTGGATTCCTCTTACTCCAAAACACAGATTCCCTATTGCTGTAGCTCCAAACAAATTATGGCTCTGATCTGATCTGTCTTCCCTATGGTGCTTTCTGGCCTCAAAAGCTATACATCCACTAAACCATGTGGCACTTGCCTTTACTTACTTTTGGTATCTTGCCAACATACTTTATGTGCTAATACAAAATAACTGGAATTTTTAAAAAAAGAAACAAAAGAAAAAACCCAAAAAGCTATGTGCAAGATTCCGCTGATTGTCAAGAGAGTGCTTTTGTGCAACCTGGCAAACTGGAAGGATTTTTATCTACTGACATATTCCTGTGTAGCCCTCAACAAAGAGCTATCAATAACTCTTCTCTTACTGCTCAACTTGAGATAACATGGCTATAAACTTTGGAGGAGGCTGTGGACAACAAAAGGTTTATTTTTGCCCTAAAGTAGGAGCAATTTTCTATAAGCTGCAAGGCATTTGCATCATCTTAGAAAGAACACGTCGCTCTGATGTACTGTGAAACATTTAGCAATGTTTCTATTACTGAAAACACAAAGTTAATGTAAACCTCAGTTACTAACCTTTTTTTAACAACAATCCACTTTCAAAACATAACTGTGTAGTATTTATTTGTTCTGCTAACACCAAAATCTGGTAAGTATGAGCAAGCTGGTCTAGTGGAAGGTGTCCCTGTTTGTGGCAGGAGGTTGGAATTAGCTGACCTCTAAGGTCCCTTACAACACAACCCATTCTTTATCATCCAAATGTTCCCTACTTACATGTTTAATAGCCTCTCAAACATCTGTAATTATTCTATAAATGCCAAGAAAAGCTGTTTGCAGAAAACTTCAAGCTCAAACTCCCAGAAGTTAGTACTTTTGGTGGTTACTTTCTCTGCAAACTCAGAAACCAAGGAATAAGGAATATCTGCTCTTTAATATCCACTATAAGAAATGGAAAATACACTTGTATTGAATTTACATTTCTCACTGGTTGTTCCTATGATCTCACAAATAATAGCACATGAACAATTTGCAGACTGCTAATTGCAAATATGTCAAGACCTATATCATATTTTAGTTGTTCATTATTTATGACCTTCTCTCCACTGTACTGGTGAGGAACATAAAGAATGATATGTCCTCAAATTTACTTGGCAAGATAAATACATTTAGTGAATGTATTAAGTCTTCCCCATGACTTTCATACCCAGATAAAATTTTTCCAAGTTACCTTTTGTGGTTTGCTGCCACCAGGTGTCGAACAGCAGTGCTCACCAAGATGGTCTGGTTTGCACTTCTGTGAGTCCTGTGCAGGGACAGGCCTTTTCTCACTTGAGGAAGTCAGATGGGGACTGGATCTGAGATGCAGTGTTGTCCTACGTAAAATGTAAGGGCTGACTTTGCCACTGGGGATATCAGCAAACCCTGAAAAAGAAAGAGCTTCTATTAAAAACAGCTAAAGAAATCACGCTTCCTCAAATGGATTTCTTTTTTCACAATAGGCATAAAATAGCTGATTGAAATAAACCATTTGTTCCACCGCAGAAAATGGAACAAAGAAATTGCTGAATAGATCTTGCATATTCCAAAATTCAAATGCAAAACTTGGATATCACAGAACAACCACTGAATTACAAGAGCAATTCTACAGAAAAAATTCAAACAAATGTTCGGTCTTTTTCTTTACAGGTATTATTATGGAGAGTAATTTCAAATTGAAAACCAGTACTGGTTAATTCTTGATACTGATGCTTGATACTTGATGCTCTTGGTTTTTAATACTTTTCTCTGTGTAAAACTATTTAGTTATAGACTGTCTATTATCTCTCTATCTAGCCTAAAAGTCAAATATGAACTGGCACATATGCCCTCAGAACAGGGCTCTTTTCAGAAAAATTGTAATGCTGGTAAGAAAGCGAAATGCAAATAATGCTTAACCTTAGAAATCCAGACTTCTGGGAGTGACCACGAAAACTGAGGTGATTCAGTAACCCTGTGGTTTGTCCTTTAATGATGGCAATCACATTAATTATTAAGGATGAATTAACAGGTAGTTGAAGTTACAATATATTTTTCAAGCCCTGATTAGTGCAGTCTTCTCAGGCACTCTCTGCTGCAGTGAACCCTTTTATGGAATACCAGACCACCTAATTTCATGGCATTCATAGCAGAAGGAAAGTGAACTCTCATGAAGATGTTAATGTCTTACTCTGTGGGCAAAATAGTTTCAACTTGGGGAATTGTAGTTTATTTGATGTTTTGCAAATTAAAACACTTTTAATTACTGGTATTGAAAAAAATAAAAGCACTCAAATAAGCAAATAGTTGGGGAACACACCTGGGTTTCCCTCCAGACACCAGTCCCCCCCCAGTCTCTGGTCTTCAGTCACTTCACTGCACACTACACTTTGAGTGAGGTGATGGGAGTGCAGGAAACTGCCATGATCATTTAACTCTTAGCAGAATGGGAGTTATTAATCCAAGAGACATATGTTCTGCTGATCCAACACCAGTGCTCGACAAAAGCTAACTTGGCACCAACTGCCACATGTCCCATTGACTCCTTTTACTTTCCATCACTGTCACCAAAAATGTTTGCATGTTCACATAACTCTGAGTGAAAGCCATTCAACAAAACAAAGGGGAAAAGCACATCTGACGTGCTCAGAAAATGTTTTCATTTACAAGACACATAAATACCTTTTTGCACTATTTCTGGAAGCCCATCCAGCTCACAGTCAGTGCCGTCCTGATCCTGCAGATTTTGAGAGATATCACACTTCCTTTTCTTTTTTGATGAAGTCTCTGGAGCAGGAGATCTTGGTTCTCCATTGTCTTTCCTGCTGTCTTCACATCTCTCCCTTTTACTTGAAAGCTTAGTGGTATCTTTACCTGACCTTCTCTCTTTGACAGACTGTTTGCACACTGTTAATGACTTCTCTGAATTCAGCAAAGGAGTGCTGACAGCATCACTCGCTCGCTGTTTCAGCTGAGTACTCAACAAACTGACTTGTGTTTTTAGCATCTCATTTTCTTCCTCTAGTTTATGATATTTAACAATCAGAGAGCAGTATTTCTCCAAGTTCTCATTTGCTTCTCTGGTCTTCACTTCTTTAGATTCCTGCAATTCTTCCAATTTTAACTTAATTTCTTCTGTAATGGTATTATCATCAGCATCTTGCAAAGAAAAACATCATTATTCATATAACTGACATTAAAAAGATGCACATGTAAGAACTTATAATGCAACGGTCACACATCTTTTAATCATACTTATTCTGTAACAGTGAAACTATAAAAAAGTCTGAAACAAATTCAGTCATATGATAGACATAATAATGTCCTTGGTAAATAGAGAACAAACATGCAAATATTGACAAGAATCCTAGACCAGTGCATGGGGAAACATTTTGCCTCTCATTTTGTAACGTCTGAACCCTTTGCACCCTTAACTTGCTTTAAGTATAATTTAAGTGCATCTCATGAGATGAGCTAAAATATAAAGAATAAAGCATGGGAATCAGAGGGAAAAGCTTGCTGGAAAATGGTAAAAGAACTTGCACACAAAACCTACTTAATAAGGAAAACATCTGCATTCTTCCTTAAGTTATTTTTAGCACCAAAGGTGTAATATTTAATATATTTACTCATAACTTAGTGTTGTTTCTGCAAAAAGATACAACAACTTTGAGAGAAAAGAGATTAGCTAGATTTTGAAAATGTTTGACATTTGCACTTGTAATTTTTAAACCTAGTTAAGAATCATGCTCTGTACTACAGCTGCATATGCAAGTGGACATTTTAGGGAACAAGAAAGTTTTACAGATTAATGCACCACTAAGAAAGAATTAAGACAATCTAGATTCAGTTACCTTCTTTATTATGCTTTGCCACAGTCAGATTTTCCTTCTTTAGCAGCTCATCATGCTCAGCTAGTTGTTTCTGCAACATTTCCTTTTCCTGTTCCAGCTGCTTACAGGATTTCATCCACATCTGCACTTTACTGTGGGCATATTCATTTTCCTTCTTCAGCTGAATTATAATGTTACTATTATCAGCCTAAGAAATAAGAAATTTAGTTATTTCACCAGAAAAAGAATTCCTCCTTCTAGTCACTATGTCAAATGGAATACTAGAAACATTGAAGTTGGAAAAAACTTTCAAGATCATCGAGTACAGCATTTGACCTAACACTACCGTATCAACTAATCCATAGCACTAGGGGCCACCTTAAGGTGTTTCTTGAACACTTCCAGGGATGGTGACTCCCACTTCCCTGGGCAGCTCCTTCCAATGCTTAACATTGTTCCCAACAGTGAAGAAATTCTTCAGAACGTCCAACCTGAATCTTTTATCATCCCATTGGTTGCAAATACAACACAGTGAGCACAGCTAGGAGTCTTCTCTGCTACATTCACACTAACATGGGTACTGTTTTCCTTCACTGGCACACATCCCATAGGACTTTAGCCTTGGGCTGCTCTTATTAAAGAAGTTAACACCACAGTGGAGGATCCAAAGAATAAAGAACTGTTCAGCAAGATAAACATGCTGTAATTCAGTGTTTACTTGCAAGTAAATTGAATTGACTGTGTTTCTTCAAGAATGCATGTAAAGAGACACTTATTCTTGAAGTGAGAGTACAGAGATGGTGCCAGAAATCAATGACAGACTGAAGCAGTACCAAAAAAATCCCCCAAACCAGTCAGAAAGCAAGAAAAATGCAGGGATAGGATTATTGGTACAGAAGTTCAGTATATGGACAGTGAACCTTCACCTGTACTATTAAAAAGTAAACCAAGAATATTAAGAACTGTTCCCAGTTATCAGCAGTTCACAGTATGTGGAGCTAATATTCCAGCATCCCTGAGAACAATTCTGTCAGAGAATTACACGAGTTAATAGCTGTCAGGAGATTTCTATAGAAAATGGAACTGAAAAAGCTGAATCAAGAGCAATCTATCAAGACTAGTGCTTAGGATAGACCATGGCACATTTTACCACCAAAATAATTCACGAACAGATAATAGAGGCACTGCAAAATCTCTGAGCTAATTCTAACCATGTTTTAGCTCAGGTGCCATGCTCACTGCAGTCAATAGACTGCTGTGTTTAGGGTTACAGAAACAAGTTCTAGGTGATCTCAGCCATGGCAGACAGAACAGAATTTTTCTCCTGTACATCAATAGTAACAATGAATTCTCCAGACTCTGTGTTCTCTTTAGTGAAACAAAGGCTGTATCAAAGTCAAGCCAAACTTCCAGAGCACCAGCTCCCTACCTTAGGTTTATTTTACTACACAGTGTCTGGAATCCCATGTAATTGGTCATGCTTAGGGGTTTTTCTTACCTTAGTTTTTAGGAGTTCTCCTAAGGCTTGATTAGCTTTTTTAAGGGAATTATTTAGCTGTTCTTTATTTGACTTCAAATGCTCAATTTCCAATTTTTGTGAGCTGATAAAGTGCTCCAGTGAACTAATCTTCTCACGACAGGCCTCAATTTCTACTTCATTCTAGAGAAAGAAAATGTGCTTAATTACCATGATACCAAAAAGGACACGGAGTTGTATTTTAAAGATGTACCTAAGAGCATATCAGAAACCCACAGGAATTTCACAGCAAATTTAATAGTTTTTTTTGAGGAGTTTAAAACTGAAAGGGCAATTTGTCTCAAGTATATATTTTGAATACTAGAATCTTGCCTCTAAGAAGTCTCTCAGAATAAAATCTTTATATTTTACTATAACTTGCTCTTACATCTGCTTTATATTAATAAGAATGAAAACTATTAAGAAACAGTTATTGTAAGTTATTTGCCTGTGTTCTACTGGCCTCAAGTAAATGTTCACGGACATTTCTGCAGAAAAGTTGATGACTCTTTGCATATAGCACATCTGACAAATGTATTTCCAAGAAATTTGTCCTTATATTGTCAAGTGGTTACATTTTCTTCCCTATTCCTACTAAAACAACCATTTCCTAGATTAAACATACTGTTGCTTTTTCTTTTTTTAAGGTTCTATTCCCAGTGAATTTTTATATAGATTAAATGCTTACTAAGTTGTGAGATAAATTCACTCTGAAGTGCTTGCTATATGGAAAAAGTTAATTTAACACTTACTAAGTTCCAAGGTAAGTATATGTAGATTTTGGAAATGTTGTTAGCAAAGATAAATTCTTTTGCAATAGGATTAGCAAAATTTAGTAAAATACATAGAACTGAACTAAAAACTCACAGCTTTACTCTTCCTATTTCTGATTTACCTTTCGATTTGCTTCTGTCAGAGCATCCTGATGCTCTTTCTCTGCTTGAAGTAGTCTGTCTTTGTATTCTGATATTTCTCTTTTAATTTCACTTTCTTTTTCTTGTAGTTGATTCTGGACCATCTCCAAACTCCTGGTCAGTTCAATTTTTTCTGACGTTGTTACATGCAGCTGAATCTGTAAATAGTGATAACACATTCTTTGGTATTTGGAATTCTCAGTGGAGAAAGAGTTGACCCATTAACTGTTTAAATCCAAAGCATCTTTGAATTTTGAAAAGCAACTTGGTAAGAGAAAGATATTTAACAGTGGCTAAGCCCACTGTAATTAAAGAGAAGAACATCTGAACACAAGAGGTAGGACAGGAGGCAAAGGAAAGTTTTCTTAAAAGAAAACAAATGCAAGTTTGCCAGTGTTAAATCAAGCAGCACTCCCCAAAACCAAAGCTTAACCTCTCCAAATATTGCTCCCTCTAAGAGTGACTTGTGAGGTTAAGGGTCACTTTCCTCACCCTCTAAGATGACAAAGCTTTCTATGCATTTTCATTTTCATCCACTTTTTTTTACTACTTTTTGGACAGCTGGCCTGCATTTCCATGAAGGATTTCTGAAAGTTGCAGAAATCTCTGTTCTTTTCCCACTCAAAATCCTCAATACCACAATAGAAACCAGCCCCTGGTTATAAAATTTTGTAAATAAAGTTAGTAGGTCAGACAACCACATAAACTGGTTTAAAGATATAATATTGTTCACAAATAAGACCTAAAGTTGTCTAGATGATAAAACAACTTCTAAGAATTAAATGCAAACAAACTAAAAATAAGGGCTCTAACATTGTGTCTTCCTAGACTATGTCCTGAATTACTTTAGCACTACTGAAACACTGAAAATAATGTTGAGAAATGTTATATTTCTTATCTGCCCCCTCAGTATGACGATTGAAAGCCTATAGTAGAGAATTTCTCAACACTGAAAAAACATCTAGAGAACCAGCAGTGGCCTTTGCACCAAGAAAACATAGTTTGGATGGAAGAAAGAGGGAAAAACATTAAATAATCATTTTATCTCAGAAGAGAACATTGGATTTTTTGCACTTTGGAAGCAATAACCTCTAATACTGTACATTATAATAGACTCCCTTGACCAGCCTCCACACATGTACTGTACTTGAGCATCTGGCTTTGAACACCGAAATACGGCAGATGGAGCAACTTACTTTGTTCTTTTCTGAATGTTCTTGAGCATATTGCAATTCTTCAGCAAGCTTATTTCTTTCTTCCTGTAATTCGGCAACCTTCAGTTCAGTATTATTTAGCTTGACTTGCAGCTCAGTTTGACTTTCAACCAGCTCATTTACCTGAAATAAAAATTTCCAGAATTATTTTCAATACATGTGTCATGACCTCCAAAGAATGTACTTATATTTAACAAGCAGTTTTTAAGATGAGTTATTTTATTCCCATATTTGATTATGTTTTAAGCAAGAATCACAACAGGGTAACGATGTTTTCACACGGTAAGTGCACTATTGTTGTTTCACTTTCTTTGGAGCTTCCAAAGCATTTATTCTTGATACAAAAACTCAGTCAACCCAATACCAATTTGTTCTTCCTCCTTTTCCTCTATAGGGAAGAGGAAACTATCCTGCATTATTTGATTGCTTAAACTTCTATGTCTACTTTCAAGCTACCTTCTCATTCATCCTATGCAAAACAATGTCCTGCTTTCCAGCTCTGTAACTTCAATGAAAATTCATAATTGTATGGAAAATGTAATTTTAAAAATAAGATGTTTCCTGAAAAAGTCTGAGATTAAAATTATTTTAGGATTTAATTTATTAAGGAAGTGGTAAACCCAGAGGACAGTTTATCCTCACTTCTACAAAAGGAACTCTACCCTAATGGAAATGATATTACCTTTTTACATAGAGTGTTCTTCTCACAAAGTATAGACTCCAATTGCTTCTCAAGGTCCTTATAAGACATTTTTAGAACATTCAGGATATCCGGAGAAGTTTCACCATCAGAAAAATGTTGCTCCTTCAGCTTCAACTCAGTAATTAAATTTTGCAGCCTCTCTTTTTCCTGGTGCCAGCATTCAACACCTGGTGCCAGCTGTAAACATAGTGTTTCTGTTTCTTTCACCTGCTTTTCAAGAGCACCATTTTCCTGTACCTTTTCATTGAGTTTTTGTTTACAAACCATCAATTCTTGAATAAGTACTTCCCTTGCTTGATCCAATTTGATGTTTTCATTTTTTATTTCCTGACATTCCTGTAATAGCATTATTTTATCTTGCTCAAGACCAGCCACCTGACTAATCAAGACTTGCTCTTTTGCTCTAGCATCTGTTTCCTCCTTGCACGAAAACTCTAATTTCTCACTCATATCTTTGAGCTCAGATCTCAGTAATGCCACAGTGTTTTCAAACTCATCCTTGATTTGTATATTTTTGTCCTCCTTTTCTTCCAACTGTTTTATTGTAGTCAAATTTGAAGACTCTAGTTCAAGTAATCTTTCTTGCATTTCTTTTAAATCTTTAGCCAAACACTCTTTTTGTGAGGTGAGGACATAAATTTGTGAGTTGGAACATTTCAGCTTTTCTGTCATCTCTTCCATCTCTGTTGCTAATGTTTCTGCCTCTGCTTTGGCAGTCTCCAGCTCAATAATTGTATCTTCTAGATTTTTCTCTGACATCTCCAATTCTCTTTCGAGCCTCTCTATTTTATCCTGAAGGGAGTCAGCTTTCCGTTCATTGTCTCTCAGCTTTTCAGCAATGCGACGTTTTTTCTTCTCATCAGACTCAATTTTTATTTTCAGCTTCTCAATTCCGCATCGCAATTGGTCTGCTTCTTTCTGTGCTGCGCTGAGTCTTGCAGCAAGTTCTCCCTTTTCCATTAACAAGCCTTCCAAAGATTCAGAAAGCTTTGAATTTTCCATTTCTGATGAACCTAATTTATGCTGCACCATTTCCAACTCTCTTGCAATCAGCTCTTTTTCTTTCTTTGAATCTGCTGCTTCATTCTGGAATCTTTCTTTTTCTAAGGTGAAAGACACAGCATCATTTTCTAAACTTTGCAGCTTCTGAAGAAGATGGTATTTTTCACTGGATAATTGATTTGCATCAGATTTTGCAGCCTCAAGCAGATTTGTTTGTGTCCTCACTTCATCCGCTAACCTTCTAATGAATTCAGTAGAATCCATCTTAGTTAACGCTAACTCTTTTAATTTCTCTTGTAGCTTTTGATACTTCTGATCCAGCTCTTTTTTGCTTTCAGATAAAATAATCAGTTCTTTGTTAATGTGGTTTCTCTCAGCTGTGACTGACCTGAGGTGCTCTTGAAAGCTAGAAATACTTTTCAGGTTAACTTCCGTCTCCCTTTCTAATTGCTGACATTTTGCCTGAAGCATTTCAATGTCAAACTCTGTGAACAAGACATGGTTCTCGATATTAAGTTGCTCAGATTTTGGACTCCCCCATTCATTTTCAGCTGCAAGAAATTGTTCCTGACCATCTCTCTTGGCCATTTCTACATCATCCAATGTGTCTGCTGCTGCATTAGACGATGTAAATTTACATATCTCCTGCTCAAACTTTAAGTTCTCAGGTTCTTTTTTGCATGAAACTACTTTAAGAGATAATTCCTGCTTATTGACAGAAACCAGTTCATGTTTTTCCTTTATGTCACAGTTTTCTTCCTTAACAGCTGTAGTAGCTTCCTCCAGTTCTGCAAAAGCTGAGCTATTTGAAATTATTTGTGCCTCCTGGAAGTTCATCTCTGAGTTTGATTGCTCAATTTTTATTTTTAAATCAACATGATTTGGGTTTTTTTCTCTCTCATAGATCAGCTTCAAATTTTCAGCAGTCTGTTGTTTTGCCTCTTCCTGAAGCATTTCAGTAGTTATTTGATTTTCACAGAAATACCCAGGACTTAAAACCCTACTATTGGAAAATGACAATGCACTGGCATGGTCTGAGGCACTGGTTATTTGTCCTGACGTATTTCTACACTCATGTTCTCTAGACATTTTCTCAGTGTAATCTTCCATCAATCTTGCTTCAGTGGTCTCAGTTTCATTTTCACACCCAGAAGCATCTCCTGCAGCCATTTTCTCAATGGAAATTATTTTAAGATTATTGTTTTTCAGAGCTGAGTTTTCAACAGGCACTCTTAATTTATGAGGACTATTGTTTTCTTGTTCTATGTTCTGCAAAGAATAAGAATCAGACAATTAAAAAAAAAGGAGGGGGGAAGAACACATATAAGAAAAAACATTAGAAGTTTTTGTAAACTAGTAAAGCTCCTGCTATTATGTGAAATAAAGAGATAGCATCCCTCTCTACTTCAGTCTCCTTTCTTACAGAAAGGATTGACACTTATTTATACACATATCTTTGGCCAAAAGGTTATAAAGATATTGAGGGAGAAATTTCAGAAAAGATTGCTGAAAGACTAAGTGCAAAGATACCACATACTTCTGTATTTTGGGAAAATAGATGTCTACATGACAAAGTGAACTATTATTAGTATTGCTAAGGGGACTAAGATTACTGCTCAAGTATGGATTATTTTTCTTCTTTCTCCAAAAAAATAGAACTGCTTCTGTGTAGCAGTTTTAAGTAGATTTCATTGGAAAACTTAAATTTGGGTGACCACATACCAAAGGGTTTACATAAAACTCATTTGCATGACAGCAATTACTTACATTTTCAATATCTGAGCACAGCAGAGAGTGAGAACTTAAATTGAGGACCTGTAATTGAAGTCTTGCGGCTTCCAGCTCCAATGAGAGATTCTCAGTTTGTTTTCTTTCTGCTGCCAGTTTGCACTCCATCTCCATAGTCACAGTATTCAGCTTCTGCTGCCATTCTTCCTTTTCAGATAGATTTTGCTGTTTGAGATGATCTATTTCTTTCCTTTCAGAAAGTAAAACTTCTTTCAGCTCTTGTATTTCTTCATTTTTCATATTCTCTTGAACACGAAACTGATCTTCAAGCACCTTGATGGCCTTCTCGTATGTCTGACAGAGCATCTGAAGTTCTTCAATTCTATTTTCAAGGTTAAATTTTCTTGGAGTAATATTCCTGAGATATCTAACAGAGTCCAAATTGTGATCATTATGACCCTTTTCAACCAAAACTTCTGTTGCATCCTCTGAAATTACTTCTACAGAGCTGTCTGGCTGATTCATTTCCTCTGCCCATTTGGATATACCACTGTTATGAAAATCAACTACCTCACTTGCTTCTAACAAACAGAGATTTACAGAAAGGTCTGAGGAAGAATCCGTGGTCTTAGTTTCATCTAATTTAGACAGCGTGTCATCTCGGCTGGATGACAGTGACACTTGCACAGAATCTACATGAGCACTGCTCAGACTTGTCGACAACAAAGAATTTTCTGCCTTCAGGATTTCAATATAAGACTGCAGCTCATATATCTTTGAGCTCATACTGCAGGGCTGTTCAAATAATTTCAGGTGTTCATTCTGGAAAGTCAAAAGCTTCTCTCTTACTTCAGCAAAGTGTGTCTTAACTTCTTTGCTGGACAATTTTAAATCTTCATAGTCACAAGAACTGCATTCTTTAAGTCTGAAGGACATTTCCTTATCATCCAGACATGTTCTCAGATCACTGTTATCACTTTGATCCATAAGTTCATCAGGAAAAAGAGCCTTCTCAGCTTTTGAATTGCTATCTGCATTCATTATATTATCTTTCTCCTCTTCCTCTTTATTAACACCTGTGGTATCATTGGTTTTTGCACCCTTGAATCCAGAGGTTAACGCAGAGTTTTCACTCTGCAGCCTCTCACATATTTTCTCAAGCTCACTCAGTTGGTTTATTGTTACCTGCAAAGAGGATGCCAGCAACACTGATGAAGGACTTTCATCTATTCCTCTTTTGCCACAATCCTGGGAAATATCACCATACTTATACCCCAAGAAGTGGCCGTCTTCCTCTAATACTGTAAGCGAAGAATTTGCAGTTCTCAGTTCTTTAACAGACAGAAGTTCTTGCTGCAGTCTGTCTTTCTCTTTCACGCTTTTCTCAAGTTCTACTTCCATGCCTTTTAAAGCAGTCTCCAGTTGCATCACTTCCAATCTGCAGTTCTCTAGAGAGAGTTCGCTGTCCTCAAAATCCATTTGAAGAAGCTCAAGTTTAACCTGGTATTTATTCAGCTCAATGTCCTTTTCTTCCATGGACTTTCTCAACTGCTCTGAACTGAGCCTCTGTTCACAATTAACATGGCACATTAGAGGTTCATTTTTTGTTGGTAGCTCCTTCCCCAGTTGCTCCTTTTCCTGAAAAACAAGGCCACTTTTCTCTTCCATTTTATTTTGTGTTGTCCTGACATTTAACCTCTCCTGACTTAAACAGTTAAGTTCCACAGAAGGCATGTGTTGGATATTGGAAAATTCTGACTGCAGCTGCTGAAGTTCTTGAACCAAATCCTTTTTTGTTTCTTCTGAGGCTATTAGTTTATGTAAGATATCCTTGCTCTCATTAAGTACCTGTTTCTCTTGTTCTAATTTTGCTTTTTTTTCATCCAATTCAATTGTCTGCTCTCTCAGAATGCTCATAATTTTTCTATTTTCTTCTTCTACTGATTTATACTTTGCCTGCAAAACTTCAAGCTCCTTTTTGATCTCTTCAGTTCTTGATTCAATATGCTGTCTTTCCTCCTCATATTTTCCAGACATTTCAGAAATTGTTTCTTCTCTTTCCTTTAAACTACCATAAATATTTTTATTTGCCTCCAGTAAAGTTATTTGTTCTTGCTTTAAAGCACTGCTTAAATCCCTAAGGGCTGCATTTTCTTCAGTAAGTTCACCGATTTTTTTACTGTACGAGCAAATCATTGAAGACATGTCCTTCTTCTCTGAATCCCATGTTTCAGACATGAGTTTCAGCTGTTGTAGTGAATCCTCAAGCAATTTATTATTGATCTTTAAATCCTGAAGCTCAGCTTGTTGGTTTTCTAATCTTTCATTCAGAATTTGCAATTGCATGTCCTTTTCCTCAAGAACAGCTGAAGTTTTTTCGACTAATTCCTGATGGGCTGAAATATCCGCTTGCAATTTACTGATGTGCTGCTCAGTTTCTATCACAAAGCTTTTGTGCATCTCTTCTCCTGCAAATAACCTTTGTTCTGTTTCACTCTTTATTTGCAGTAACTCTTCATACTGTTGCTGTTGATTTGAATTCAACTGCTTTTGAGCCATTAAAGAACTCTCAAGAAAAGAGACTTGTTCTTGTAAATTGGCCAGATCCTTAGTTTTTCCTTCTTCTAGAAGAGCTCTTGCCTGTCCATGATCCTCAGTGTTGGAGGGAACCATTGCAGCAAGTTGCATATTATCTAAAGGAGTCTTGACCTGGCTGCTTTGTAAAGTAACTTCTCCATATTCTGTCATTTCTGAAGTATCTTTTGCTTTTACAAGACAACAGATTTTTTCATATTCACTAAGCAGGTCATGATAGCACTGCTCCCTTTGCAGTCCTTGACTTGTTGCGAACTGTAACTTTTCCTCTACTTCAGCAACTTCGTTGGTGAGCTGGAATATTTTACAGGACATATTTTCTATCTCTTTGCAGTACTTTTTATCAGAACACTCTGCTTTCTGCTTAAGTTCATCAAAAGCTTTTCTTTGCTCTTCTAATTCTGCACTTTTACATTCCACCAAATCTTTAAGTTCTCTGATCTCTGTGGATTTCCTGTCATTTTCAGTTTGCATCATTCTAAGTTTCTCACTATGCTCATGATTTTTGCTTTGCTGACTTTGAAGGGAACTCTCCAAGTCATTAATATGAGCCTGCATACCTTCCTTTTCAGACTTAAGTTTATTTACAAGATGATCTGTTTCATTTTTCCACTGAGAAAAAACAGTAGCTTCTTTTTGCAATTCTTCGCATTCTCTCTGCTTTAATCCAAGGAGTCTCTGCAAAGCTTCTGTCTCTCCCTCCATCTTACTTATTTTACAGTCTTGTTCTTTAATATGATTATCTTTTTCCTTGAGGAGACCTCGGGTAGACTCTTGTTGCTTTTCCATATCAGCTAAAGCCATTTTCAGGTTCTCCAGTGAAAGTGAGCTCTCTTGCCTTTTGAATTTCTCTTCCAGTAACTTCAGCTCCATTTCCTGAGCAGCATTCTTATCTGTAGAAGAAAATATCATCAGATGTTTGCCAGTCAATACCCGCAAGTCCACTGATAACTTTCTAGATGAGGTATTACTATTTACTTTTACAATTTTCAATTCTCATTCCATTGCAAACCATTACTCTTCAGTTACATCACTGAATGCTGTCACTTTAGGCTATCAGGCACTACATACAGTCAGCTTTCCATAAAGCAATTGCAAAACAGAAGTTTTCTATCTTAACTAGACTCTATGGAAACAAAGTTGCTGATAAGTTTATTACTCTTTGATTATTTTCATAATAGTGTATCTTCACAAAATGTACATGTTCATAGACAAAAAACTCCTTTTCATTGACAGCAAACTCAATATTGTTAAAAAACACTAATCATGTCCCCCAGCTGAAACTTTTTACTTAATTCACAATGAAATTTACAGGAAACATTGCAGGAAATATCCAGAATGAGTTCTGTAAATTTAAAATCATAACTCACTTTTCATCTCTTCTGCAAAATTCTGGCTTTGCTTTAGAGATTTCTTGATTATATTCAGTTCTTCTTGAAGTTGGTGGATCTCTTGCAATTTCTTTTGAAGCTGACAGTCAAGAAGATTTTTCTCTTGCTTCACTTCCTAAACCAAAACCAAATAAGACCATATTTCTTGTAAATTGATAAGGAGATCAAAGGACTCAGTTCATTTAAATCAAAGTAAAGATATTCCACTAGATCCTGTTAAGACTTTGGGCATCTCTGCCTGGATTCCTAAGCACTGCTTGGAAACATAAGCTGAATTATTTATTCTTAACGAATTGACAGCATCTGAGAGATGCTGCCAGTTGATGTATTCGGCGTGCTCCTTGTTAGCACAGCAAACAGCTCCACATGACCTCATGGACAGACATGGAACAGGACAGATTCTACAAAATCTGAGCTAATTAAGTCAGGTTACTTTCTCAAATCTGCTTGGTAAACAAATCCCTGCAATGGCATCAAAATGAACATAAGCGTGTGGATCAGATTTCACCTGTCAACTCATGTAGAGACAAGTTCTCTTTCCACTGAGATCAACATGACCAAATTTTATGCTTTCAGATGATTGCTTTGCAATTAACAGCGTTTTCTTTCAAATAGATTTTTTAAAAAACCAAACAAGCAAAGAAAACACACTATCACCACCACCAAAAAACCCCAGACTAAACTATGTAACTACATTGCACCCAGGAAACCAAATAAAAGTTCTTTTAAGGAAATTCATCCTTGTTCTCCAAACTCCTGTGCTCTGGACAACAGATGGGACATAGTCCAAATGGAAACAGACCATCAATTATTCATCCATTACTACTGGCAGATGGGCATCAATTCACAAAAGCCAAGATCAAGAAATGGAAAGGTCTGAATAAAAAAAAAAATTAAAAGCTTGCTGGCATGGCAGGGCTGTTTTTGCAATAACATAAATAAATTACCATTAGAACATGATTAAAATTGTCACTGTCACTAACCCTTCCCTCCTACTCACAGCCTTCTCTATCCACAGTTTAAAAAAAAATCCATTCACATACAAATTTCAATGAATAAGTTTTCTAGCAATCTTAATAAATTTTCAAAGAAGTCCAAATCTCTTGCATTAAAAGCTGAATGCACAGATGCAATACAAGTACACATATTAAACTAAGCCATTCATTAGAAAACCTAAGGTGGTCTATGGAAAGAAAAACAAACAAGTTTAAGGAACTAAAATGGCTGAAAGGTTCAATTATTTTGATTTGGTGCAAACATTCCCAATATTCATAGAATCATACACTGGCTTGGAAGAGACCTTAGAGGTCATCTAGTTCTAACCTCCCTGTCATGGGCAGGAACCTCCCTAGCTAGACTGGGTACAGAATCTTTTCCTGGTGTCTAATGTAAACTCATCCTCTGTCAGTTTGAATCCATTCCTACTTGGCCTGTCACCACATGCCCTTGTAAATAGTCTCTTTCCCATCTTCAGGGACTTGAAGGCCACAACTAGGTCACCCCAAAGCCTTTTCTCCTCCAGACTGAACAAACTCAGTTCTCTCAGACTTTCCTTGCAGGAGAGGTGCCCCATCCCTCTGATCATCCCCTTGGTGGCATCCTCTGGACTTACTCAACAAGTCAATGTATCAGAGAGACAGTCACCTGGGCCAAAGCCATACAAAGTGCCCGTGTAACAATAGTCACATTCCAATAACTGGGAATGTTCTCAGACATTGCAATCCACCAGAATGAATGTACTTAAATTTTCACAATACACTAAACCCGCACAAATATTTGTGATGATCTGAACAAAACCCAAAATTTCATTTCAGATTTTGCAGAGAATTTTGAAGGTAATTTTTTGGCAGAAACTAAGCCAGGTTACTTTATATCTGCTGATGACAACTGGCAACAAGTAAAATAAGCATTTAACAATATCAAACTGTGACATGGATTACATAGGCATCCAGCTGTTTTTCCTACTTACTGCTGATTCTCTAAATAAAGTATAAAATTTGCATTGAGAGGTCTCTAGTGGCAAAACTATAACAATTCCACCAAAGCAAAGCCACATGACTGAGAAGACAGAGGAGACTCTAAATTAAAAAGGTTTCTGCATGCGTGAATGAAGTATTTTGGCAGCATACAGAAACTTCTCTGAATTTACCTTCATTTGGGGATTTTTCAGCACTGTATATTTATTGGACTGTCTTATTCTAAGAAAGATTTTTTTTTAAAGAGGATATAGTATTTATATAAAACCACTGAGTTTGACAGTACGAATCAAAGCAGCAGTCAATGATTCTAGAATTTACTTTTAAATTCAAACACATATTTTATCACTATTCTATTTTTATTTCAGAACCAAAAGAAAGGATCTCTTGAAATGCAATCTTTTTATTTTTTTAAAGGAATAAATCCAGCATGAACTAGAACCATATCATCAGCATTACAGCAATGAATCCTAACCACACAGCCAATTGCAGAAACTGCACTAATTTAAATTATGTTAGGGAAGGCCTCATTTTTTGTTACACCTAAGAGGAGTTATTGACATAGTCCACAAAAGTGTTTAAAGATTGCTTATGGAGAAAATATAATTGTAAGCAAATACTCTACAGTACGAAATGTTTAAAAATTGCTGATTTATAGTTTTAATTCTGCTGAAGTACTCCTCAGCGTTGCTCACCTCAAAGCTTCTTGTCAGATCAGCTTCCTTAGCCTGGGCTGCTGACAGAGCCTGCTCTGCTCTGCACAGCTTCTGGGTAAGATTGCTGGTGTCGTGTTCAAAGCGTTGTTTCACTGCTGTTACCTGGAAAACCAACATTGTAATCACAGGCATACAAAACGTCTTCCTTTAAACTCCCATTCTTGAACACAACATTCTGTTACAAAATGAAACAACATTTTTTTATCCCACCATGAGCCCAAGGGTTGCTTAATGTTGTTTAGAGAAAAGCTGCTTATTGCCTTTCCACTTCTTTGCCTCCGACCAAAAAGATGGGATGTCTGTAAAGTACATCCATTTCTAGACTGTCTGAAATCAGATTAATGCATCCAAATTGCAGCTATACCAGCACAATGGTATCTGTAGGACACAAATAAGATTGAAATACAACTACCTTTTTGCTAAGCTACGTGAATCATAAAGTCAGGGTCATAATTGGACTTACTGCCATGTTGACACAGATTTTATAAAAAATGAGTATATTTTAACTCGTTCAAAATAGTCCTAAAATGCTCCCGATTAAAAAGGAAGGATATTACACTAGCAGGTGAAAAAAAGTCTATTCTGGGGTCATTAAGTAATAAATTCACCATTCTTTGAGAAGGAAGTAAAAGGCACTTATTGTCCTCTCAATTAAATCAATTTTTCAGTAAGCAAATACAAAAGAATATGCATATAATAAAGAAGCCTCCAGTAAAAACATTTGAGTGAATGTGGTTCCATAGCTACATTTCTAAAATAAAACAAGCCTGCAAGAAAGCTGTTGGCAGTTTTAGAAATGATGTTCCAGCTCAGGCTGCCTGCAAATGGGGCTTCTCAACATAACTTCCAAGAACTTGTGGCCCTTCATAGAAAAATCAGTTAGCTCTGCTGCTTAAGAAAAGCTTTCAAGGGTTTTTGAATACTTTTAACATTCCTCTTTTCTGGTCCCCTGCTCCTGAGGCTTGTGCTGCTTTCTAACCTCCTTAAAGTTGTGAGTTGTAACAGGTAAAGTGTTCTAACAGCTAGCTGCTGCCCAAGCTGTAGAAAAGCTCCTTCATACTGATCTTCTTCCTTACACAAGCCATGACACTCATCTGATTTTGTGGAGAACCAGTTCATGGAGTTAAACTAATAGCAAACACTTGGTCTTGCATACACATATGCTAATTTATATGCTCTTTTATCTCCTTTATCAGCTCTTTCCAGGATCACATACGGAGTGCATGGCCAGGGTATATGAAAATGGTACGGTTTTTCCAAAAGGCAGTGACCTGTTGGTCAGTAGCTCTACCATCAAACTACACCTCTGCATGTTTTGTTTTTGTTTCTTGTTGGTTTTTTTTTTTACATAGGGTATCTTGTGATCAGCTTTAGCTGTTCCTCTCTCAGATTTATTTTACCTGCACTGACTGCATTTGCGTTTCTTTCTCTGTGAGAAGTGGAATAGCCAAACTTTTACAAGCTTATAATTCACATTTAAATACATAATATTTCAGTAAGAAATGGTAAATAAAAATATATAATACGTACTGTAAAAACATTAATATAAGATACCACATTAATTACTTTTTTGCTTTATGTATAATTAAATTAAGTCAGTACTGTAGAGACAACTAAATACCACTCTAGTAGTGGACTTGAATGCTAAAAAAAAAGCCTACTTTGTCGAATTCTGCCTGCAGAACATTGAAGTCATTTTTGGCTTGCTGTAGCTCCTGATTCAGTTTGCTTCTCATCTGGTTGCACTGCTGATCCAGTGTTTGCAAGGAACGCTGCTGACAAGACAGTTCCTACAAGACAGTGGCAGAGAAGCAAAGGAATAAACTCATGACCACAACAAGCTTCTATTTTGGTTACTGCAGAAATAACAACTGATTTTTATCAGCAGGTACTCCCTGCTCAGGGACACTTGTCTTACACAGCAAACAACAGTTTAAAGCCAGCTTCGATTCAAGAGCCAAAGGCCACATAGGCAAGAATGACATTAACTCAGTTTATGTCGTCTGCTTAAGAACTAAATTACTGCAACATTCCTGTCACAGAAAGGGGGAAAAAATCTAAAAGTAGTGAAAGTAATAGTATTGAAATTTTTCATCGTAAAGGTAAGTTTCATGTAAGAATTACATTACAGTACAAGTGGACAATTTCATCTCTGCTATTACTTACCATACTATAAAGTTTACTTTTTCCACATTATTGTACAAATTTTGTCGCAAGATGCAATACAAGGCCTTTAAATTGGACTTGAGAGACTAATATTATCAATAAATGAACATTAAACTTTATAAGACCCCCTAAAACTCACAGATCCTAAACACTGCAGAAAAAGAGTTCTTCTCAATTAATGGCATTGCTGAACAACTTAAAATGGCAGTATGTGAGCTTACATATTAATCTTATGAGGGCCTTTTTTAGCTAACTAAAAAAAGGAAAAAACCAGGACAAAAAAAAATCATAGGCCTTCAACCCATCTTTTGATTAATACAATGATGCTAAAATTATTCAAATACAAAGACCAGTTGTTCCAACTTACCTCCTGTGGACAAGGTTCAGTATCAATTTGAGATCCTGAGGTAGCATCTACACCAACAGACTTTGTAAATCACTTTTTCACTCAAGAGGGCTGGTAGCAGCACTATTTATTGGCTACCACCCCAGAACTCCTCTGTCAATTATTTTATCTATCTGGACATACCTTAGAGAAAAGGTTTCAGGTTAAAGATTTGACACAACGAGCAGTCTTCCTCAGGGCAATGTACTTATTCAATCCCTAAGGCAAACTTAAAATACCCATCTGAAATGGCACTATCACTTACAAATTCATGCCTTGGATTTCCTAATACTAATTACTTATTAAGCTTAAAAAGAAAAATACAAAGAGTTTAGCCCTAATCCAAATCAGTATTAATGCTGTTAATACTAAATATAACTTCGTTCTTGAAAAATTCCTGGGATAGTGCTACAATTTTTCTCTCTGCAAGAGTTAGCATGAAGGAAATGAAAGACACGTACGCTAATTGCCTATATTAACATCTTCTGAGCATGAACCAAAATTAGAATAATAGAGATCTAATCCTAAAGAAATAATTTTCGTCTGTAAGAAATCTTGAAAAATTAACTCAGATTACACAAAAATAACTGAGTTGGTTACTAAGTTTGAGCTCACATACACATCATTCTATAGAAAATTGAGCCTAGTTTCTTCAGATTTGCATTTCATTCCATCTCTCAAACATGTTCTCTATTGTTCAGTGAATGCCAACATGATTCTGCACCTCTCCAACAGCTTCTCCCCACTATTGCAATGTTTGTTTTCCATTTTTTCAATCACCTTTGCAACTTTTACCTCTCTGTCCATTGTGATTGCAATTAACAGAGAATCAGATACACCAAATAAGCCAAGTGATTTAATCTCCTCAGGAAGTCAAAGCTAAAAATTTCTCCTTGCCTTACCTGCTGGTATTCCCTTTCCTTTGCCTTTATTTTCTGTTCTAAAGACTGACGAGCGCTCTCAGCATTTTGTCTTTGGCAATTCAGTTCTTCTGACAATCGCTTCACCTTTTGCTCCAACATTTGGACCTATAATAATTCAGTTATCAATCACAAGTGTTAAAGGTGAAAGTGATGTTTCATTTAAATATGTAAAGACTCATATGAAAAAACATTGCTTCCAGCTACTACTATTGTTCTAGCATTCATATAACCAGAGTAACTTTAGCTTGTACCATATAAATTCTTAGCAATCCAAAGTAAAAAACTCATTCATTCTTCCTTATGTTAGTGAGAAAACGTGTGTGTATAGATAAAAAGAATATATATATGTATTAGGTGTGTATGTGTATACATGAGTGTATAAACACATAATAATAAAAAACTTCATATAACATTTAAGATATCTTTATATATATTTAGATAATATAGTAAGAAAATCAGTGTCTTTGACATTCTGCAGAAATATGCTACATCTGGCACTAATAACAGATTGCATTTTCAGTACCTCAGGTTGCTACCAACTGAAAGAAATGGATACTCCACTGAATTTCAGAGTGATTCAGCACATTGATTTGGAAACAAAAAAAGAAGCAATTGTCTTAGTTTATTATAAATGAGTATTTTTTACAATTTAAACTTTAATTAAAAAAACATCAGCAGCCTATGTTGTAGGTTCACCTCCAGGTTAACCTGTTATTTAACTCAGTTTATTATGTCAATATTATGTAACCAAGAGAGCGAAGCACTGTCCACCTGATGTCCTGAATAGAAAAAAAAAATGCAATTTTTATTCCAGACCAAATCCTTAATGCAAAATATGTACTTGAATTTTTTTTCCCAGAGAGCAAGAAAAATGGCAAAGGGTGAATTAGATTCTCTTTTTTCAGCAACAAAAGTTTTTTATTGTATTAATGAAACAGTGGAAATAAGAAAATCAGAAGCAGGTAGTTGTATTGTGATGTCAGGTTAATAGGCATAGACTGGAGGGATTGTGAACTCCTTTTAGATCACATGGAAACTTAAATGCAGAAAGGCTGCAGAGCTCACAAGGAGTGAAAATACTTGACAACAGAGGAGGTGCTGTGGTTGAGGTCTGTGAATAGCACCAGTGTCAGAGAAATGCACAAGAAGGGGGTGCCAGGATTAAATCCAGGCTACAAGGCAAGAACTAAAACTCAAAATCTCAGAGTAGTTCTACTTTCAAAATCCAGGGTGGGCAGGCAGAGATCCATTTTCAGTGCAAGAAAGAATAAATGGAACAGAAAGGAGTCACCTTCAGATGACGGGACCAAAGGAACCTTCTGGGACAAGAGGCACGGCACATTAAGGATGGGCTGCTCCTCAATTCCACTGGTGGCAGGTCCCACTCCTCCTTGTCCTTCCCCAGGCATGTTTCTAGATACACAACCTTGCCCTTTCCCTTGGGTTGCTTTTAATTCCCTCCGATTCCTTAGTACAACAATTCTGCCCTCGTAAACCCATAGAAAATTGACAGGGGAAAATTAAATACATAACACCCTAATCTTTTCAGACGTTGAATCAAGTCATTTGTGGGAACAAATGAATTGACACAAAGCCCTCTTCAGAGAAATTGAGCTGTCAGATTGGGTCAGCTGTGTCTTCCCACAAATTCACCATGATGACAGTGCCTTTAAAAAGTCAAGGGACTATGTCAAGAGTTTGATTTTCCCTTACCCAGCCAACACTTTCCTTAAATGAGTTCCTCACAGAATTATCAATAGGCAAATGTTGCTGTCTCTCTGAGAAGGCAGAGTGATCAAGGCTTACATGGCAACATGCAAAGATTAATTTTTTAAGGGCCAATAAAGAAGTTGTGGGAAACAGCAGCTTATGAATATATTTAGGGAGCATGTAGAAACTTGCTGACGAACATGGATAATTATTCTACCCAGAGAAGATACACACAAACATCTTTTCCCCCAATCCTGTAGATGAATCAGACTAGTAGGGAAAAAAAGTTAGAAGATAGATGAAAACATGAAGATTCAAGGAATTACGACATCTGCGCACTAATTTCAACTTTGTGAAGTGTTGTGAAAAGGGACTTTAGGAAGGTAACGCAACTTGATTAATCAAGTTACCTTTTGCAGTTTGAATAATTTTAAGCATTGGCATCCTCCTCTTCTTTGCATGATTATGAGCAAAAATCTGAACCATTGCAGATTTTTATATGTATTTACATACACACTATAAATTCTTGACTAAGCAAATTGTACTGGTTTATTGATTTTTACCATGAATTCAAACTCCTTATGATTAGGCTGTGAGATTCCATTTAGAAACTGCATATATTCTTAATCTTGCACTGCATTTTTACCATTACTTTATTTTAAAAAAGCAATGTACAGTACAAGGGCTATGCCCCCACACATCCTGTAGTATAAGCAACAGATCCTGATTTTCAGCCAAAGTTGCATGACAGTCTTTTTCAGGTCAGAACTTGCCACCAGATGTCATTGTTGCTCTATGCAACTTGATTAGTATTTTTCAGAATTTGAGTCACTCTTACCAGAGGATGAAAGTTATTTCTTTAGGTGGTGTAAGAATCTTCCAGAAAATGGGCAACTGCTGTATTAATGTTTATGCTTCTCAAAACTCGATCGTCAGTAAACTCTCAAGAAACTTAGTCTGACAACCTTGGTTCTTACTAAAACGGCTGAAAACTGACCCAGGAATACTGGCAATGAATTGTAAGGACAGTCAGAAGATGTCTGAGCCAATATTTTACCTGTGTGGTAGCTTGATCAAGTTGTGTACTTGTTTGAGTCAGTTTATCTCTGGTTTTGTTCAGAATTTTATCCTTTTCTGTTAATTCCAACTTCAATCTGTCCAGCTCCAGTTCAGTCTCTTGATGTTTATTCATATGGGACCTTTTCAGTTTTTCTTGAGCTTGCAGTTGCTGTTCTAGGTCTTTAATAATGGAGTTTAGCTCTGAATTAAAAAACAGTACAGATTAAGGGTACTTTCTGCTTTGTAAACTTCCAACCACTTCCAACACACTTCCAAGTATTTAATATGTTTGATGACAACCCAATTTCCTAACACGGGCAGACACCCCATAAAATTTTCAGCATGTTAAAACGAGTTTTAACTGTCTTCTACTATGAAATCAATGTCTAAAATTATCAAGATTGTTGACTCTAAATCAGTAATTCCTACCTCATGAGAAAGAACACAGAAACATGAGAGCTCAGGAACAAGAGCTGCAAAGGCAAAGACAATTTTTTCCTCTGCTGGTTTATTTTTGTTTGGTTTTGCTACTGTTTTTAAACATGCAGAAACAGGTCACTTGAAATATCTATTTTTTTTTTCTTTTTATAAGTATATCCACTACAAGCATTTGCTTGGGGCAACTGTGCTTCCAAAAGACTTTTCAACTATTTGGTATCTGTAAATGTTCCATTTAATATTTTAATTTTTTTTCCTGTCTCAAAACTGCATCCATATAAAACTAAACTAAGTCATATTCTCACAGTACACATCAGTAAGATTTTATCTTCCAATATCCACAACACAATTCACAGTAGAAAATATAAGTCAGCTACATTAAGCATTATCCAGAATTACTATTATCTGGTTTAGGTTTGGGCTTCTTTTTTTTATTGTTGTTAAAAAATGTTCTGAATTTGTATGGCTTTCAAGTTCAAAAAAAAACCACCAAAACTGAAGTTGTTTGTGAGGTACTTGAATGAAGAGTTTGGAGAGTGCAGGGACTCATGACACAGTGGAAAAGCTGTCCAAAGACTACAAATAGCAGGCTCAAGTGAATGCTCAGCAAACCAACTACCTCCTCTCTCACAACTATCAGGTATCAGGAATGAGTATTTTCCTTACCAGACTATATCTTGGGTTTTGATTGTACTTTTTGTAGCATGATTCATTTTGTGCTTCCAGTAGCATCCATTATGGATCCATTAAAACTCAGTTATGCACTAAGCATGTTCAGTCATCAAATTTTTGAAGATATTTACTGCTCAGCCAAAAATATCAATAGTACAGCAAAATACGGAAACAATATAATTGAATTAACAGTGAGATGCAATGAAATCCTGAAGAGTTTTTTTAGCTGCTTTAAGAAGATTGTATTTTTGGGATGAGTAGGGGATATCATCTAAAGGGAAAAATGCCCTTCTTTATTAATCCCATTGCCCATGGAACAAACTGTTCCCTTCTTATTCTCACACTCCTTATGTAAAAGATACCAGAGCTTGTAGATAATCTCTGTGTACTGGGTGATCACTGAAAATACACCAGCAGCCAACAGGGCCAGCTACCAAAGGCAACAACAAGTATCTTTCTCTTTTCCTTGCTAAAATACTAATTTCAATAGTTCACTTCTATCTGTACACCAGCTTTCATGAAACCACGCAGGAGACTGCCTCTGGGTCTTAACGAAATGCATGAGATACCTTGGTTCTGTGCTCTGAGCTGGATCATGAGGGAGGAATTCGAGTTCTCAGCAAAGCTGTAATCAAACTCACTCTTCTCTGATAGAATACTTGAATTTGTTTCTTTATCCCACAGAAAAGATGATGTTGCAGAACTTCCCCTAGCAGGTGTTTCTTGGTTTCTAGCTGGTGTCTTTTCCTGTTGCCATGAAAACACGGATGAGGAAGCCTGATGCCGAGCAATATCTCTGTGACTCAAAGAGCTTGGAGGATGAAGCTGATTTATTTTCTGTGTCCAAAAAAAGAAAAGGAAGTACCTTTACACAGTTCCTTATCCAACACATAACAAAACTAATTTAATATTAGGTAGCTAATAGGTCATCATCATTTCAATGTCGCTATAACATCACAGCAGCCATCAGGGAAAAGTACTGACACATGTAACAATTTTTTATGTTATAGAAAATTAAATAATATTTTCCCATGGAAAAAATTACTGGTTTGGTGCTGTTTAATTTTCCTACCTTCTTAAGTGAAAAAAAAACCCCAAACAAAACCTCAAATAGTAAAGCCCCAATTGTATTTTTAACTGGATTTTGAAATGCAGCTCATTTGAATTATTTTTTCTTAACCTAAATCCCTAAACCATGTAATACCCAGTGTGACTTCTCAGTCAAACCAGAGAATATGCTGTTATCTAGGAATAGCTGTGTCAAGACCAGAAATCTACATTATATTGTCCAGAATGCTGAGTCCAATCTTGTAAGATAACTTGTTAACAGACAAAGAGCAAAGAAACCTAACCATGCATGCAGTAATCATTTCTCCTATGTGCCATTTAAATTTACAGTTTCTGAGACAAAAGGTTGAATCCAGGACTAGTCACAATGTCAAATGCCTCCTGGATTCCATAGATTTGGAGTCTGAATGTATTGGGTATTCCTTTTTTCAAATTGTGTTTTCCTGATCTATTACTTCACTATTTTTTTAAGCTGAATTTTACTTACCATTTAATTATTGCAAATATTTAGTGGTAGAAAATATTGTGTGGTCTTCAACCATATTATTCAGCTCCTTTTCAGAACACTAATCAGCATGCTGAATAGCACAGGTGTCATTTTCAAGCCTTTTCAGGCTCCTCTGTTGACCATTCCCCCAAAAAAATGACCATTTATTGCCGCTGCACTCAATCTTTTCCTTCAAATTTGCAAGAATTCCCCTTATCAAATTTTTTCCCTTTCATCAGTGTTTTATGGATATCCAACATTATACCTAGTCACACTTAACTTACACATTCTGATTTATTCTTAAGAATAAAACCCCAAGAGGTCTGAAAACATGAGGCATGATTTGCCTTTATCAATAAATGGTTGATCTTCTCTCTATGCACCTACACATGCTTTAAAAACATTATGTCATGTTTCTAGCAATTTGCCCAGGACAAAAAGTTGGCCTGAGTAAACTGTACTTCCAGCAATCAGCACTGTAAGTGTTTTTCCTAATGTCATCATCCTTGTCCCGTTCCAGTGTCAAGAGAAGAATGAGGCAACATCATACATCAGTGTTTCAACAGTCCCACACTGCAGTGCCCTATCAATTAAGGGGCAAATATTCTCTGTATCTGGTGATTTTTTTATTACTATTCCTTTTATCGACCTAATTTAAGACTACTTCTGACTTTCCTATTTGAGGCTATGCCACAGATTCAACTCCAATGAAAAAAGGCTCTGATACAGAAAAGTTTTTAAATCTTTACATAGTAAGTACCAAAGAAAAAATTATTTCACATTTTCTGCAATGGCTTTTTCCTTGAAGGCTTTCACATCTTATTCATTTTATTCTCAGAGATTAGCTAATACTGTTCCTCCTTCTTATATGTTTCAAAGATTTATGGGTTTCTTATTTTCTAGGTGTGAATTATTTCTCACAATCTTTTTCAAGGCTATTTTATTATCCTATCGTATTTAACTTGGCATAACTGATACTGTTTTATCTTGTCCTTGCTTGCAGGAGACTTCCAGTTTCTGAAGGATGTGTTCTCATTTTTAATGTCCTTCTTTCCTTTGCTATTCAAAGAGGCTGCATTTTCTGAATTCTCTAAGATTACTTTTGAATGGCAGCACAGACTAATTCTCTCTCTTTTTCTTTTGAAATTGTATTTTATGTGATGTAGAATATATTTCACCAGTTTTCCACTTCATTTTCCAAGTTCACTCAGTGGTTACTTTCTTAGACATCACACAAACCATTCCTAAGTGATACTTACCTTAAGCTGGATGGTTCTCAGTTGTAATTCTAGCTCTTTATTTTCTTGTACTTTTTTCTTGTATTTTTCTTCTAGTTCTTCAAACTTAGCATCTACAAAGACATGATATATAGTTCTTCATAATCTACCTTAGTCCAAGCAGTTTTTCACCCAATCCAGACAGATTTTTTTACCCATATGAGTCCTTTCCAACTTGAAATATTTTAGGATTCAATGATATTAACAAATTTAAGACTCCAGCTTTCAAAGGAAAATAACTCCACAGGAATACAATTTTAAATAAAATTAGGTAAATAATTTTAATCTTATCCTTATTTCAGGAGTGGGATGCTTAGTGGAATGTTTGACTTTGCCACTAAGTGCACCCCTTTTCAGATATAAATAAAGAAAACAAAAGGAGCAAGAACGTAAGAAACTATCTCAGATTTACCACTGGAGTAAGATTGAGATGCCAAGCTCACAGAACATTTGTTCACTGAAAGAGGTAAATAACCTGTGTAATATTGAACACATCAAAATTTTTCAGCATAAAGAAGATAGGGATGTCTGGCTACAGACTAACTCTCCATTTAAGGAAACGGCCTGTTGTTTTTTCCACTTCATTCAAATACTTTAAGTCTATTTGATGTCGCTAATTTAAAGATGGAAGTGATGTTTTGAATTGGATATAGAGCATTAATTGGGTAGATTATCATACACAGTAACAGTCTAAATAAAAAATAACTTTCCAAAGAAACAGTACACGTATGTGTTGACTGAATTTTAGGTAAATTACCTATGGTACATGGAGAAAGAAATTTGCTCCCCATGACAAGAACAGAAGAGCTGACACCAGAAAAAGGCATTCAGAAGATTGCTGCAGTCTATTGAAGGATATTTTATTACTATTCCACATCCAAAAATGTATCATTGAAAAAAAAATGTAATATTTGTGATGTGTTCAATCTGCACTAATAGTTTTTAAAATTGAAAGCTCAGGTGCTACAAATTAGGCACTCTCGTAATGACTTATATAAGAGGGACTAGGCAACTCAGTACAGCTGTAATGCTCAAAATACTCCAACTTCCAAGAAATGACAGCCAGCTATCTGTGTCGGATGAAGAAAAGAATTATTTACCATTATTACTTTGAACTGGTGTTAAAGGAGCAGTAAAACTTTTCTGTGGGGTGCCACTGAACGACACATCTCCTGCAGTAAATGCTTGCTGACTTCTCTCAAGCTCACATTTACATCTGTTTAGGAAAGAAGCAGAAGCATAAATTAATACTAGAAACTAAAAAAATCAATTATCTATTTTTAAGAACCTAACATACACCAATAAATTCTCTGACTCTAAGGACTTAGTTTAAAGATCAAGTCAAGACACATCCATTGAAAATTTTTAGGTGGTATAACACAAAAATAGGAACATATTTTATTTAGAATGTCCACACAGTTAATCTATTACACAGGAGTCAGAGCTAAAAAACAAAACCAAACCCCAAGCAGAAGAAAATCTGTTAGAACTGCTTGAGGCCTCTCAGTACAAAGCTGTAGTTCAGCTAAACATACCCAAACCACTGTAAGCACTTAGAATATCAAACTCTAACACTTCATTGAGTATCTTTATGGCAGGAAACACAACTTTTAGTTGTTATGTTCTGATACTGATCACTTTCAGAAAACTATGCAAGCCTCATGAAAATGCAAGGGAATACTCTCCACTCAACAGCATATTTTTCATGTGTTCCATTTACATCACTAACCAAAACACCCCAGCAGACAACCCATTTGAGTGACTTTTATGCGATTGACGAGTTACAAGGGCATCCAGTGAAACCATATAACTAGTTCAGGGGCCGTGTAGTAACTTTTGTCCTGCTCAGGTTGCTAAGGTTCCAGGCTGTAACTCATTGCATCAGTGACTCCACACTTGCCTTTGCATTTCCCCCCTCTTTTACAGCCCAACATCAAGAACTCCTCTCCCAGAGAACTGCCAGTTGGGATGAAGAGGCAAATTACCAAACAAAATGCATATACAAAATCACAAACAATTGCTAAGAATGAGGTACACGCAGTAACTGATATTTAGTAAGGAACAGTGATGTAAATGGGAAGGGGGAACTCAGCAAACCAGGTTTAATTTTGGGAATAGATATATGAAACACATATCCTCAGCTCATAATCTCTCTGGCCCAACATTTGACAAAAGATAGAGAACATTAGCGAGATTCTGTCAACTCTGTTGAATTCACTATATTCTTCATTGATGGATCGCAGCAACCCCTTGCACAAAGTTGGTGTTTCAACATGCCAGAAATGATTGTGTTCTACTATTTCTCACAGTAGTCAAGTAGCTCAACTCTTTAGTTTTCACAAAAATTAAAGAGAAAAAAAGAAAAATCAAAAGAGCAACACAACTTCCTCTTTATTTGCTTCTATTAGGACATATATGAGGCACAGCACCCAAAAGTTAAAGGAAGCTAACAGTTCAGGCTGTGAAAATATAAATAAACAAATACCCCAAGCCCTAAAGAAGCCCAGTAACCCAGACTCACCCCTTTCTGTGACAGTAATTCGCATACTAATACTAGCACGACAATTTATTTCATAGTCAGAACACCCAGTTTCAGAAATCCTTTTATTCAAGAATGGAGGGCACTTCTTCTATGAGAGCAAGTTTAACAGGTGAGAGCCCTTCACTCTGGGCAACTGTTCCACTTGTGTAGCACCCTCAGCAGAAGGAGGATGTAAGATGTGCCTGCATTACAGAAGATTCTTTTGTTGTGTGATTTGCATTCCACCTCTACAGTCAGCTCACAGACACTGTCTCAGCAGTGTTTACAAGTTAAGGTGTAATGCACTAGGCACCACTTTGCCATTGCAACTGGATTCTGTGGCTCAGTCACAGTACCACTGCTTCTGGCAGCTTCCCCATCCACTCCAATACATGTTCCTGCCTCCTTCTTTCAGAGCTCAAAGTTAATTGATAGGCTTCACCTTACAGAGTGAATTTGAATTGTTCATGTATTTTGCTTGCAGCTCCAAGTTCTTTGCAGGTTACTTTTGACAAGTGTCGGTTGTGCTAGTGTTTTTGTTAGTTTAAAAAATAAAAAATAATAATAATAAAAAAACAACAACAAAAAAAAATCCCCATGAAATGTATGGCTCCATTCTCTCAGGATACCCTGGGAAATTCCCTGCAGAATTTCCTCAAATAAATAGAAATTACAGGCACTAAGGGCTTCAGGTGGCACAAAGACTCATGTAGGAGTCTGTATATGCATGAAAAATAGGTCAGTGTTTTGAAATTTCAGTTAACTGCTGAATGAAGCACAACGAGAAACTGAAAGACCACGAAGGACACATTAAGTAAGCCAAAAAAAAGACAAAATAACCACTGTAAATATGTTGGAGACATACAGCAAGTCCTTACCTTTTCAATTCTTGTTCTAGCCTTTCCATGTCCTTCTTGCAGGAATTCAGCTGACCTGACTGAATGTTGACCTGAGATTCTTTTACTTGAAGATCATGTGAAATTTTCTGCTTTGCTTTCTCAAGATTATCACACAATTCCATCAAGCTCTGGTTTTCTCGTTTCAATATTGCAGATTCACTTTTTTCATTTTCAACCTAATTGGAATATAGAGACATCTTTGAAATGATCAAATTCTCTCTATATTTTGGTGCATTTATTATTATTTCAGTAACACAAAGTTTACATGCTGTTATTTTCTTCCTAACACTTAAAAATCCAGACAGCTCTAAAAATCTCCGATGCATATATCGTTTAAATATTTTAGGGCATGAACAAAACCCTCATTTCCTAAAGCTCAACTCAGTGACATTAATAATTTCTATTTATTGATGAGATACAAGCTCTTCAAAAAATTAATCAATCCCCATATACTAATAATAACCATCAATTGTCCACATTCTTTACTGATCATCTTTCTTCCCTTTTCAGTCTATATTTAGCAGCCACAAGACCCTGGCTCACTCCACAAATTCTGCACAACCATTATCAAGGGTCACAGCCTTGAAGTTGGAGTCTGGCAGGAAAGATGTGCTTCTTGTGCGTCCAAGGGGCATCATCTTTAGCACAATGTTGTACTTTTGGCTGAAAATTATATTACTTCCTGCTTCTGAGAGTTTTAAAGCACTCTTTCTTTTTATTTGGGGGCACAGCCATTCCTTGGAATAGTTGAAATAATTTCCTGGAAACTCACAGGAAGAGACTCAGAAAATTGCTAAGCTTCAGATTTTCTAGAAAGCTGTAGTAACCTAAAGGGACTAACAGACAACCTTAGTAAACTGTCTCTGAGCTGTACTCAGATATTACAATACAAAACTGAACCAAATTATTCACTGCTGAGCTGAAGCATGGGAAGACCCTGACCAAGAGGGTCTCTAGTCCCCTGGTTGGAGGACTGATGGAGTAGTGTTAGATGAGGTGTAAAATTACACATTAAAAATGAAAAGGAACACCAAATCCTAAACCCCCAGTCTCTACAAGAAAAAAAACAAAAACAACAAACAAACAAGGAATTACATAAATTAAGTAAAAGATTACAGGTTTCTGTAGGCAAGGTGAAATAGGAAAGGGCTGCCAACTGCACAGCTCTGGTATATAAACAGGCCCAGTCATTATCATGGATTTTAACAGGTATAACAATAAAATGTTTACTTTCCTAATCATAAAGAGCTGTGGAAACACCTCAAAGTACACATAAATACATAGATATGGACAATCATGCCAAACAGATAGGAAGGAATTATACTGACAACCAAATAGAACTACACAGAGGGAAGAATATGATGAGTATGAAGTAAGATGAAGAGGAAACACTTTGTAATTCTGTCCTACCTTTTCTTTCAGTCGGGGGAAGAAGAAAAAAATAACCCATACCCTAACAACAACAACCACCAGAAAATAAACTGTTATAACAGTGTTCGGCATGGCAAATGGCATTTTGGGTTACCTTCTGTTTCTGTTTCTGCAAAGCTGCCTCCAAAGTCTCTAGCTGGTATTGTCTTTGCTGGCGCTCCTTTTTGAGCTTATCCACTTGACTTTCCAGCTCATGGATCTTCTGCAGGACTCTGGGGGAGAGGCCCTCCTTCCATTCCTCCACAGCCCAGCTCATACTGGCCAGATTCTTGCTTCACACAAAATTGACAGTATTACGCCTGAAACACAGAGACGACTACAATGAGACTTTCCAAGAGGTTAAGTTAGAGTCCCGTTTTTTAAGCTTAGCAGAGATTAGAGTACAGCATTTCACAACTATACAGCCTACCTGATCTCAGCAGCAAGCAACAACTTAAAGCATTAGGCCCTATTTTGACACACTCCTATGCAGTTAGGGGCGGATCACAAAACCGCTCTCTAATCAATCTCCTGGCAACAGCAAGGTTTATACTCTTAGCGCTGCGTTTGACAGCTCTACCTCAGCTGGCGTCTCCTTGCGAAAACACACGGCTCCGGACGAGCCGTCAGCGACGCTTCTTTATTTACGTTTCAAAGTAAACAAGCGCGGCTGAGCTCCGGGCACTTCAGAGTAACTAAAACGAGAGACCAGCGACAGGCGGAGAGAGCCCTCACTGAACTGAGGGGTCTATCACCGCCAGCCCCGCGCCCGACCGCTCACTCACTGCCAAGCGGCGATCGGAGCCCGGCGACAGCGGCTCGAACCGCGGCGCCCCGAGCCCCTCA
>JAHLSL010000010.1:11237720-11249721 GCA_025920805.1 Petroica traversi
TCAGCTGGCGTCTCCTTGCGAAAACACAGGCTCGCGGCGGCCCCGAGGCCGCTGCCCGGAGCCGGGCGGGGCGGGAAGGGGATGAGGGAGGGGGTGAAAAGTGCGAATTTGGGGTGAAACGGCGGCGTCACAGCTTTTTCCGACCCCACCTTCCCAACCCCAAAGAGAACCTGAGTTTTGAGAAAAGGAACGAAACACGCTGTCCCGGTCGCCAGCCCGTCACTGGGAAAGATCAACGGAAGGGTCCCGAAGTGCGTTCGTATCCAGTTCTGCTCCCAGGGATTGGGGTCCGTGTTTTCTGTAGGTTTGTTTGAGGCGAAGGGATGCAATTTACCCCGATGTTACACACTTTCTACCCAGAAATACAAACACACTCCAAAAGCCCCAAATAGTCTGTCAGTGTGGTGTAATACGGTGCATAAATGGACACGGCACCAGTGAAGGCTGAGGATTCTGAAGTTCCTGTGAAGTTCCCTGGGTATCTGTGACTGGTTTTTCAAACCTTCCCGCATTCCCCTCCCTACCCCAAACTGCCTCTCTGAGGGGAGTCTCGGATTTGAAGCGCAATGTTCCTTTCTGTCAGAATCCAGGAGTTGTGATCCTATTATCTGGTTGTTGTTTTACCTATTTAAGTGTCCTACATCTCATAATAATTCTGAGAATATTTGCTCAAATAGGGTTCTTTTAATCAGATTTGGGAAACTGAGTTAAACAAATCTTCCCCGACAAGTTAAACAGCTCACCAGTGGGCTGGTGAGAGCTCCAATTATAGATAAATAAGGCACAACAAACTCAGCAGCACATTGTTGAAAAATCTCCAAACTATCTCCCGAACAAAACAAGCCATTGCAGTGATGGAACAGATCCATCATAAATGCTTCTTCACAAATTAAATTTAAAATATTCAAACAAACCAACCAAACAGGCTAGAAAATTCCATGGTGAACTTTTTGCAGGCGTTTCTGAGGGAAGAGTACAGAACAACAGCAGAGCAGGAACTACTTTTCTAAAGTGGGAAATCCTCACACAGTACTGCAAAATAATTCATGAAAGCTGAGGACCAGCCTGAATTGAAAGGGATGCTCTGCATAGTGGACAAGGGACAAATGTTCTGTAGGAATAAAATACTCATTATATGTTATTTTTAGTAAGTGTTTTCCATTGGACAGTAACAAATGCTACTTAATCAGTTGTAGAAGTTGAAGAGTTGTCATTTTCTACAGATGATATTGCAGTGGGACTAATGATGGACAAGGAGTCCCAGCATTTAACCTAATTCATCAGGATTAATCCCTCAGAGAAGGCTTCAGTGAAACATCTTAAACTTCCAAGACTGGGGGCGTATTTTTCAGAATGGGGAAAATTAGTAGATGCAGCCTTCAGAGTTCTTACACGGCATGAAAAATGAAAATCAGCTGGTGTGTGCAGAGCTTTTAATATGGAGTCTGATTAATATCTGGATAACTGAGGCTGAAAAAAGGGAACCTGACCACTGTTGTCAACTTAAATATGAGGAAACACTTGTTCTGAAGCTGATTTCTAAGAATGGCTAGGTTTGTACTCAGTTCCTGTTGATAATGTTTTACAAATTAATCCTTTTGTGTTTGATAACTCTTATATGACTATTGCAGCAATTAACTAATTATCATGTAAGATGAAAAGACTCAGAAATAGTATAGCAACTTGCTTTTTCTTTTGCCACATCAACCTTATTTTTCACAGTAGTGTATTGGGTCAGACTGAGGTAAAGCTCACAGCCCTTAGAGTGTTGCACTTTGCATTGCTGCTGGTGTTGATAACAGACCAGTGGTTTGGTTACTGCCAAGTAGTATTGTCCCTCTGACATTGCTTCCCTCACAAATGGGCATGGGGGGTGGGCAAGATCCTGGGAAGGGACACAGGCAGGCCAGCTGACCCAATTCAGCCAAAGGGATATTCCATACCATATGACGTCAGCTCAGATATATAAGTGAAGGAAGAGAGGAGGAAGGGGGGGGCATCAGTGATCCTTCAATGTTTGCATCCCAGAGCAAACATCAAACATCACCCGTGCTAAAGCCCTGCTTCCCGGGAAGTGTCCAAACATGGGTGCTGATGGGAAGTAGAGACTGATTGTTTTTTCTCTTTAGCTCCTGCGTGTGCAGATCTCTGCTTGTTTTCTTCCTTATTTTGCTGTAATAAACTGCCTTATCTCACCTGCTAGTTCTTCCATATTATTTGCGCCCATGTCCCAGTGGGAAGGGGAGTGATAGGGTGACTGAGTGGGCACCCGGCACCTAGCCAGGGTCAATCCACCTACTCCATAAGTATCAATTTATTAATTAATAGAAGTAAATATTAGAATAAAAATAGTAGTAAATTTAAGATTGAATGTGAGATACAAGAATAAGATCAAATACTCTGCAAAAATAATAAGTTATAAAGGATGTTAATAGCAACCATCAGTTTGTCTAACACTTGTAATTATTTTTGTTATTTTCTACAGGATAGAATTCTTAAGGTCCTTCTAAGAGGCTCTCAAAATCCCCTATTTTAGAATTCCCTATTACTGAGCAGAGAAAACTACCTCAAATCTTTTGAATTGGCTTTTCACTTCCTTGAAATTCCATTTGGTTTTTGCCAAATGCTAAAAATCACCGTTTATGTTTTCTCACCTGTATTCCTTACTACAATTTGTAGTAAAGGGCCAGAACAGTAAGTAGAACATGAAAGCCACTAAAGGTTAAATTTGTATTGCTACAGCTTATATCAGAGCATGTGGTGGAACAAATGAAGAAGGGAAAGGAAGGAAAAGAATGTCTGATGAGAAAATCTCCCTCTACTTGGATACTACAGGCAGAAACCAGATGGAGCTTTTACTCCTTATTCTTCCTTGCCTTCAGAATCTATCAGGTAAAGCCAATTTCATGTAAGTGTATATATAAATACATATTCACATGCAGATATAAATACATATACACATCAAAGAGCACCTGAGGAGCTGGAGCAGTCCCGTTCACCCAAGGAAAGAAGTAAATGGGCAGATACTCTGTCTGATGGGGTTTCACCTTCCCAACATCTCTGTGGAGGCACTAGAGGCAGGCACTCTGCCAGGCTGGGGGTGAAAGAGGAGAAAGGTGGATCATTTTCCTTAGCCTCACCCAAACCCCACCCTGTACTAAGTGATGCCTCTTGCCTCTGGAAAACAAAATTCCCCATCTTTGCCAATGCAGGAAGTTAACTGACAGTTTAGGTGTCAGTACTGAAGCTGCAAGGTTAAGTCTGCCTTTATAACAGTAGCTCACTGGGTTTTATTAGTGCAATGTTTGGTTGTTTATACACCCTTAGATTCCCTGTTCTTAACATGGTTTTTCACAGAGCACATACCTTGTTTGGTGAACAGAATGAATGTTAATGTGCATGCCATTGGATGCATAGAGAACCTTGCACCTTAAATTTAGCTGCCTTTCACTCTTAAAAAAAGTTGAAGTGACCTGCACAATCTTTTTTATTAACAAAATCAGGGACCACAGCATATCACAAATTGTAACTCTGTTCCCAAAGGAGATGGGGGTGTTTCTCTAATGAGTATTTTTTATGTACCAATGTTACTGAAGTACTAATGCTGATACTTGTGCTAGGGTGAATTGGATGAATATATTAGTGGATCAAATACCAAAATACCTACAGTTGCTCCACTCTTTGGGATCACGTTGGCTAGTACAGTCTACTGAACACCAGTGGGAGGTTTCCTAGTACTAACAAGGTGACTGAGGTTACCTGGGCTTGTCTAAGGTGACACAGTGAATCACAGGCAGGTGCTGGATAGGGACCCACAGGTGCGGCTCCTGGCAGTTTAAAACACCTCCAGGCAATGTTGCCACACTGCCACTCTCCCTCCTGTCCCCCACCTGCATACTGCCACTGCTCCTTTGTGACAACTTTGGTGCTGCTCTGAACTGCCAGGTGAGATGGTTAAACAGGTAAGGGATATTATGTCCAGCAAAGACCTTTCTGGTAGCATCAGCATGTACACATATGAATTGGACTGCAAACTGCTGCGTTGTCTGGTCAGATAAATGCCTGTCCCAGCTCAGGAGGGGGAACAGGGATATGCAGGAGAGTGTGAAGAGGGCTGTGGGTACACCAGCTCAAATGAGTTAAAACATCATCTAGCAAGACCCCAAGTCCCTGTGCTCTAATCCCTAACACCTATCTGTCACAAATGTTAGTAAGAAACCTTTACACATAGATGAATTCTTGTGTTTTATAACCAGTGTGTTTTACAGCTTCTGCTTTCAGTTACATCCCTGATATATTTAGAGCAATTACTGTGAATAATTTTCATCACAGGAAAGTATTCTCTGACCTTTACATGCAGTGTAGTATTGTGAAGTTTTAATAATCTACAAATTTCTGCAGAAGTGTTAACCACTGAACTTAAAGCTGCTGAGCAGTTACAAAGATAGATGCACTACAACAAACAATAGGAAATTACTTACAATATAAAGGATTGAAAACCAGAGTGCTTGTTAGTTGATGTTAGTAAATGTTAGTTTTAAATGTAAGTGTTACTTGTTTAATACTTGTTAGTACATTAGAAGGGTGGAGGAAGAAAGCAAACATATTAAAAGAAATATTTTTTTATGTGAGTGAACACATACCATCCTACCCAAAGCAGGGTTTGCAGCTATAGCAATAGTTGCAGTAGTGAAAAGGAATTTGTCTTTCTTTCCTGTTCGAAAAACATTATTTTTGAACACTATGAACACAGCCATTAGCATAATGCTTAAAGGGCTGATGTACAGTTAAGAAAATTATAAATGATTACAGCAATTACATTGTGATCTGACACATCAAGTCCATATTGTCTAGGGCTTCAAATTACCAGTTACTAAACTGTAAATAAGATTGGAATACTTTTTAAAATTATGATTTCCCTCTCTTTAGAGTTCTGTTGCCAGCTAGAAATGACAATACCAAGAAAATGTTTCACATTACATATGTTAACACAAAAGATACATACATGATACTATCAAATACTATTATATCTTGTGGGCAATGAGTTATCAGATTTCTAAGCACATTTGGTAAAATAGGAACATGTATCCTTTGTGGTCCACTCTTCCCTAACTTTAATGGATCTATAGCTTGCATCTCCTTTGTCCCCCGTTTTTGTTAGGGCTGTACACTTAGCCGCACACAAGTATATTTACTTTGAGTATCATTCTGTTCTAACCAGAGAGAAAAGCAGTTAAGACAGAAGGGTACTACATATAAACTAAAAGGCTATTTATAGCTATCTGTGACTCCTTCCATGTTTACCACCACTTTTTTGAAATGGGGAACTTAGAAAATGCCAGCTGGTAAGTTAGGTTACCTCTATTTCTTGTCAGACCTCCCTAAGGTTTATTTTTTCTTTGGCTTACATTCAATAATTTTCTCCCTCTATCACCTTTAACTACTTTATTAACTTTCCTTTCAACTACCTTTTAATTTCTCTTTTCCTCAAAGGCCATCTCTCACCATGGTACCCAGCTATGATGTCTGCATGATTACCTTCACAAGTCTGAGCTTTTCTTCTTTGTTGGCTTCTCTGTTCTAGGCTCTTGATCATTTATCATGGCTGCTCTTGCTATGCTTAATCTTCAGTTTGACCCTCCCTTTCCTATGAACTACTCAAATTAAAGTCTTGAGCTCATACTTTGTCCTTTGTTATGGTCTGGGATGCACATAACAATGCAAGTTTTGTTGCTTTCTAATCACTGGCCCCAATTTCAGCTTTTTGTCATGGAAGTTGATTTGTGATTTCGTTATTTTTCGATCATCCACATTCTCCAGGAAAGATACAAATCTATACCTTTTGGGAACACCTGTTCTGTCAGTAATTCTTTCACCTCTTTCACAGTATCATATAATTTGAAGAAACTCCAAATTTGTGCTTCATTCACCCTTAAATAAATTCCATCAAAGAAGACTGTGTTTGGCATGATTTTTCCTTCTGACAAAACATAACTTGGACTGACTGTTGACAGATGGGTGTTACCTCCTGAGGCACTTGCACAGTGGGGCTCTGCATTTGCACACATCGTACAAAAAGCTGAGGTTGCACCCGCACACTTAAAAATAAATGAGGCTTCTAAAACAAAAACAATATGAACTTTTCTGAAAGAAATCCAAACCTGCAGACAGTTGTTTTTTTCTTTGTTGTTTTGGGGGTTTTTTTCAGAAATGGAGAAAGGCAGCTCTGTACAAACTTCTGCCTCATGGATTTTGTACATTGGATCTCATCTGGATCTACATGGGACTGCTGTTTATTTACATCTCTATAGTCTACCTCCAGCACAGGTAATTCTCTCAGGTACTGGATACTCTTCTCCATGGTGTTCCACCTGCTTGGGCACACTACTAGATCATCCTGCAAAGAATAACCTTCCTTCACGCTTGACGGGAGTTGCCAGAACACTAAAGGACATGTTCAGCACACTGAATTCTTTCATATATCAGATGGCTTATCTGCAGGTATCTCCTGTTCAGCTTCCAGTTTCTTGCTCAGTGCAAGACTTAGATAAGCCTTTCCACTGATCATTATTGCAGTTAAAATGTTAAGTGTTTGCCTCATTTCAGTGCTGCTGACTGCTTCCCATCTGACTTAACCTGGCCACTCACACTGGGCTGTAAGTCCACAGTGTGTCTGCAGCCTGAAACCCAGGATTTAAGCTGAGATATTGGTCTTCCGACAACTAAGAATTCATTGGGAGGAAATTCCACTGTTATTCATTATACACACACACACACATATATCTATATAAAAATTTATATGTAACTTTTTTACAGGTACTTACCTGAGAATCAAGACTTGCTTTTGGTTTGTTCACTTACTTGTCAAACAATTTATCAGTCAGTGAGATAATTAAGAACATCCCTTACACCATTCATGGCAAACTAATCAAATCCATTATTAGCCTCTATCTATCTAAGTGCTGTCTCTAAAATCTACCAGTGTTTCTCCATGAAAAGTTTGACTAGATAAGACAAAAGTACACTTCCTTATCCTACACTCACCATAACCACCCCAACATTACTTCTGCCATTTTTACAGGCAGAAAGCTCTAGAGTGAGTTTTAAGTCACCTTAATTGTACTGGGAAACCCATCTCAAACAGCCATACTTTATGAGCCACTGACTGAAATGATCCAACAGACTAAGTAAGGAAGGAGTAAAGAACTGCTCTCTACATCATAATGACTTTGGTTATCATTTGATCTCCTCACCTCTTCCAAGTCTAAATGCCTACAGTTTTATTGATATTTCCTATACTATTTTTGTATTAATCCTTTCCTTTAAATGTTTGTATGTATTTCAAGTCTATCCAGAGCATCTAGCTTAACATGTATATGATAATCAGCATAGAAAATAATATTTATATATACACCTCTCAGCATCCCAAACTGAGTTAAACTAAGAGCATCTCTAACTCAACAATTTCCTGTTTGTTTTGACCTAAAGTGAGAATAAGAATCAGAACTCTTTTAGAAACCATGCACAGATTCCAAAAAGCTGAGATGCTTCTAGGTGAGGTTTTATTATTTTACAGTGACTTCAGAAAATAATTTCTGAAAGACTTAAAATCTGGAATTTCAGAGTGCTCTCATATCCAAGCATGGTCTTAGACTCATTTCAGAGAGATAAGCAAACATGAATGGCTCAATTCAAGTTACACAGGTTTATGACAGTCCCAAACCACAGTCCCACATTTTAGATTATGATATTAGCTCTTTGCTTTCTCAAGAAACTATTTATCTCTTAAGTGGTGACAAAGTATTTTCAACAGGGTGCCTACAGTCAGACACATAAATACATGCTGAGGTGCATGAAGATTATCAGAAGTGGGCAGCCATTAAAGCATGTACAAATCAGTGGTATATCCTAACTTCAAGGCATGCTGAAAAATTAAGTTCTGCTGAAAGCCAGTAATTGTTTTTTGTTTGGTTTGGGGGTTTTTTTGGTTTTAGAATTGTTTGATTGTTTGTTTTGTTCAAGAGGCCACTGTTTTCAGACATTTGAAGACCTAATACCATGCTAAATGCTATGTTCAAAAATATCCAAATTGGTAACCCATGAAAACTGTAAAAATGTAATTCATTGTCATTGGACAGCAGTTAAAGTTGCACAGTAAGCTACATTCTTTCTCCCAAACCCCTTTGGAGTACTGGCAACCATGGAATCAAAAGTTTATTACTTTATTTGCAAATACTAAAGTTTTTTGTTTTACTTCCCTCACTGGAGAGCTGAAAAGAGACACAGGTATTAAACAAGTCCTCAGGCAGCATACAACTCTAAGCAAACTAGAATATTCAACACAGCGTAGTTTATTTGCACAGATAATCAACCAAGACTTTTTCTGGACTCCAAAACTGGGTGCTGGCTTACTTGTGATAAGCCATTGAGTACTATAACATGTTAGCTCATGCTTGGTGGCAACAGGTTTGTTTTCCAAGGTTGTGTAATCCAAATTCCTTTTCTAAGAGATGATTTTGACAAGCACTATTAAATGGAATAATTAATGAGAGCACTGAATACTAGAGAAGTCTTTTTTTTTTTTAATGGTAAGCTTCAAACATTGAAAGTATCAATTTATAAAGAACTAATATGATTATAGGAATGGGAATTTCTGCTAGTGCACTAAGTTTCTGGTTACATTACAATCAGGTCAGTGTACCCAGCTGTAGCACATGACAGAGATTTTAGGAACACAGTTAAGGTTACATTTACAATACAAATCAGTAATGTGTTGCAACTGCATTCTTTGATTTGATTGTAATGTAGATGACTGTAAAGCTAATTAAACATCATCTACTGTTCACAGGAGAAACCACCAGCTGTTGCTTAAGCACAGTTTAAAGACAGTTTTGTATGAAACAGGTTATGACATGGTTTCACCAACCAACAAGGACTAAGATTTTTCCATGTTATAACAAGATTCTTTAACACAGTGCAAATATGTTTAATATGTGTTTTGCTAGCAAAGTGCAAAGACACTTCAAAATTCATTGCACAGTTTCATAATAAATGTTTCCTATATTTTGACGTAGATAAAGTTGCTTTTCCTCTGCTGATAGTAAACCTTTTGGTGAAGCTGAATGGTGTTGGACTTTATTTTCATGAGGGTTTGAGACAACATTCAGGCCTACCAAACCCAAAACTGCTGTAAAAAAATTAAATAATGACTCTCTTCTATATGTTGCTTTCATCTGGAAATCAAAAAGCACCTTTTTAAGATCACTATCATTATCTCAATTTTCAGACAAGAAAACAGGATGTGCTGCTACATGCCCAATATCAGCCCAAAAACTGGTAGCCAAGGTAACTGAGGTACAGTTCTATGTCAGAAAGTTATTTCCCATTTGTTGAGATGCTTCTATTTGTATGTCATTTAGATGTTTCTATTTTGTAGAGCACTTAATAAAATAATCCTGGTAATACTGTACAAGGATCCAGTATAAAAAATTATACTAGAGCAGAGGAAAAATTTTTGAGATAGACTCCATAAATCATTTCAGCAAGTCAATAAAATCTCTGAATATAGAGATGTTGTGTTTTCAGGTAACAAAAAATTTGCTGTAAAATTCCCTAGCAGCATAGAAAGACAATACATAATGTAGTCCATATATGACTGATACCATCAGAGTGATTAACCATCCAAGTTTTCTGGGTAAATTTGAACTAGCACAGGCATCTGGAACCAAATCATTATATTTGTATAATTTGTATTTGCATCATTTTTACCTTCAATTTTTGAACAGTTTGAGTAACACCTAAAGTAGTTTTAGTCTTTTATTAAATCACTCCCCAATTAGCAGATAAGAATGGTTAGTTTTAATCCCAAATTCATATACTCCTGACTGCTATTGAGGAACAAAGATGTATGTAAAGATTCCGGGTTTTAATGGTCCTAGAAAGCTGTAGTAGCACCAACATAGTAGATTTGCTTATGGAAGCCCCTTTGCAGGAATTGGCTATAATGTCTGGGAAGCCTGGTTTTTAAAAGTACCTAGTGCTACAATCTCCAAGAGTCTAATACAGATACTAATCAGTGCATTAAGTAACTCATGGAAAGCAATGATCATCATCATTCCCAGTTTTGGGAGCTTCTCTTGGTTGGGTAAATTTGCAGTGCATTTTATTTTGCAGAGTTTGTTGAGCTCACCTTTCTCTTGCTGACATGTATGCTTTTATTTATTCTAGTTAATTTTTTTTCTTATAGGGGATCCAATCTTGTGGGTAACCAATACATCAAATCTCCTCCCCAAATCTTCCCATCCTTCAGGGTGTCTGTGATTCTTGCAACATTGTTTCCTTTGTTGTAAGCACCCTAAATAAGTTTACCTCGAATGCAGAGAGAGCTGAGAAAGTGAAAGTGACCAGCTGCAAACCAGGAATCCGACCAAAAGGCTTTGGGGAGCCAGCACAGCCCCTTGAGGCACAGATGCAAAAGTAAGTGTTTACTGTGTTAAAAACAGCATCCTTACAACTGGCCCAGTATGGGGAGAATAGGACAGCAACCAAACAAGTTAAACCCTAGTTCTGATGTGTACCACCCTCTTTTGCAACTTTCTACTCAGAAAGGTAATCCCTTTATAGTATCAGTTTAGAGCACAGCGGCTCTAAGATCCCTCTTATCATCTCATTCTGACATCTGATGTTTCTTTCAGATTGTAACTCTAAGCTCTCTACACGTGGTCAAGTACAATTCAAGTTTAAATCTTAAATGGTGTCACTTCTTAGTGCCTCAGTGTAGCCATATGTAAGATAATTACTTACTTCATTAAGGTGTGGTGCTTGTAAAATGTTTGAGAATCTCAGATGAAAAGGCGTGCTTGCAAAATGTAATTATAATATTATTATGCCAGAGGTAAGGCATAGGCTTGTGATTCCATGTACAGTGTTTAAATACAATTACTTATCTATCAAAATCAAGAATCTGTGCTATTTCTCCCTCTCTCAGCTCTTGATTCTCTTACCATTAACAATCTGACTAATCCTGTGAATCCGCTCACTTACTCCTTCAGTAAGGTATACAAAAAAACAAACAGTAATAGAACTCCAAAATAGTATCACTTCTTATTTATCACTATTTTTAATAATTTCCCCTGTTTGCAGGAGTCCTTAAGTTCCTCAAAGTTGTTTTAAAGGGATAGTTGCCTTTGACATTTCTGTAGATGCTCATTGATACCAGAGGTGTTTGTACACGCTTTCTAGAATGTAGATTATTTTTGGAATGTCGATAATTTTAAATAAGTGTAGTTTTTCAGGCAAAAATAATTTTGCAAATTGCCCATTGGCTATTACGCACAAGATTTCTAATTCACACTGCTCTTAAGCCTACTTGATTTGGCATGTATTCAGCACTTGTTGGTAGCCTCAATCTTCCTGACGATATTCCTACAGTGTGAGATGTTCCCTGCTCCTTTTCTCATTTACACCAAGAATCACATGGGCTTTCTCGCATCTGCCAGGTCCAGGGCATTTAGTGTAATTACAAACCACCACGTTTTAGGCCAACTTCAGGTTTTCTCCAAGGCACAGGTATGACTGCGGCATCATAAGTGTGTCTCTATCACTGGTGTTTTACCCTCTGTGCAGCTGGAAGAGCACAGAGAACCACCCTAGGACTGAGGTCGTACAGTAAGCAGGAGACCGAAAGGACTGAGATGAGAAGAGCAGAAGCAAACACAGGGAGGAATGGAGAGAAACGATGCTGTCGCGCAAGGCTGCAGGAGATAGACAGGGAATTAAGGAAGGGCAGAAAAGTGGCCACAGAGAAGCAGGGCGGTTCCGCGCCTTCGTACGGGAGGACTGGAAGGAGGATCTCAGGAGCTTCCAGGCCCGCGCGTGCAGAGCCAGTCTCAGCTCCCCGCCTGCCCTTTCCCAAAGTCTGTCCGGGAGTGCTCCCCCAGCTCCGCTGGCGCTCCCGGCCGGGCCGGGCCGACACGTGCGCGGAGCCCCACGGCGGGCTCTG
>JAHLSL010000010.1:11250121-11389363 GCA_025920805.1 Petroica traversi
ACAAAGCCAGAGCCGCCGCGCTGCCCAGCAGGTAAGGAGCTCCGAGCTCGAGTTGGGCGCGTCCCCGCGCAGACTTTGAAACTGCCCCAGCGGTGCTGCGCTCGGAGTGTACGGTCGGCAGCGATTGCGGGGGGCTCGCTGTGTTCGCACAGCTCACGCCGGTTGTGCACCGCTGTCCGTGAGCCACCGAAATAGCCGTGCTTGGGGTACAAATGCCAGTCGCTGACCTGCGATAAGCGAGCCTCGGACGGTCCGTCCAGTCCGTGAATTTAATATTTTGGACACCCAGATAACACGGCATTTGTCTAGTCAAGAGGTATTAGTAAATAGCGAGGAACGGGCAGGCCTCCGTGCTGGGCTACCCCTATTTACATCGCGGCATGTCCGTGTTTGCCTTTCCCCCCGCCCGGGGCTTTACCTTGCTCTTTGTTAGTTACAGTCAAGCCTAAACTGGCCGTCTTCAGCAAGTCTGTAACTCTGCCGAGTGCTGCAGCAAAGATCGCGGCGAGGCAGGGAAGAGTGACATCTCTCGTTTCTGATGTGGCAAAGTGGATTAATTGTTAAGATCTCCAACCAGCTCACTTCATTGGGGTGTATTTGGGACGAGCGTTACATAATGTATGTGTGGTATGTGGATATAATATGTGCTGGAGCTTTCCTATCGAGTATGTTTTATCTCTGTGATTTGCGTAAAATAATCATATGTTTCCATTATAAGCAACTCTTTGGCTGTTTGTGACTTTAACAAGGTGGAAACAGTGACCCGTAAAAGGCTCAGATTCAATATGTTGTTGCCCAAGAAGTTTTCTGGGATTTTTGGCATGTAGCCTGAAGCCATAGAAGAAATGCTTTTACCAGAAGCCAGTTCTTTTTTCTTTAAACTCTATGCAGAAAGTTACATAGGGTTTGGTTATTCCAAAAGCGCTGTTATATGCTGCAGCTTTTCAGAGTTTGGAAAAATGTACATATAAAATGGTTCCTCCCCAAAATCACTAGTCACCACTTGCCAACCTCCATATCATGCTGAGGAGATAGGTCTTTTTTGGGAGAGATGTGAGGGGAGGTAGTCCCAGCAGGGACTGTGTTCTCATTACCCAGCTGAGAACGTCCCATCAAATATGAGTGACAAAATACAGATTAAACAGCTTTTGCTCTTTGCCTCTGGGGATTTTGTTGCTGACATCTAGTACTTGTTACATGGTATAAAATAGAGTTTGTGTTGGTATTACAGTAATGCGAATAAGCTTTAGGACCTGTTCTGTTATTGACAGTACTTGAACTCTTTCTGGTATCTTTAGAAAGCTGTGCCAGAGTTGCTTACAGACAGAGGGCACTTGTGTATATCTCACGGGTAATGATACAAAACTTGGGAGCTTTGCAAACTTCGGGGTTGAAGTACAGTCCATCAGCTAAAAGGTAGTCCCTAAAATCCGTGGCAGAGCTTGTGGGCCATCAGTTCTGCCAGTGCATTTGTGTGCAAGAAGCTCTAAAGCATGACTGTAAATACATCCATGCATTTATGCATTTATGACTGTCTTGATGCATCCTCAGGGAATCCAGTGGTGCAGACCAAGGCCAGAGAGAGAGCTGCCGGGCTGATGTCTGTACTGAGCAAACTGAGCTTTTGTATGTACATTATATTCAGAGTTTTACACGTGCCTTCTAAATGTTTCTCTAATAGTAGCAGAAGTAGCTTTGGCGCAGCGTTGTTCATGAGGGTTAATTAGCAACCAGTGTTAGTACTAATTACTGACTTTTCTCCTGGACATTCTTGTCCAGCAAAAGCCCATGAGTCAGTTATTGTAACTTAGGTACGGAATGGCTTTTTATGAAATGCATCTACTCTTGTGCGCATAGCAAATTGTTTTGGCCACCAGTGGCTCCTCCAGTCATTGAGAAAATATTTATATATATATATATATATATACACACACACACACAAATAGAGTTGTGTGCATAGTTCTGATAACTCTATGACTTCCTTTTTCTTAGTTTATTTGGTACTGCTAGCCAATCTGCTGCTCTTAATTTTGTTTCTCTTCATATAAAGTGAGGCTGTGCTTGATTAATTGTTACTTAAGTAGCTCATTTTAATATGGATTTACATTTAGCATAGGTATATGCAATATGAAAAGTGTGCTTGAACTCCATTTCCTCAGCTGGAAGCAAATCCTCTGTTGCAAGGGTTTGTCAGCTGAGGGGGGAATGTATAAGCTGCTGGTAGTATTCAACAGGTACAAAGTTTTCAATAGGCAGTGCTGCTCAGCAGCATGTAAGTCCTAGTCCTGCGAAGACCCACCCATGTGCTTCTATTGACATTCATGAATGGTGGCTTTGGAACCATGGGATTTCTTTTATATGTGTAATAATAAACATGTATACAAGTCCTTGCAGGAGCCAGGCTATGATGCTTAGTACACAGTATATTTGTGCATGTGTATCCAGCTCAGTTGTAAGAAGATTTCAGTAAAAGCTTAATTTTTATGCTGAGCAAACGCCATAAAAGTATTTTTTATGTCTAAGTCTTCTGTGAAGTACAGCATGCCTTAGCCTATTATTGCTTTGTGGAGTTCCATTGGAACAGATCCTGATCTTTGAAAATAAAGCAGTACCATGTAGATTTTCCTCCTATGAGGAGGGAGTATGGTACAGGATTGTGCACAAGATTCTCCAAAGTTTTTTGTGAAAAGGTCAGATTCCTTTTTTTAAAATCTACTGGTTTACTATTCAGAGACTTCATGAAAGCTGCTGCCTCCACCTATGAAATTATTAAAAAGGTGTATTAAAAAGTCATTATTAAAGAGCAGTTCCTAAGGGAATGGAGGTAGACCTGAGCTGAAGTCCATATTTGTGGTAAAAGTATGATTTTGGTTTCATCATCTAGCACCTATCCCCCTGTGCCTGGTGCAGGGGACCTTAAAACTCAGTGGGTAGGTGTAGCTTCCTCTGGTGGTGCTGGATTCAGTTCATGTCCAGAGCAGGTGTAGCCTGTCACATGGGGTGTCCTGTTCTCCTTAAAGCCTTTTGGTTTCCTTTGCATGGGGAGCTGAAGAGGCAACCTGTGAGAAGACCTGTGTTACACCCTCTGAAGGAACAGGGCTCCTCACCAATGTGGAGACAGCCCCAGGAGCAGGAATTACAATCCATGACTCTTCTCCTTTCCTCTGGGCTGTCAGAGAGAACAAGAAGAAGTCTGGGATGTGAAAGGAGTTGGGGATACAAGATTACGGTGCAGCACAGAGTATGTATAAAGAAATGCATATTTGTTCCAACATGTATTTATTTCCTACCTTATCATGGCTGTCCTAATATGCATTTGTACATGTTATTGTCAGCTATGTGTGAATACCTGAGGGACTAGAAATTTAGCTAACATTAAGAAGGTTTTCTGACCAAAGGACTTTCCTGGAGCATGTTTGATATATGACATAATGGATGCATGCTGGCTTGGGAAGAAGAGAACACTGACCCTTCTGATGTCCTGTAGCCATTGTAAGAGTCTTATTTTCTGCTCATGTAAAGAGTTTAGGTACTGAGCTTTGCTCAATACCAAGCACATCTTTTGGAAACTGCAAGTCTCTAACTCTCAGTCTACCTGTCCTTGTGACTAAGAATACTCTTTTATTTTGTCACTAACAATGTAAACCTAAAATTACATTATGTGATGTATAAACACCTCTGAAAAGAGAGTGGTGAACCTGTATGTTGGTGATCTAATAAACTAGATGAATGATGGTGTGCCAAAACTTGCTAATGATGCAAAAGTATTTGGATTAGGCAAGATTGAAGAAGACTGAGAAATTGTAAAGGGAATCCAAGAAAGCTGGGTGAAAGTGAAGCATAGCAGATGATGTTGATAAATTCAAGAATATGCATGTTAGGCAGAATAATCAAATTACTTGTTCACGTTACTGGATTGTAAATTAGCTAAATTTATTGAGGTGAAGAGGAAGATTTCAACATTTTATTTCAACTTATGCACCTTCTTAATGCATAGTGTTTGGCAGAAGAAAAATGCCACAGTTGTTTTGCAATATTGTGTTAATGACACAAAGGATGTTATTAAACTGCTGCTCAAATTCACCTGGACTAACCAATTTGTGATCTCCTATCAAAGGAGAGTGATTGAAAAGTATTCATATGAAGTTGAACGGAAAATATTCATGTAGCACTGTTTCAAGGGAGTCAGTTAGAGGAGGCAGGATGGATATGTGCAAAATAGTGCTTGGCCATTACTCTTTGATACAATGACTTGTTTTAGGGAGTAGTTTGAAAGACAATATGTATAATACGTCTAAATCACCATTTCTGGTGTATGCCACCAAAGGAGATAATATAACCAAAAGCCTGGTAGGATGAACAAGATAAGTGAACAGTTGTAGGGACAGAAAAACAGTCACAGCTACAATGAAGGGATGTTAACTGTACTGCTCTAGGGCATAAATCAGCCCTATCTTGCAGGGCTTGAGAAATTTCTCTTAGGACAAATCATGCTCTGTGTGCCTGTTGTGATATTCTGTATGTTTTCTTATAGGGTAAGTTGCTCTTAGAAGCAGGATATTTATTGGGCTGATGATTAGAGCCCCTATAGTAATTTAGTTTCTGCATTGTAGTGAATGATGCTGATTTTAATTACATATTCATGCAGGGGGAATTGAAAGACTAATTTTTTCGTATATGTTCTGGTTTCATGGAAAGTATGTCTTGAACTTTGAGTCTTCGACACATTCAAGTTTGATGTTCTATCTTATTGAAACATGCTCTGCTGTGGCCTGGGCTGGCATAGAGAAGGACAGAAGTGATGGTTAGGCTTCATTTAAAATGCAGATATCACCGATAGCTTTTATTAGTCGATTAGATTATGATTTCTAGTGTGCTTTCTAATGGACAAAGGATATTTTTTAATTTCAGTACTTAATATAAATAGTTTTGATTGTGTAACAGAGTGATAGTTCTGTGTCTGGCTGTGAGAAGCATAAGGACTGGTTTATGGAGGTAACTACATCTCTTGCAGCTTAGTGGGTGTTTCAAAGAAAATATTGTCAAAGCAGTAGTGCACCAACACCATGGAATTCTTCCATATCTATAGATTGGGGAAAAGATTGATTTAGTAGCAGGCATTGGGATTGATCTGACAATCAACACCTCATGTTAACAGATCAGAGTGTGTAGTGTGTAACATAGTTAAGATTTGTCTGTAGAAGTTTCAGAAAACAATGCTGTAGTTTAAAGAATAAAAAGCCAGGACTTGTGCAACTTTTAGGTGGTCTAACCAGCCAGAATGAGTTGTCTTACAGGCTGCCTGGCAGCTAGCTGCAAAATAAAATATGGACTGACTTCGACTTCCCCATTGAAAAGGCTGAAGCTGTTGTTAAGGCAGCCTTGCACTGCTTTTTGAACATAGAAAAGAAAGTTTATGGGAAGGCTCTCATTTGTAAAGGTGCATAGAAGTGACGTCCTCTCCTGGGACACCCTTTGGCCATAGGGCTGCATTCAAAGCATGTCTCTTTGAAGGACAAAGGATATAGCCTTAGCACAGAAGAAGCTGGCAGTGTAGGAGAGCAGGAGGTTACCAGTAGTTGTTTTAACTTGTGTTTGTGAAATTCTTTCTTGTTTTTACAACTGAGAAAATAGTTTGCATTCCTAAGGTTTTTGAGATTAGCTCTTATCATGGAACTCCCTCTTTTGAGAGGAGGCATTCACTACCTTGTAGATAAAATGCCTTTAGGTTTTTATTGGTCATGATGATTAAGCCAGGTTTTTGGACAAGCCTGGGCAAAATCATGGGACTTTGCCAATCAGAGATTTAACAGATAGAAGCCAGATCCTATTTTTGATGTCTGTCACTGATGCCATTTTGATTTTGACCTCTTCACACAGGACTTTCATTTGTCCTGTCAGTGCAAAAGGTATCCTGTTGGTAGTGGAAACCCTGCATTTTCTGGGTATGTGATATGCAGTGCTTATCTCTGGTACTTTGAAAGGGAGATAGTGTGTTAAGGAATTTCTACACAAAACCTTTCTACGCGAACCTTGCTGTTTACCAGGACAGAGGGAGAGGAGAGAGAAAAGCAATATATTTAGTGGCTGAACTTGCCCTGTGCTGAGGTGGAGTGAAACTTCCGATGCCTTCAGAGGGAGCAGGCCTTGAAAGTCCTACCTCAAGTACAGAAAAGAGGCATTTCAGAGAAAATCTGACTTCTCCCTTAAGAGCTTTGTGTAATGCCCAATGTGAACATACCTGCCTCAGGAAAAAACCCTGAGGAACTTTGGAGGTGGTGTAAACTGGTTTCAAAGGCTCTGGATAATTTCTCTTTTATTTTTCTTGTTTTTCCTAGTTTGGCATACTTTTAAGAGCTACTGAGCAGAATTGATGTCTATTTACAATCTTCATAGTGTTGAGAAGATTCAGCCTGTTAGGAAGATGCTTTGGTCAGCTTACCAGATAAAGAAATCAGCTGCTAATTGAAGGGGATAGCTATTGCAGTCTGCTGCTGGTAGGCAGAAATACTGACAGAGCTTCAGAGCTCTGGAAGTTTTAGATTGGAGAGTGGACAGGGCAAGTTTCTGCTTGTGAGTAAAACAATACATGCAGACATATTTGAGTAAAGGTCCTGTGATTCCTCCCACCTGTGCCAAGACTGTGCTGTGGGAATCTGTGACAGCAGAGGAAGCTAAATCAGAGTATTGATGTGCTGCTGCTCCCCACATTGCTGTGGTTCTTTTTGAGAGCAGAGAAAGGCAGTGACAGAGTTTTTTGCAAGTTCTCTTCCATGTATCCATGCTCCCCTTTTTAGCTTGGTGCCTTAATAAATCTGTGCATAGTTGGAAATCTTGTTTGTAAAACAGAACTATTATATTGCAGGAGAATGTTATTGAGGTGGGGTAACATTTAGCATCTGAATGCTGTTTGTTGGTTGCTAACAATTTCACTCCCATTTTTTATTATCTTTCTTTCTGACAAAATATCTTTCTGACAAAATTATCTTTCTTTTTGAGGGAAATAAAGGCTACCATTTAAAGATGAAGGTTATTTTTAATTTTCATGTGTTTTAGGACTTTTACTATGCATTTTGATGTTGCATACTGCTTAATATTGTCTACAGAGAAATGTTTAAATACAACGTTGTATATGGAGAGACAGATTTCAATTAATAAGTAATAATTTTTAATTCCTTTCTGTGTTGTAGAATGTACTGGGAGGTTTAGAAATAGCAAAAGACAAAATACATGTCTTGAATTACAGTCTGAGGAGGAGGAGAAGAAATGGTTTGGTGCAACAGGCAAATGGTGCGTTGGGGTGTGCTGGCATGTATATAACGATTTTGGTTTCTTTGGTCATAGCCTGCCCTCTGAAGCTGGTTCACCTCTTGAAAGTTCTGGTTTCTTGCATTTGATTGGGAAATTGCCATGTACATTTGAATATGCAAATTTAGAAATGCAGATTTGTGTTCAGTAATAGAGTCAGTTGTTTTGGAAGAAAATTACTGATAGCACCTCAGGACCTGCCTTTGTGAAGTAATGAGTATTTCTGGAGCTGGAATGAAAAGAAGCACCTGTGAGGAGAATGCAGTATCTCTGCTTGCTCTAGCTGCTTTTGTTCCTTGCTGCTGATGTAGTAACCTGAAACTATTGGTCACAGAACAGCTCTGAGTTCTTGCAGTGTACATTTGCATATAACTTTTCACTGCTGAAAAGGTAAATTATTATTCTGGTTAGACTGAGCTTTCAAAACCTTGTCTAACGATGGCCCTGTTGTCTCTTTTGATGTACAGATGGGTTTATCTGGAGAGACTGATGTAGTCTTACAGTTTTTCATTCAACCTGGCTTAGGTGTGAAGACTGCCACCCATGCACTGATTAATCTGTCAAAACATCTGACAAGGGGTGGGTGCACATTGGAGACAATTAGTCATTTTGTCTGTTAGTCAATAATGTCAATTTTGGTTGGTGTTATGTAAGGTTTCTTACCTACTTTTGTGTTTTCAGCTTGCATTACAGTAGAAGTTTGTTAACTTTGTGTGGTCAGTGTCCTTGACAAGTACTTCTAGTTCTCTGTGTACAGCTGTGAAATTCTGCATTTCCTGCCCACCATACATTCAGCAGGACACTGAAATGATCGTGACTGGCTGGATTATGAGCTGGTGATAATACAGTAAGTCCTCTGCATATAAATCTGTTCAATAAGAGGGGCATTCAGCTAACTTCAGGTAACATTGTCCACTGTTAAATGCCACTTAATTTTGTCTTCTCTGCTCTCTTTAATAGTGTGGATTTATAAAGTAATTTTTTTTTACTTGAAATAGAATCAGAGCAAGTCCATTCGTCAGTCTCTTCATGTTGTATGTTGCAATCAAAGAGAGCAGCAGAGGATAGGACAATGACAGGGAAGGAGATTCTCCATTATTTCAATATTTTCCTATGATGAAGAAAACAAGTTTGTGCATGTTTATCTCAAGAAGGCTTTTTACCACAACCTGAGTGCCCTGTGGCCATGGTTTTGAAAGCAGAACATGTGAGTTTTGTAGAGTGCCTTTTGCCAAGGTTAAGGTATGTGAATGAAAATAACATTTAAAACTTCCATGTTGAAAAAGACCCTTTGATAATACAGTTAATAAAATAATTTTATAAGTTCAAGGCAGAATCTGGATTGTTTATTAGGAAAACTTCCCAATAACGTGCTCTCTGATTAATAGTATTAATTTCATAAGAATAGCTAGCTCTGTTGTGGGAACGGTATTTAAAGAAGACTGAACAGTCCACTGAAGCATTCACTAAAGACATGAAGTCTGTCAGAAAAATGGAGAATGTTCGGGTTTTGTAATCAAAGAGGTCACTTTCTTCATAGTGGTTTGAAATAATAAAGTGTTTTTTAGTTTAAAAGTTTGTGATATTAGCCCCAGTAATTGTTATTTTTGGCAGTTGTTTTAGCAATAAAGATGAATTGGATCACTAAACTTGGGGAAAAAAATCGAAGATTTTTTGGTTGTTTTGGGTTTTTTCTGGATGTTTGTTTTTTGGAGTTTTTTTTTTTTTGGTGGTGGCGTTTTTGGTTTTTTGTTTTGTTTTGTTTTTTGCTTAAGCATTTGAACCTGTTTTTTAGCAAAGGATCTGGTAAAATGGTAGTATAATACCAATCCAGAAATCTCTAAGTACTTTCAACAGTGCAGTGTTTTGGGGCCTTCATGAACATAGTGATCTCCTTTGCAGTGTTTTGTACCTTCACACCTGGACTTCGATACACACTTCATTTGCTTTTATCCTGAGGCATTTGACAGGCCATGCATTCATTCACCCGCGTGTGTTCCTGCCCTGCCTGTGGCTCTCTGGAGGTGTGATGCCCAGGAATGTTTCCTGTTGGCCATGCTGGATGCTTTGAACACCACATTCCATTGGACAACATTCAGCCTGCTCTCTGCAACAGGCTCCAAGCAAGGTCCTAAATGCCTCTCAGAGAGAACCAGTGTGGATAGGATCTGTTTGGGTGATGATTTAAATGTAGATTTCCTTTACTTTCTTATCTCAGTGAAGTTATTTTACTGGTGTGTGTGGTGATTTTTGTGTACAGTGGTCAAACCTAAAATAATGTAATCAGCGTAACAAACTGCTAGGGTTGGGTATCAAGTGCTAACTGCACAGGAAGGGACTCTGCACCAAACAGTGCCCAATCTGTTCTGGATGATGTTGTCAGTGATGGGTGTTTTATCAAGTCTTTATGCAGTGATTCCTCTGCCCATTAGAAAAAAGAGATTGAGGAGAGCTTGAAATGTTTGTGGGGTTTTTGTAGTTTTGGTTTGTTTTAAAACATAATATATTATCTCATCGTCATATTGGTAGAGAAATACAGGAAAGATAAATGAGGTTTATAAAATAACAAAGGTATATGGCTATTAAGAGTAGTTCTGTCAACAGGTGAAGACCATTGATCTGTAGTCTCCCAGATGTGATGTTTTTTATTATGGGCTGTGTAGGATTGTGCTGTGAGCTGCCTATCACCACAACCATTGTGGTACTGTGTATAGGATAGGTGATGTTTAGACATGGCCGTGGGCTTTACCTCTGCAATTTCTATCTCTCAGAAATTAGAAATGTCAGACAATGAAAAGTTCACTTCGTTTTTAGAGCATTTTGAAAGACTGGAATCAATTGTAGTATTTCATTGAGGTGTTTGTCTGTATGTGCCTTTAAAGACTATGTGTCAAATCTTTGACAGTTTCCATGATTTCTATACTTTCATATCTTCTTGACTTAAAAATGTGTCAATGAGTGGCGGTTCTGAAGATCTGGTGGAATTGTGAGCAGAAGACATTATCGAGTGTGTGGAAGCAGTTTGTGTTCTAAGTTTGTGCAAACATAGATGCATTAGCTCATGAACAGTCAGAACTCTACAAGGACAAACTGCAAGGTCAGAGGAAATTAAAAACAAAAGAATGCCTGATTGCCATGTCTGCCGAGACTGAGCACTGATTACACTATCCTTGTCCTGCAAGGATCATGATGATGACAACTGTGTCTTATGTCCTCTGACCAGAATCATAGAATATCCTGAGTTTGAAGGGATCCATAAGGATCACCAAGTGTAACTCCTATCCCTGTACAGGACGAGCCCCAGAATTGCACCATGAGTCTGAAAGTGTTGCCCAAACACTTTTAAATTCTGACAGTGTCAGTGGATTAAAGGCAGAGGTAACTGAGACTTTGTTAGGTTAAATTCAGCCCTCTTTTGGTGGAGGAGCAGCATAATTAGCCAAAAGGGGCTCAGAGTCCCGTGCAAGAGGAGGCAGTGGGTTCTAATACATGTGGGTTCTAATATACAGAAGGTAAGTGTTGCAGTTGGGTACATCTTGGCATTGTAAGACACCTTGCAGCATTACATTACATGCCAGGAGAGTGGAAAATTACAACTCAGTTATTCAAGACTGTAGTAAATCTGGTTAATGCCTCATACCTCTGACACATCTGTCAGTGTGCTATCGTAATTATTTACCTTGGCACTGGAAGCTCCATGCAGGAAGTCCAGTTGGTGAGCACTGCATCCCTGAGCCTCTGGCATGTGCTTGCCGGCCCCGATGCCACCAGCATGGCTGGCAGCCCTGCTTACCAAACCAGGGCTGCCATGTGAGCTGAGGTTTGTGGGACATCAGTCTGCAACAGGAAATTGCACTTCCAAAGGTGAGTGTGTGAAAAGCGTCAGTAACTCTTGACAGCTTGTACCAAAGTAAATTCTGTTGCAGGATTATTACTTGCCAAGTCAGGTGCTGTGATTTTATTTTAAAACAAAAGGCTGTAGCAGTGAGTCTGGTGTGCTTGCCCCAAGCTCACTTTTAGCTTTGTCTGGGAATAAGTAAACACCTAAAATAATCTCTGGTTTTGTCATCTCTTTGGTAGTGTGCTTGCTTCCTGTATTATGAAAGTTATCATTAGATTAGCTGTGTTTAAGCTTCCTGTCTCACCAGGGTTTTTCCATTACTTTTACAATCTCTTTCAGGAGGTACCAGTATCATGTTTCTGTAATAAAGGTTTTACTTAAATTATGTGTTGAGGGTTTTTTTTTCCTGTTGTGTTTTTAAATTTTTTCTCTGTCTACTTTCCTTACTTTGTCTGAAATATCTTTTCAACTCTGATACTTTCCCAGGGGTTTTTTTATTATTTTTTATTATTTTTTATTTTTGTTTAATGGCGGATGCTCTTGTAATAACTTGCAGGCCAAGAAAGCATAATACCACTTCTGTCTGCAACTGGTGTGCTTATATAAATGGTAGAAAAAACTCAACAATTTGTTTAGCTGTATCACTACTTATTCTTGCTCTTGCGGGGAAAGTGCTGGTGTTTAAGAGCTGACCCTGCAGTTGTGAACTCTGGCTAAGAAAATCAGTGAGATGCACAGGGGTATGTTTGGCTCATCTAGGGTGGAAATTAAGTACATGAATCTGGAAATACATAGCCTTTAGTATATTCTCTTACCAATAAGCATGAAAACTGTGGCCACTGAAAATAATGGACTTCTGGGATTTCACATGTGCTCATTTACTTATCAAAGCAAAAGGTAAACCTAGACCTGAGGTTTTAAAGCAAGAAGTGGAGCTGAATTTTCAGAACAGTGAGGTAGAACTCCTCCTGGTCAGTTCCACCTTAGTTAGACCATGAGCAAACATTTTGCCATGGCTGTGTACCCTACACGATCTTCTGCATGTCCCTTATGGTTACCTCGCATTTCCCACTGATAGATGTCATTTGCTTGCTAGGATGTGTGTTTGCCTATAGCCTTGGGTGAGATTGCACTTTTTAGTGTATGTGAAGACTGGGTATGAAGGTATTTAGGCTTGCCTTTAGGTGTTACCCTTTTGATTAAACATTTTTTTGGCCTCGCAAATGCAGCTGCTGTCTTGTCAATTGATGTTTCTTTGTGGATTTCATATAAAGTCTTGTGCTACTGCTGTCGAATATACACTAGATCCTTTTGTGTTCTTTTATCTTCAGTTGTACTACTGATTTTGGGAGTTACCGGAGTAATATTTAGATTTTTTTGTCATATTTTGTTTTTAGGGATGTCAACTACCTTTTTGAATCATTGCAAGCTAATTGATACCTAAAATGTTGCATGACAGTTTCTTTCTGTGTTCATTCATTCACTTATTGTATCATCTAGGTTGTTGTTAAATACGCACTTGTAGTGCATTTGGGAGAGTTTTGCTCAACTTGATACCAGCATTCACGTTAATCCACTAATTCAAGTCTCTTTTCTTAAGCATAGCAGCAGTGCTGTGGTACAAAATCTTGATCATGCTTCATAATGATGCTTCTCCTTTGCAGTAACTATCTGTCATTTAACTTATTTGTTTCTGAAAGCCATGTATTATTTTAGTAAATGACATGTTTATATTTTGAATTTCTCACCCGTGACTGCAGTAGTGACTAGCCCATTCCTTTCCCTTGAAAGATAGTTTCAGGCTCATCCTAATTGATTGCTTTCACTCACTTGCTGATGTTGTGCTCTTCATTTGAGCGTCATTGTCTTGATGGTAATTAAACAAAAGCCCAATTAAGTCTCCTACTTTACTGGGAAGCAGCTTGCCAGAATTTGACAGTAGAACAAAGGACGTTTCATTCACCAATTTCTTCAGAGGGAAATGTCTCAGTGGAGGTCTGTAAAGCAGCACATGCGATTTTAGACACTTTCCAGCTATCATTTTAAAATTATTTTAAATCTGTGACAGAGCCTTCTGCTCTGTTCCAAAGATGTGACTCAGAACACTACTTGTGTTGGAGAGCTAATTTCCATCCACTGTCAACATGAAAGCCCTCTTGAAACATCATATATCCAAAGCAGGCAAAGTGAGAGTAAGTAACCTCTTAGCTTCTTGGAGTATTTTTCAACTCAGGGCTTATGATAAAAAGACAGGATTAAAAATTTTCTTTATTTATCTAAAATATAAGCCTGTAAATCCCACTTAAATGAAGCCATCATAGTTATTGCTCTTAATATTTTTGTTTCAGAAGCTCTAAATTGGAAGGGTCACTTTAGAACTGGAAAAAGAATTAATTAAAACGATTTTTCCAAACTGAACCATGCATAGCTGTTGGCTTTCATTCTGCTGAGTAAAGTGGCTTGAGAAAGGGGAGGGAATGCACAAGATGAAGAGAAAAATGACCCAGAAGAGCCTGCTTTGACAGCACTCTTTAGGATAGTCACAGGACCACTGCCTTACTTCATGAAAACTTGTAAAGTGAATGAAAAGAGAATTTCAACTGGATCCCCAGCGCTCTCTCTCTCTCTTTTACTTTTAACTTTTTAATTTTAATGCCACAGGTCTGTATCGCTGTATATCAAGACCAAGACAATAATTGTCAACAGTTCCAAGTATGTGTGTACATTATTATGTTTGATTTCCGCCGAGCCATAAACATTCTTTGTCCTTTGCCTTTTACTAGCTATTGGCTTGGCTATTCCTTGTGGACAGGAAAGCTGTGTTTAAAGCTTTGTAAAGTGGCCATCAGTTCCTTGCTTTTATCTCTATTCAGCATAAATTATTTTCAGCAAGGCCACAGAGCTGTTCTGGCCAAGATTTGCAGGTGCCCCTTGTGGAGAGCTATTTCAGGATAAAGGCTTAATCTTGCTGTATCTTTCCTCCCCTTCTCTCTCATTTCTTCTCTGCTTGAAGAATACTAATCCTAAATGATAGGAGCCCATGGCTGGTCTCCTCCCTCCTCCATGGCTCACTTCTGTTGTTTTTTTTTTGTCATTTTCAGAATTAACCCTCAACTGGATAGGCTGAAGCATATTCTTTTACCCTTAAGCTTGAAAACTTTGTGTGCGCTGCCACTGCAATATTTCTAAGGGGAAATTCAGCCCCTAATTATCAAATTAGATGCACATTCTGGTTCTTTGGCATGACTTTACTGCTGCCCATCTGTTAGGTTGGCACTCTGCCCTCTCAGAAAGTAGCCGACCAGTTTCAGCTGAGCTGAGGAGCCAACCAAAGATGAGTTAAGAGAGGCAGCCCGCAGAACACTTTATGTTCGATTCCTCTTGCCAAAAGCTCTTCCTGTTTGCAAACAATGTCAGCTTAAGCCCATATGCTCCATTAAATGGGATGACATCTGTGGAGACAGATGCAGGGATGGCAATACAAATGACATTTGATAAGGAAGGGCATATGTTATGAAACCAGACACCACTATGAGTTTAAGACCCTGTCTGTACTGTACGTGCATACAGAAATATAGATGACTTCTGTATTTTGGTGTGTGAGTGCATTCATCAGCTCCAGGGTTGAGCTTTTGAAATACATCATTGTTCAAGATTTGTGCTAGGTGTACCTGCAGTTTTGTGCCTTGGTTCTGCACATTATTAACTGAGGTCAATATTTTGCTTCGGTACTCTTTGAATGGTGATGTGCATTAAGGGCCCAGTAGCTTGAACTGTGTAAAGAAAGGGTAAAGAAAGTGGATACTGACAGTGTAAGAGAAGCCTGTTGTAGCAGAGGGTTCTGCTTCGAAATGTCTTTCTGAGGGAATTCAGTGTTACCTTCCAAAAATCCAATTCGGTGTTTAGAGATTAATTTTTTTACGTGTGAATTTTATATGTCTGGATAGAAGAGATGCAAAAACCTCTTCCTTTGGCTCAGTCTCTTTGCCCCTTTGCTAGATTTTGCTTTTTCACCAGACGTTGGCTTTGTATCTAAAGCTACTCTTCCTCAAGCACCTCTGCTTTTAGCATCCTTTTTGTCTTCTTCAAATTGCTAAGGCTGATGGAAAAAGTAGCACGTTCTTGATAAATAGACTTCACATATAATCCATTTTCACAATTTGAAGAAAAGATTTTTGTTGGGGAAACACATTCTATTGGTTTAGAACACAAGCAAAAATAAAAAGGTGCAGTATTTGAAATATATCCCTTATCAGCAATACTCTAAGACTCTATTTTTTGTATTGGGCTGAATGGAAAACACACTTTTCAAAGAAGATGAATAGGTACTGGCAAAGGGAACTTTTCCATTAAAAATAACTCTTACATGGGTATGTTTTTCATATATTTTTAAAGGAGTTAATATTTGTTGTTTATAGACCTGAGAATGTTTTTTGGTATTTTGTCTGGCTTTTTCTTGAAAAACATTTATCCAAGTGACATAATGTATTTGTTTATTCAGATAATGTAGGAATGTAATAAATAGTTGTAGGTGGCTTCTAGTTTTTCATTCATTGAGATTTATTTTTGGAGCATTTCATGGAATGTGCCACTCTTTCCTTGGTAGCTAAGGCCAATCTTATCTTAGCCAGCTAAAAAACCTCCTAAAATGTATATAGCTGGTAAAGATTTGGACAAAATGTGGTTTGTTGAATTTGTAGTGTTGTGGTGGGAAAACCTATCTGGAGGAAGAGGATTTCCTTAATCATGGCGATACAGTCACTTTCTCTGCTCAGCTTTTTTCTGCACTTCCATAATGATAATTTCACTTCTAGACTGGATTAGACAAAGAACTTCTCAAAAGCATTGAGGAGTGTTGGTTTCTCTGGTTGGGCTTAATAAAAAACTTTAAGTACCTCATTTTCTTATACCTCTCAGTTATTTTATCTATAATAAAGGGTCAATATTAATGATGATGGTAATATTTGGTTTTTATTCTCCCTGTCCCCTGAATCCTGCAAAGTATTTTTTTCTGTATACTCTAAGGTATTACTCAAGTTACACTCATTAACTCCTTCCTTGAAGTGTCACTGCCAAAAGGTGAAAATAAATGCTACCCTTTTCCTTTCTAAATTTGTTTAGTAGCTGCAAAATGAGATTTCTGATAGCTGTACATACTAGATGAAGATTCACTGCAAGTAAAGAGGATTAAATTGTAGAGACAGTCATGTCTTTTCTCACTGTATTAAATTGTTAAAAATGCAGATTTTTTTTTGCAAAATGAGCATTCTTATGCTAAATTGCCTGGATTTTGCAGAAATACAGTGCTTCTGGTGCATTCAATGTCAGTGTTTTTTATACAGTTTGGAGAAAAATTGGTGTTACTTTGCAAGAGGTCAAAGATATCCTTATAATTCTCTTGTAAATGTTTTTGGTATACAAAAAGCCTGGGTTTAGTCTGTAGTGCTTTGTTATCAATGAACCTTGCCACATGTTCATTCTTATGTCCTTTTTCCTATTGAAGGATCAAAAAAACTATTTTATTTATTTGGTTACATGATGAATTCCATTAACCTATTGCCTATGCAAAGTAGCCAGTGGAAATGGCCTCAAGTTGGACCAGGGGGAGTTCAGGTTGAACATCAGGAATAATTTCTGCACTGATAGGGTGGAAAAGCATTGGGGTGGGCAGGCCAGGGAAGTGGTGGAGTCACCATCCCTGGAAGTAGAAAACATCTTGATGTGGCACCTTCTTACCTGACATGGTACTGTTCAGTCAGAGATTGTACTTGATGGTCTTGGAGGTTTTCTCCAACCTTAATGATTCTGTGGCTCTCAGAGGTCTGCTGGGCACATGAGGGACAGTGAAAACTGCATTAGTAATCAGAATCTTCTCTTCTAGTGGGAATTGCTCTTCTTGCCTTGTTGTGTTGCTGGCAGGTGTTCTCAGTCTGTTGATTTTTTTTTCATGTAAGCTCTGACATTTTGCTAGCTGTAGGATCAAGCTCTCCAGTCCAAGCCAACCCTGTTTGTTGCAGTTTTAGGATCAGCACTCAAAAAGTTCTGATGAAATCTGTTACCTGGTCCTACCATCCCAGCAGCTGCATGAAACTTCAAAGCTCTAGCCTGACACACTGGAGAAATAGTTTTGATTTACAAAAACTCTCCTCTCAGTGCTTATCAGAGAGTTTAAATGTTGTGAACTTCCTTAGATAGACCATCTCCAGTAGTGATGGCGTGCTTTGAAAAGCCTGTTTGCTTGCCCCTCTGGAACAATAGTGGCAGCTATTTTGAAAGGAGAAACTGGACAGTTCCGAGATACCATCTGGACCAACTTGGGGATCAAAACAATTCTCTTTTAGAGAAACACTGAAAGGAATTCCAAAACTTGAAGGCTGCCACATCTTGCTAACCAGATGCTCTATGAGTGCTGAATACATTGACGCCTGCCAGTAAGAGAGAAACAATGAAGTGTATGACTTGGTACTGTTTAGAAATGTGCAAAATTAAAATGCCAGGACTGCTTCAAATACGTAGCACCATTGAATTTATATTTCTTTAGAAAAATAAAATAATGATGGTGCTTTTATTGTAGTGACTGAAGAATTGAGAAGTAGAACACTATCAGCAAAAAGCAATTTTTAGAGAGTCTTGGAAATTCCATTCCCTCAATTACTTTCTTTACAGAGACAACTTGCAGCTTATCTCATGGTTTTTCCAAGATTCAGAGTGGTTATGGCATTGCATATCTCTCCTAATGATATTAATCCTAACCATGATAACTAATGATATTAATCCTCTGATGCAGGTTTCCCACTACTGTGATCATTTGTGCACAGTACTTTTGAGGCAGGGGAGAAAAAAATATCAACAGCTAGATGTTACTTGAGGGGCATGCAAGTTAAACACCTGACATCTGGTGAGTCACCTTTCAAGTATGTGTGATCGAATGATGGTTAACTGGTTGCCGCAGTTAATTAAGACCAAATGTGTCTGGAATGTGAAACGCTTTATTTTTGAAGGTAGTAAGAATGTACACCCATAGTTTACAGACCTTACTACAATATAACTGTCTGCAGCCCACTCCCCAGTTGTCCACGGGAACAGGATTGTGCATTGTTTGTTGTTGCCAAGCGAGTAGTTCTAATGTTTCTAATGCACTTTGTAAACGTTCTTGTTACTTGTTTTCTAAGGCTCGAGGAGAATTGCTACACCTGGTTGTTTTCTGGTTGATTCTTTTTTAATGAAGTGACCTGTCCATTTAGAAGTTTCTTTTCTGTCTTGGCATAAAACTGTGTCTAGGCTCTGATCATAAGAGCAAAATTAAAATGTTGAACCAAAATTTTTTTACGGTCCACATGTTCACCATGATGAAGAAAGGTTCAGTCTTCTGGTGCAGATGGTGAGCGGGTACAAATCACGGTGAGATATGTTCTGTAAAATACAGGTGTTGGGAGCACACAGGGTAGGGACTGGAGAAGCTTTGACCATCTGATGCAGTAGCTAAAGGCACAGGTTTTTGTTCATCTTTTGGATTCTCAGGGAGAACAGAGTATCATCTAGTAAGCCTGAAACAACATGGTAAATAATGAATCATTTCAAAATGTGATTATGGTTGTAACACTGCAGGATGGAGGTTGGGCCTGAGCACTGACAAACAGGCTTGTTGGAGAGGCAGAGTGCCACCTTGTCTCCTGCAGCTCTGTGGTCACTGGCCATTAGTTGTAAAAGCAGGTGGTTATTCAAGTGCTTAAATATAGATTGAGAAGCTTAATAGTAAATAGCTATTTGAATGACTGGTGTTCCTTCAATACTTAAGCCAAGGTTTACAGTTGCAAAAGTTGCCTGAGCAAACAGGAATGCTGCCATGGATAAAAAAAAAAAATCAGTGAAAATACAAATAGTGAAATTTTGTGTCAGACTGACCGGCAGTAATTCATTGCTGGAATGCAAAACAGTAGTCCAAAATTAGTTAAATGTTTATAGATGGATTATTGAAATGATGAAGCTGTTTGGAATGTGGGGTTTTGAAACAACTAATCCAGGGCAGTGCTTATGTTTTGATAGTTTTGTAGATGCTTTTGTATCTTTGGAAGGAGTTATGACCATTGTTTCTGGTATTGTACATACTTAGTGCACAAGCTTTTAGTAAATTACCATTGTTAGACTTGCATCTTGTTAAACAAACATAGATTGAAACAGATTCCATGCTGTAAAAACAACCACTTGCAAGCCAACTTCTTTGTGCATGTGGGTTATGTATCATTTCCCCTCAGGAATTAACAACATACCTTGAACTTCACTTTTTAATTTGATTGAAAGAGAGAGCCTTGCACACAGAAAAATGAAACTCTCGGACTCTAATCTCTTAATCTCCATAAAATGCTTGAATGTTTAGCTTTGATAATATATGAAACAAGTCTGGTGGTCCATAACATTTCTGATGTGCATTCCCCTTTTTCTACAGAAAAAAAAAAAAAAGAAATCAAAGCAGACATAAAACAATGCATGACAGATGGGTTAGTGTTGGTGAGAGTTAGCGCTCAAGCATGAAGAAAGTCCATATCCCTAACTCTCCCTTCTAATATGCTAATGGAAAGTCATTTTGGTCACCTAATAATTCCCTTGCCAATGTTAGTTTTCTTGCCAGTAGGATTACCATGTACTCTGTGGACTTCTGTATTAAGCTTTTTGGTGCTAGAGAAGAGACTCTGGAGGAGTAATGTCAAGGAATGGAAAGTTTTGGCTCACAACTTTTTGTGCTTGGAGGCAGATCCAGTGAGAAAATGTGTGAAGCCTTTTTCTTGCTTGGGATCAGGATCTCGTTGAGATTCAAAATCGGATGACTGAGATGAGAATAGTGGGCCCTACTTCAGCACAGCTTTTCCAGCCAAAGAAAACTTCACAGAGTTAGTGTATGCAAGGGAGTGGAAGTTTTTTCAATGTATTTTCTTATATACATATTTTTTTCAAGGCGAAATAGTTCTTGGGGTCCTGCAGTATCCCAAATGGAACTTACTTCCCTCCCACCTTCCTCCAGGTAAGCAGGAAAGAACTGAGCTCTGGTTTTGGCACATGTTCAGAGGTGAGGTGATCTACAAACATGTTGTAACTATTCTGCTATAATTAGTCTTAATGCAAGGAGGTTCATATTCTGGTTTTTAAGTCTCTAGGGCTGGAAGAATGTTTTTTTTGTTGTTGTTGATGATTGGGGGTTTTTTAGTAGGTGCAGTGGTTGCATCTTTCCATTGTATCTCATACAACTAGCATGTTGTGGTTGTCTAAATGTAGGCAAAATATATGTGTTTTAGATGTGCTTTTGCCTCTTAAAATAGACGTCTGTCCTTTGCATTGAATGCCTTTGCCCTTGGAATCTTACATGGGGATTTAAAAAAAAAGCTTCAGAGAAGGATTGCCTCTCTGAAAAGTCTGCTCCAGAAATGCTTGCAGGACCTAATCAGAATAAGAAACAAAGAAAATACTGGCACTAAACGATGTGTGGATTAGATTGGCACGAAACTGGACCATAGTTAGCTTCTCTCATGTGTACTGAAAACACACCAAACCCCACACCCACGTTGTTGGTCTTAGTCTTTAAAGTTTTGTTGGCAAAGCTCTTCCTTTTATGAGTGGGAAAACAAGCCATACCCACAGCAGACAGTTATGCTGGCAAAAAGCTCAGTGTAGTCTCTGCCAGTTAAATGAAATCCTCTGACGTATGTATTTTATTCCATTCGAGGAAGAGCCTTGGCTACCTCTTCCCTGCCCCCTCATCCTTTTTTTTTTTCCCAGCCCAGCAGAAGCTGCTTCTCCTCTAGTAGTAACTGCAGTGATTACATTGCCTGGTGCTAGACCCTTTTAATTGTTGGTAAGCCATTAGAAGAAGCTACTGTCATCTTGGATCTTGATTTGTTTCAGTAGGTAAAGAGAAAAATCTTTATCTATCAGAGGAGATAGAGAAATCACTTGGAGGCAGAAATTGCATGAAGAGAGTCCTGTCAGGAGTCCAAAGCCTCTGATGAGGTTCCTTGGGACTTGTCAATCTTAGTGTACCATCTTCACTTTCTCGGTGCCGGGGTTTTGCCTGGAGGCAGCAGTAAATCGTCAATACCCTGGTGTGACAGGGAGAAGATCTTGGGGATCTAGGTCTCCCAAGGCTGTCACTGACTGATGCAAGCTATCACCAAGTGGAAGCTACAGTTTTGGAGTGATTTTGTTAATTGTTTGTTTGTTTTCTTTCTCGAAGAAGAAAAAGTTGCATGGTTTTTTTTTTGCCCACCACCAGCTGCTCACAGAAGATAAGAAATTGCAGCAGCCAAAGCTTTAGATTTATTGCTGCGGCCCATTTCCTGTTATTTTTAATAGGATACAGCCCCTTCACTTCTAAACTCTTGAGCTGTATCAAAGGGACTGTATCGTGTTTCAAACCACTCTGTCAGGTCCTGAACGCACGAACAGGGTTCTGGCTTCCTATGCAATGTTAGAGCTGGTTTAGGTATTTTTTTTCTGTGTGTGCATCCTCAAACAAGTTTCAACTCCCCATTATTGTGATTTTTAGGAACCTTTCTTTGGTTTGTTTTCAAGTCGTATGGTTTGAAGAGAAGAATTTGTGTCGAGGTTTGCTCAGCACAGGGACCGGGAAGCAAAGACTACCTGGTTGTCAGGGCACCTCTGGCTCAGCATGGGTCACTGCTCGGGTCGGAAATTAGGGAATTCCTGGCTGGCTGCTGTGAGAGAGATTCAGCTTTTTCGCAGTGCCTGAGTGGCTGGAGCAGGGGGAGGAAGTCTCGTTGATAGATCTTTAGCAGATTAAAATTTGGGTTAAGAGACAAGGTTTTAAAAGAGGGAAATGGGTTGTGTATCACTGTTTTCTCTTGATTAAGCTTATTTGGATTATTTTGGCTATTTTAATTAAGAAACGTTTTGGACATTAAGTAGTCAAAATATCCCAATGTTCTCATGTATGATAAAAATAAGGAAACAGAAAATTGAGTCATACACTAAAAAATAACTGCAGAGAAAGTTAAAGGAGGGAGATCAGTTGGTCTCTGTATTTTAAAAGGACTTATTAGGACTTTGAGATAGGGGTTGCTAGTGCCCTGCATGGGATCCAGCATAATCTGCTGGATTTATGCAACACAATTGTAATTTGGCAAGCTAAATTTATAACTGTAATTGTTCAGTGGCTATTTCTAGACTTTATAGCAAGTTTCAAAACTGCCCTTTAAAAAATGTGTTGTTAATTTTTTGGGGGGGCCTTTTGTTTTTTAGTTGGCCTTGGGTGGTTACTTTGTCTTTAGACCATCTACGTAAATTTTAGTATTAATGAACAATGGGGTTAATTTTAGTTATGTGTATTTTAATGTTTGTTTTTGTAACCAAGATAATTGAACCGCAAATTGGATTAAACAGGAGGTGTGTTTATACTTTATTGAATGGACAATATTTCATTGAATTTAAGGCCAGGGAATATATTTCTTAGGATTTAGCATTGTTACTGTCTCAGTTTGAACATTGAATCTTTTAGTTTCATCTTTAGAAAGTCACAAGTCCTGTCATACTTTTGACATCATGATAATTCAATTATTTTTTCTTTCCCTGCCCTTCTGGATAATATTCTTTTGCCTTCTGTTAATGATATTGTTAACTAACAAAACCAAGAATTTATGATCATCCCAAGACTGCGAATTTGATTTCTGTTTGGTACAATCATGTGGGGAGTTTATATGAGCAAGAACTGGGGAAAGAAAGCAAATGTGATTTTTAAGCTCAGATGACCTGGAAAGTTTAAATAGGATTGAGCATGCTTTGTGAGGATTGGTAAACTTCTCTCCACTGATTCTGGACAAAGAACCAGAAATGCCAGGCAGGTTTCAATTCTGAAGGGAAGATAGCAATTCTTGTTTTAATGGATCCCAGTTAACAGTATATTTAAAGAATGAAAGTGTTTTATTAGTTCCGTAATACAACATGAAGATATATCTGAATTACAGAGCTTGTTTATAATTGAAACTAGCTGGCTATCTCAGTTGCTAATTAGACAGTTTTTAATTCTGAGGAATAAGTTTTTCTGGCAGTGGAGACTAGTGAATTTTACCTTGGAGACTGCTGCTACCTTTCCCAACTGCCTAGAGGTAAATACAGGGACTTTGCCATATCTTGGTTTTGGCGTGAATTTTCCAGCACTCCTTTTGTAAGGAGAATCTGGCCTTTTGCTGCAGAACCCATAACATCCAGGGATTTTATCCAATTTCTCTTTTTACCTGCTTGTCTTTATTGTTTACTGGTACCTCTTACTTAGAGAACACTGGTTCTGTATGAACATAAATAATTCTTCTTTATATTTCTTTACATTTCGCATACTGTATTTCACTGTTTTGTAGTTGCAAGACCTATAGTATGTGATGAGTATGTGCTTGCATGCAAAAAAACTCTATCTACTTCAGATTATAGAAAGAAAAAATTGCCCAGCTGAGTTTCTGGAGGCTTCTGGCCAAATTCTGTAAGCCAAAACCACAGTGACTTTGGAAAATGAAGTGTATAAATTGCAAGCAGATATTACAGTTGCTTTTATGGATTCATCGGAATGCCAGTCTCTGTGCTTGCTGACATGACGCAGGGCTTGACAATGGCTCCAAAGGCTCTAAAGCCGTTAACCTTCCCAAAGCTTTTCCACTGAAGAAAAATTAAAGTATCAAGCTGGCAGTCATATGTTATGGCTTTAACTGCAGCCTGTCCATTTCAGATGCAGAGCCCACAAAAGCTTTGTTTCCCTCATGGGCACTTGCCCAACCCAGTCCTTACTACGTTCAGTGCACGTCATGTATTGTCGTAGCTCCTTTCCATAAGACTTGTAATAACTATTTCTTTCTTACCATTTTTTCCCCCTGGTGCTGGAGCAGGAGAATTTTTTGTCTTTCTAAAAATATATATCCATGGATACATATAATATTTTTCTCTGTTTAAACTTGGCAGTTTAAATTGTAGATGGAAAAGCAAAGTGTGTTCCACTACAGGAAGTCTGCATGTTGCATTCTTCATTTATAGGAGAATAAAATGTTATGTGGGGCATTTCACTCTTGTTTCTGTAGAAGGAAACAATACTTATAAAAGTCCATTTTTACTGATATCTATAGCCAGACTCTTCCTCTGTTTTCATTGTGCAGTATTCAGGATACCACCTTGTGAAGGGAAGCTAACTATAAATGGGATACTGCTAAGGGTCATAATTTTTATGCTGCTTGAGAGCTTTTATATAATTCCTGTCTTCTTTCTTCTGCTCAAAGAAGGTGTTGAAACCTCCTCAGTTATGTGGACCATCATTTAATTTAGTTCTTCTTGCTGCAACATCTCCCTTCTTTTCTCAATATCACAGATAAACTTGTCTTGTTTGCGATTTCTTAAGATACCCAGGTAGCTGTAGTAGTGGAAGAAAATGATGTAGTACATTATTACTTTTCTTGTCTATGAAATTTTGTTTTCTAGAACCCTTTAGGATGCACAAAGACTGTTCCAAGGAAAAGCAAGGTGAGAAACTGGGAGGCTCTATGATGTCTAGGGTTGCAGAAAGGCTCAATTCCAGAATGGGATAATGCATTTTTTTAACTTTTTCTAACTGCTATAGTGTTTGTGTACAGATGAGAAAAATGCATACTTCTCACATCTGTGAGGTACAAGATAATAGCAATATGCAAATATTAACTTATTTTCATGGAATGGTGTAATTACTCTCATCTGTTGTCTGAGTAATAACTCACATAAAAGGATGAGCCAGACGCTTGAGAATGGGTGGTGAGTAGTTGTGTTGCACCTCTCCCCTGAGAGAGCTAAAACATAAATTAGGGTTGAGGTGTTTTCTAGATTTCTTTTTGATCAGTAATATGAGAACCAGACTTTTGTGCATTTTTTAATGTTTAGAACACAAGTTAGAAGAGTTAGAGTTGCTTTTTACTGACTGAAAAAAAAACCAAAACAAAACCAACTTTGATTGCAGTGGGGAAAAGTGCAGTCTGAATAGGCAAAGGAATTTAGAAGAGTGGTCTTCTAAATTATGTATGTTACAAGAAATTCATGCCACCCTCTGTTTTACTTCTTCAGAACACTTTTAAAACTTGTACAAATTGGCCAACAGCTGGAAAGTTTCCCCTCTCCCCCTTTTCTATCTGCAGTGAAAAAAAATTTTCTCTATGTTCTTTGCTTATCTTTTTTTTCTCCCTTATCTCTCTCCTCTTTATACCAAAGTGTTTTCCCTCCCTCTGCAAATTAAATTCTTGCTCTAACTTAAAACTAAGTAAATAAGTAGTGTCTGGTTTTTTTTTTCTAATGTCAGGCTGAGTACTTTCATATATCATAGTGGTGAGGAGGTGCATTTTGAGTCTTACTTATTTAGCCCAGTGACCTGAAGAAGGTTCCAGCAATACTTCATCTTTTGACTCTGATGATTTATTTTTTGCATTTCCATTGTTAAAACACGGTAGTGGATTTTGTGCTGCCCTTGTCACTGTCGGAAGACATATCTGCCAGTGCATACATCCAACTGCCAGTTAAAATGTTTGGTTTACTGGAGTGTTTAGAGATAGAAACAAAGGATTTTGAAATTTGTTCATCATGAGTAGCAGGTTGGCTTTTCTTCAAAACTACACTTTTTCCTTACTCTTTCTTGATATAATTATATTGTTTATGCTTGGATATTTTGGAGCATTGATTTTCTAATTGAATTCTAGGCTTTGGGATTCTAATAGATTCATATTAGTTTTGGCAAATAACTGTAATATTAAGAGTCACCTATTTTTTACTTTAACAAGTTTATATATATATAACCTTAGGGAAAAGACTGAAAAAATGTAGCAGCTTTATTTGGGATATGTAATCAATGGTTGCCAATGAAAACTGATGTTATGAAATCCCATAAAGATATGATCATATTCCATCAAATCTTCTTGGCGTGTGCCCAAAGAGAAACATGAAGGTGTATAAGTATTCGTTAAGCTCATTTCATGTTTCTTGTTTCCAGAAACTTTATAAAAATAGCCAGGTATAAAAACAATAAATCCATTTTTCTTAGGAGGATATCCGGAATTTGACATGCCAGTATATGACTTTGAACTCTAGCCCTAGTGAAAAAATGGAGGTTGTTTTGAAGACAGTCCTTCAGAAGGATTCTCCTATTTATGCTATCTGCATGCCTGTGTTATATTTAGGCACTGAAAATGCTTCTGGACTGAGTGTCCTATATTCTGCTAGGGGGGAGTGGCTGGGGAAGATATGAGCTGTTCTGTCTTTCATGAGAATTCTTAAAACACTTTTCCAATGATCCTGTGCCCTCTTAGAGAGTCAAGGCTGAACTGTGCTGCCTCCAGTCACCCTTCCACAAGAGCAGGTTGTAAACCCTCCTTATGCTGAAGTGCAGGGCAATGGTTTGTTCTGCAGCTACAGCTTATATTTAGCTGAAGGGAACACTTTCATTCTTTCACATTTGGGCTGGCTACCATCCAAACCAAAGCAAGGCAGCATCACCTCTTCATGATGTCTACTGTGTGGCAGGCTTATTTCATCTTTTTTTACCTTCTTGAGTACATCCAGTATGAAGTTGGAAGTGGAGAATTATAGATCTTGAGTCAAATTTTGTATTTTCATTATAGTCTATCACTGTGAAGTGTGATTTGGAGATAGCATCAGCTCTGCTCTTTCCTCTTCACAGTGATAGACAAGAGTTGCAGGAATTTCTCATTCCTTACTCTGCATGATCTTTGTAATAGCTTTATCTGTCACTTCATCCCTGGTGTAAGTTCTGTGAATAATTATCCTATGACTCTGTGATCCTTAGTAACTCTTTCAAAAGCACAGCTAATAATTTTATAGAAAAGGCAGGCCTGTTAATTCTTGGCAAGTTTGTCCCAGAGCTTTGCATCTGCGAATGGGAACGCTGAACTTTAGCAGCAGTAAATAAATAGCTTGGGTGGAATTGCAGTGCTGTGGCTACTTGGTGGGGAGCACTTCTCTTTCCCTTCCCACTGACACTGGTGTCTTGTGTGCAGTAGGTGTTGCTGTGAGACAGCATCAGGCATGGCTTGGTCTGCTCCATTTTTTTCATCACATACAGCATCTTGCTATTCCATGATTGCAGGAATTTGTGTTAGCAAATGTCTTTGTGTTAAATTGTTGAATGAAATGCACACTGGTATCACATCTCTGCAGTTTCATTTCTGTTTAGCCTGTAGCTACTTTGCTCTGGTTCTGGAAAGGCTGCGGTTGGAGACGTGTCTCACTCCCACACTGTGTTGGTACAGGTTGTTTGATTTCCCAGGAGTGGTGGCCACACTTAACAGTACTTCAGGAGCCTTGAGTGTCTTCACAGCTATGAAGGACAGACTTTACTTACTTTTGGTAAAGGTGATCACTACATCCACAGAACATTGCCTGTTCACAACAGAACTAGAAATTATGAAATGTAATTTCCTTTTTCTTCAAAGTGGATGGAAATATAAGGTTTCTTGCTATCCCTCTCGCAGTTTGTGGGCTTGCTGTGCTAAATAATTTGGCTCCTTTAAGACATGAGTGCAATCTGAAGTCCATGTCCACATTAAGCCACAAAGGAATGTGAATATCAGGCTTCAAGTCAGAGAAATGAAATGCTTCCAACTTGCTAACCAGAAACAGGATTACAGGGAGGGCTGTACCATGTGGGCTTTCTCCACTTTTTATTTTTATTCCTTGTTTCTTCTCTTGCTTGTGTCTGTGTTGCAGTTAAACTGAGCTTAAGTCTTAGGGATACCTCGTCACCTTAGGCTTCTGCAAGTCCTGTTACGTGATAACTAACAAGATAATGTTTGATGCATACAGATGTTTATTTATTATTTATTTTACTACACCTTCTTCTCTTTCGGTGTTTAGGTTTTGTTCTTAGAAGAAAATAAACCTACACGACCTATATATAGTATTTTTCTTTGCCTGTATTCAGCAGAACTTCAATGGCCCCTGCAGTGGATCCAGTGGATCAAAGGCCTATTTGTGCCACTTTGATATGAACATACAATAAATATTGTATGTATCATACAACATACAATATTGTAAATAAATACACCTACTTGTGGTTGTATAGAGAGTGTTTTGATTTTGTGGAAGTTGTGCTTAGATCTAGGCTATTTTAATAAATTGTGCAATTTAAATTTAGAGTAACCTTGCTGCTTTTCATTTGAGAAGTAAAAGTCAGACTAACTCCTGTGTTTCAAAGCTGAATTGCTTGCAAAGAACAGCAAAACAAGAAAATATTAATGTCACATTTTGATGGTTTTTGTCTATCTCCATTTTAATATACAAACTCTTCATTTTAATATACAAAATCTACTACAGGTGCTACAGAGGGTCACAAGCTTACAAGTTGATTTTTACCTTTATTGCTCCAATCCTATGCTAAAATGTTAACATAAAAATGGGTTAATCTGAGGAAGAAATAGAGATTATTTATTTTAAATAATAATTTATTTTCAGCTCCAGACAAAGTAAAATTTTCTGCAAAGCAGTTTTTCACTCTGAAGTGTTACAAAGCAACTACCTTCTCTAACAGGAGCAGTTAACAAGAGTTAGGCTATAATCTCATTAAAAACTGATAACCTCAGATATGACTCCATATAAAGCTATCACCATATGTTAAAGGGTAAGTATTTTGTGCAGACCTATGGTGAAAGGTTGTAAAGTGATTATCGAAGTACTGTTTGGAAATGTGAACAAAGAATGGCATGCTGCAGTTTTTAGAATTTGTTATAGTGGGTTTGTGCATAAAGCTGCAGCATGCTCCAAAGCTAATACAGTTTTACTAGCCTTCAGCGCAAAGCTGTTCTCTTGAGTAGAAGTAATGACAAATAATATGCTAGAGGAAATAAGCAGCCAACCTAAACCGAACTATTCTAGCACTGCTGCAAGTAAAAAGGAAAAATATATTTTTGAACAATGAAAGAGTATGTGGTTCCAGTTGGTATAATTTCTTCCTCTATCAGTGTAAATAGCAACACTTCTTGGAACACTGTGGAAGTAAACTCCTAAATTTTCTCCCAAGTTAATTTGTAACCTTTTGAAAAACATAGTAGTGTTGAAGTAGTGTTTGAGGAATAAGAGTTTTCGGTTAAAAACTATTAGAAAATAAAAACGCATTTGTTGTTCCCAATATCTGTTACTATGTGCTATCTTACACTGTGACTCCCAGGTAATTGTTTTCAAATCTTGTTTATCAATATGATCTGCCACAGAGATGAAGGAAGATAGCAGGGGGCTGCTCACAGAGAGGGGTTCTTTTGTAGCCTTGTAATTCTGAGACACCGGTCAAAGAAGTCAGTCACTTCAAAGAAAGTTTCCCCCCTAGGCTCCCCCTTTTTAGCCATAAATCTTACTTCTAAGTATTTTGACTGTTTCAGTCTAGTGTTTAAGCCCACACAGTGGGCACTGAAAAATAATCCTTTAATACAGAAAGAAAAGTACCGTTAGCTCATTTCCGGCAGCTATTCTGTATTTCAGATGAGGTGTTTTGCTCTCGAAACAAATGCAGTTATTCACAGACTGTGACTGTGTGATTTACATCAAGGCCTGTATTCAGTAAATATAACAGATTTGCTTTCTTCATGCATGTGCCCATAATATAATCCTCCTTTGATACAACTTGAAGGAATTTTTTCAGCATTTTGTAGCACTGATGTTTTAATGCATTAAGTAGTGGAGAGGCTTTTTCCCATGCAAGTGCTAAAGTTCATGTTATGATCTTGTGTGAAGTATCTACTAAATGTAACTAAATGTGCCTGGGTGTGGTTTGGGATTGACAGTGGGCATGCTTTTTAAACTTTCTTTTTCTTCTCTCTCTCTCCCTCTTCTCTTTTTTCTTCACCCTATCACGCTTGACTCTCACTGCTTACCTGCAGTTACTTCTCCTCTATTGCACTATCTCTGTTCATTACCTGATACGAGAATGAGACTAATTGAGCCTCTCCAGGAGAGTAGACCATTATTCTAAACCTCAAGAAACTGAATGAAGTTTTAGTCTTACTGTAAGTCTGCAGTCATGGATCTTGCTTCACTTGGTGCCAGTCTTGTTACTGACATCAGTGGGAACAGGACTGAATTTCGTTCCTGTAAGGAAAAGGACAGGTTTGCAGTTTGGAGTGGCCACCACATTTCATATGTTGCAATTCAGTGCTTCTTGTTGATTTTTTCCCCCTCCTGCAATTGTATATACTAAGAAAACATCTTCTTCCTGGTGGGCCAAGGAATCCATGTATGTTGTAACCTCCTTAAGTGAAACAAATACCTTTTTGACTATTGCAAGAGTTGGAGGTAATGTGATACGTTTTGGAAATCTGTAGTTCTAATCGGGTTTTCCCAGTTTTCTGTTTTTTTTGAAAGACTTTACAATCTTCCATATATATGTGTGTGTGTGTGTGTGTGTGTGTGTGTATGTAAAAAGAAGTGAAGAACAATGGCAGATACACAAGCATTACCAGTAAATAGAAATTGTAAAAACTCACTTGGATAAGCCATTTTAAAATCAGAAGAAAGGCAGGAGCAGAAATATCACACCTATATTAAGTGCATAAGACCATGTTTTGCTACAGTAACACACCTTCTCAGCAGGATCTCAGCTGAGAGCAGCATCGTGTGAGTCCAGGTAGGCAGCTTCCAGTCCCTATCTGACACCAGAGCCATGTAATGAGCTGCAGGCAGATCTTTCACTCTCACGAGCAGTGTGGTTATTTGCCTCCTAATCTCCAAGTGCTCTCTTGTAACTGCTCCATTATCAAAATCACAGAACAGAAGTAAAACTGCAGCTACCTCTTGAGGACAGATATTTTTTCAGTAAAGCAGGATGGGTTATGTTTGAGCTTTTGTGTCTTACTTTTTAATAAAGTTTTTATTGCATTATTTAAAATTATACACCAACCGGCACCGGTTTGTGCTAGTAGATGTTTAACTAGTGAGAATGCTCTGGGGTATATAATTTTACTCCCTATCTGATACTTGGATCTCTTGGAGCTATTGATTCTACTCTTCATGTTATCCTGTGTTTAGAACTCCTTAGTTTTACTCATGTTTTTCTTTGTAACATGAGAGAATAATGAAACATGCTGAAAGAAGTTTTTCTGTGCTTTTTACTAAGCGTATCATTCATTGTTTTTATAGTGTTTTTGTGTGCCCATCAATCACATTTAGCAGGAAATGTAACCTCTTAAAAATCACTGTAGCTCCAGCAAGTCTGAAGGAGTTGAAAACCTTTAGAAAGGTCACTAACTATGAGGTAAAGTAAATGGCACCAGTAATATGTTGCTACTGATTGTAGTGCATGGGGGTAAAATAGGGATAAAAGGTGAAGAATCCTGTCAAATAGTCTCAGTCATTTTTAAGTCACTTGATTATAATGGATTTTAAATAGTTGACCATTACAATAATGGTTAGGCTTTCCTGATCTTTGATTGCTAGGAAGTGTTTAGTGAAAATTTAGGCTGTAGGACCTTGTTCAGGGCTGCAGGGTGGCATTTAGAGACCAGATGTTGTACAAGGTCTAAAAGAGAGGTGTGCCAAAATACCAGAATGCTGTTTTTGCTTGTCCCATGCAGAAAATATAAGACGTACAGATGTTGCAATATTAACTCCTCTTATAGACATTGAAATGCAGAATGCTTTATTTTGGAAGGAGGGAACAAAAAAATATAATGCAATTTGGATCTACTGGCTATTTCAGATAAAGCAATTTTTATTCCAACATAGCTTTGTAATACAGGATGTGTTTTGGGGAGTTCCTTTGCTTGCTGAGACCCAGAGCCATCCTTGGGCAGTGATTTCACAAACTGCTCTCCTGACCTGACCAACTGCTGTCAATTAAGGCAGAATCACTCTTATTTTTCCTTCTCTGAGCTGTGTTCTTCTCTTCCCTCTGTCAGATGACGTACTCACTCTGGATTCTGTGGTGACCTATTCAGACTCACTAACCAATCTGAAAAGGATCATGTTCTCTTACTAAGTTAAGGAGGTGAAGTGGCTAAACCAGGAGGAGCTTCCAGCAGATTTTCAGAGCTGACACAAGACAAGTTGTAGTGTGTTCTGGAATTAAGGGAGGGGAAAGAGATCAGGACCTCTTTCCATTCCTGGCAGAAGTCAACTCGTAAATGAGGTTGCCTCAGGTACAGAACTGCATCCTTGGACAGGTGCCATGCAGGCACTCTTGGCTGTGTCTAATTTGAGGTCTTGCAATAACATAGCCAAGGTGTGAGAGGGTTGTAAATGGTTAACTACTGTACCCTGCAGACCTAAACCCTGCCATGACAGAGGTGGAGCTGCTGCAGACACCTGGCATGGACAGGCAGCATTTTCTGTTTGGAAGGGAAAAGTACTGGAGTCTGATGGTTTGATTTGTTAGATTGTTTTTGTTTTATTTTTTAACTTTAGAACACAAAGTTCTACAAGGGGAGTGGTAACTCTGCCTTCATTACTGATGTTATGTGGATTAAAACTGATCACAGCGGCAATGCAAGCGTCATGTAGCTTTGTCACTTTATTCAGATGTTACTCCTAACTTGAATGTTTAGACTACCTCAAAAAGAGTCTTTCATCAGTACCTGTTGATTTGCTGTGGGAATTCTGGAGTGATCAATAAGGAAGTAGTGAATAAGGTGCTGATTTGCAGTTTGGGAAGTTCATATCTTTTCTGCGATGGAAACTTAGTGTGACACAGACTTACTAGAACCTATAGATAGAACCTAACAAATACTTGGTACCTGTGGACCTTGACACAGAAGAGAACTTAGATGCAGCCTGACAGATTTGTACCCACAGAACAGCATAGTTCTGTGGATGTACAAGAAAGGTGTGTTGACACAAGTGTGGTACTTCAGCAGCGGAGACAAGGAGGGAATAACAAGTGGTGCAGGTACTAATCTCTGTGTGCTTCAGAATTATTGAGTATGTACTCTTACGGCTACTGTCACAAAGGAAAGGAAGGGGCAGAATTCTAACTGGTTTGAATTAAAGTTGTTAATTTGACTTTATTTAAGCCTCTCTAGATGTTTTATTTGGACTATTGAAACCAGAAGCTGACCCAAGTTGGATACAAAGAAAACGCACAACAACTTAGATCAAAAAAGATCTGTCAGCAGAGGTGGATCTGATGGAGAACGTAAGTTTTCCTGGAAAGGGAAAGCTTTGATTGGATTGAGAAAGTAGAAATGCTAAGTGAGATGGTTTTTTCATCTTTGGCTGCTCAGTATTTGTTGTCTGATGACTCACAGCAGTAGTAACAGTAGCAGTTGTCTTCTGAATTCAGTGTCCTAGAGAAGCCTCGTCATCTGTTCCTGCACACAGGTAAGGAAGGGATCTCTGGATGCTTAGAGATTCTAAAAGTTCTGTGTAGAATATTGCAAGAGTTATAAAAATTAAATGAAATAGTAATTGAACTCCTTTTCCAGAATGTAGAATGAGAGTGTTAATAGTTTTATTAATGTTTGGATTGGGGGAATATTTAAATTTCTGCTACAAGAATTTTTAAGGAGATTTAAATGCTTGAGGATGAGGTCCTCCAAATGATGTCCTGCCAGATCTGGACTGTATAAATAAATAGTTGAAGACAGGCTTTGCAGCAGGAAGCCTTGTTATTATGTAAGGGTTAAAGCCCCCTTTCATCTATCCAGAGATGAGTTTGACTCCTGAGAGTTTATCAGGCTTTTTGAGACTTCCACCCATAACTGGGTGGGATGCAGATGCCTTGTTCAGCACAGAAATGTTCCTTGCTGTGCTTTACCTGCATGAAACACCCATGAGAGCACTCAGGGGAAAGAAAGCTGTTTCACAGGGAGAGATCTCCTCCTCTAGACACAGCTCAGCTAGATGGAGATGGATTGTGTCAAACCTCGTCTGCCATGCTCTGTTATTTTTACTCTTCCCTAAAACTGCAGGCCAGCACACCACTTGCAGCTGCCATGCCATGCTGTGGTCTCGGCCCAGCCCAGGGTTACATACTTCTGTGAGGTGTGCTGCTGCTCCTGCAGTGCCAGGAATGCTGGAGAGCTGCCAGGAGCTGTTGGTAAATATAGGCTGCAGTTTGACATAATTGCTTTCTTCCTGGAGTTTCAGAAATTATGTACAAAAGCAAACGAAGTGAAGGAAAGCATTCTGTTTTAAGTGCATTTTGTATCAGATGCTATTTATTCTTTTTTAATGCTCCTTTGAATGTAGTACAGTCTGTACCTGTTGTCTGTAATAGAGGAGAGAGTCACGTACTTGGAAATGTCCTGGGAGTTATATTTGCCTTAATTATTTATAAACTTTTCTTCACTCCTGGCCTTCAAATAAATTTAAGGAAGTGGGAGAATGCCCAGTGACTGGAGCAGTGCCCTTCACCTCACAAAGCAGCTTCTGAATGGCCCCTTCCTCATGTAACACCCAGCAGTTTGGCTTCTCTTGATCCCTTCAGTCTGTCTTTTAAAACTACTAACAAACAAAAATCTGGGCAGCCCCAGCTGACTTTGGGAGAGCTAAGGAAAAAATTTTTTGTATTTCAGCTTCTTTTGGTTTTAAGTTTGGAAGATGTGTAAAATATTAATTTGCTTTTTTTTGTAGTAGTGGTTTGACCTGGTTTTACTGTAATGTCTCATAAAAAACAAAAAAACAAAACCAAAAAAAACCCACACACAACAAGAAAGTTACTGTTTTGGAAAACCACAAATTTTTATCTGCATCAACTAATTTCAATCCGTAGGGAGAGTTTCTATTCTATGCAGAAACTAGCAAAATTTTCTTAAAAATCAGTCACAATTCAATGCTGTGTATCACAGTGTGAATCTGACCTAGTTCTTCATGTAGGACTGGCCAGTGAAGAAGGGTGGTTACTAACAGGTAGCGCTAATGCCATTAGCCTTTTCCTCCCTAAACCATTATATCTGTGTCATCTTGCAGATATTTTTTTGGTCCCCAGCATTGTGCTTGCAAGATATTCTCCTTTTTTTTTCCCCTACCTTTTGGTATATGAGCAGCAGTGGTGGAAGGGTACCTCTTGAAACCCCTTCCATACAAAGAAGGTTTTTTTTGCAAGAATGATCAAGGACTCCTCCACTCCGACTGTGCAAGATGCAGCGGTGCTGTGGAGGAATCAAATGTTGTTTGAGGGATCCATACCTCCATATCTGCTGCCTTTGCACAGACAGTGTGCTGGAAAGGCTTCCAGGCAAACAGAGATGTTCTTCTTCAGTCACACATAGGGGAAGAGATGGGTAAGAGAGTCTTGAGCTGAGATGTGCACGGTTTACATCAGGCCCTTCTTTAAGCTGTTTGCTAATGAAGGCTCTTAGAAGAACTGGTGTTGTGCTTGGCATGAGATCGTGGATTAAAGATTTAGTTTTATTCTGTGTCAGATCTGAAATCTGTTTCCCTTCTTTATTCTGTTTTCCCACTTTTGGTCTTCCCCATTCCACAGCCATTGACTTTACCCATATAGCTTTTCCAAGTAAATACCATTAAAAGTCTGATTCCAATGTCTGTAAAAGCAAAGGAACTGTGACTCGTTGTTGAGATTTTCTTGGTCTGATGAAATAGAGCAATATCAAATTTGACCAAGAATCCACAAAGATACTGTATCTCTTTGTCATCATACTGATGAAACTGCATTTAGGACACTTTTTTTTTAGTAGCTGTTTTCTGAGGAATGATTGAAGTACTTTAAGGTTTTGTGTGCGTTTTGCAGGCCTACAGAGTATGTACTTTAAACGTAAGGAATTTCCACTTAGCACAATGTTTAAATTCCAAAGCTTATGCTCTAACTAAGAACCTTGTTTAATTCAGCATACTTCTTAGAATGAGCTTAATTTGCAAAGCGCAATTGATATACAAAAAAGGAAAAAAGAAAAAGTATCCAGAGTTTTCAAGGAGTGTAGTGTAATTCCTCTTCAGAAAAATAAATTCTAAATAGAAAAACAGTTTAAAAGATTTGAGTCTCTCTTTGACACCTGAAATACTCTTAATAGAAATCCTTTGTTCAAATTAGAACAAGTTCATGGTTATCTGATAAGCCGTTTATAGGCTTGCCTTAGTTCCACTGGTTTGCTTTTGTTTTAAGTGGAACTGTGAGTTTGAGGAGGGGAGTGTTGTGAATGCCTGCACAGTTGGGATGACTTTGTTAGGGACATTGCCTCTCCCAGGCAAGACTTAAATAGGGAAAGGAGATCCTGTAAGGGAAGAATCCTTCATTTGGAAGAACAAAACACTTCTGTCGCTCAATGGCATCTTTTTTTTCAGTCATTTACAAAGTAACTGTGAGTAAAAATGAATGCTCCTGATGCTTTAAGATGATGCAAACATTGAAGAGCCTAGTTTGCCTTGAGGTGCCTGTAAGTGACTAGTCTTTGAGATCTTATTTAGTAATCTTACCAGAAAACCAGTAAGAAGTTGGTCAGACATCCAAAATATGTGTAAACAGAAAACTTAGACACTGCATTGATTTGAGAATTAATAGTTTTTACAAGCTGGGCTAATCTGAGCTGTTTCTCAGTATTTCCAGCCTTGCCATCCCAACTAACATTGATTTAATCCTTAGGCTATTGCTAATTGTACAATTACTGTATAGAGAATGGCTCATGCTCTGCAAGGAAATGTGTGCAACAGTAATGAATGATAAAAGTGTTTTTGACATTGAATTGGCTAGCTAAAATTCTCCATGTGTCCAACCTAAAATAATCTGTGAAGCCAGAGACTGAACAAAATTGCTGTTTTTGATAAGATGTAGTCCTCCACACCCTTCCCTCTCTGTAGTTTCCTTCCATTCTTCCCACTTTTCAGATTCAGGCAGTAGTTTCAAATAGGCTGGTCAGCAAGGTAGTTGGCAAGTAGGTGGCCAGGGGTTAAAGCAGTAGCCTGTCCTGCATGGTTTAGTTTGAGGTCTGCAGCCATTCTCCTGAGCAGTGTTGGACAAGCTGGTGAATGTTTGTTTCAATTCCTTTTCTGTGAGTCATAGGTAACATGTCCCTGCCTCATCAGATTGTTGCGAGGATGTATTTATATGTCTTTGATGGCTTCTGATGTTACAGCGATGCAAGGTATAACAGCTCTCTCATGCAATTAGTGAAAATAATACATTTTGTCTGTACCCATGAAAGCTAAGAATGGGAGATTAAACCACAGCAGCCTATTTGATAGGTTTGTTTGCATTTCAGTCAGGTAGCAGTGCTCCTTCTCCGTCTCTAGGCTTTTCTCTGGTGATACTGGTAGACTACCAGGCTAGTCACACACCTAACCAGTGGGTTTCTGTTTGTGTGGGGTTTTTTCTATTTGTTTTGTTTGTGTTGCTCTAACTGCCTAATAAATGTCAAGTTATACTAGCTTGGGAAAATATACTTAATGAAAAATATGATAGTCCTTTTTCTAATGTAATAACCACTGCAGTCAATCAGGCAGCTTTTAATAATCTCCATAGCAACTGCATTCAGTAAAAAGTGAAAATAACTGATTCATGCAGTTCTGCGCCAAGGGTTACGTGTGGGCAGTGTGCTGTCTGTTTGAAATGTCATAGCTGATGCGTCCAAATAATACATACTCTGCTGGCAGTGCCTCCCCTTGCTTCTCTGAAGAAGTAACAAAATGGGATCTAGTTTTTCATTTGCGGTACTATTGATTAAGAAAAATAGGCTCTTAGATGCCACCATTAGTGTTCCTTTTTGCTCCAGAATATTCAAACAGAACCAGGAAGACCTGGTAGCAAGTAATTTGCTATTTGCTTCATTCCTCTCAGCACATGGAAAGTGGCATTTTAAAGCTGGTAATGTCAGTGCAAATGCTTTGTTTTAGTTTAGCTTGAACGTGCTCTTAACTAACTTTTTTGGTTTGTTTCACTTTAAAAGTAGTTCTTGCAGGTGAGGATCATAACTTCTTAAATGCCATTATTTCTGTATCTCTAGTGTTTCTGTCTACTTTGTGTTTTGGCTCAGCAGTTGCATATGTCCCTGATAAAATTTAGGAGTACTGGTTCGAAACAATATCTAGAATATGTGTTCTCTTCCTCCCACTCGGTGTTGCCCTGGCCTCTGGCAGCGCGTTCCTGCAGTTACTCATTCCACCTAAAAGGGTGAAATGCAGAATTGCTTTGGAGTGGAAGCCAGCAAAATTCGAGGGATTGCCTCAGAGGAGGCTCCTCTGAAATGGCTCGGATGCTTCTTGCTTTTCACATGCATATTTTAGGTTTGATTTTTTTCAGAGGTGCTGAGTGCCCGCATTTCCTGCTGACTGCAGCCAGCCTTTCTTCTTTCAAGATCGCACCTCTTTTCAATGTCTCTGTTCCTTAGCTTTTTAAACTAGTTTTCAAAGCTGGCCTGAGGGCAGGAAAACTTGAAGATTATGTTATAGACCCCTGTGGTGGGGTAATGGTGGGAGCGTTAGCACCTCTGGATGAGTGCCCTGTAGAGTTGCTGTTTGTACTGAGCCTCTCAAAGAACGGCTTTGCAATTAAATCCATGCTTTAAATTCAGCGCCAAAACAGTATTTTGAAAGATTTGTTGTATAAGGTGCTCGTTTGGGATACGTAGTAAGTGCCTGGCAATCCTGTGCGTGGAGGTGTTTATTTTATGGTTTTAAGTGTGACTCTTCAACTTTTTTCCTCTCACACTGAACTTCAGGAACGCCTTGTTTTGTACTTCAGCCTTCTTACTTGTATGTCTTCTTGCAGGAATCCCTTGGAGCTTGTCCCAGGAATGGACAGCTACCTCCCTTTCTGGAGGACAGTAGTGCCAGCTGAAGAAGCCTTGGAGGCGAGTGGACAAGAGTGCTGATAGCTGTGGGAAGAGCCCGGGCAAGGGGCGACCCTGCCAGCCTTCAGCCATGCCTTTCGGGCTGAAACTGCGGCGGACCCGGCGCTACAACGTCCTGAGCAAGAACTGCTTTGTGACCAGGATCCGTCTGCTGGACAGCAACGTGATCGAGTGCACCCTGTCCGTGGAGAGCACGGGGCAGGAGTGCCTGGAAGCTGTCGCTCAGAGGCTGGAATTACGCGAGGTAAGGGTAGCCCGGGAAGCACCATCTGTCACTGGATAATTGGACGCGTCTTTAGCTCAGGCAGTCTGTGCGTTTGAATCATGTTGTTCTCGGGGCTGGCCAGATATGATCAGCAGCTGGAGCTTGGACAAACACACTCTGATTGCATGAAAACTGACGGCGGAAGGGCACTCAGGGCTTTGCGCTGTTACTTATCCATCATGGCTTTGAGAGCTCTTTGTAACATGAAGTTTCTTTTCTTAGAAAGCCATGAATGTTACTTTTTGATCTGGGATGCCAAAGACAAGTTACAGTAACTTTTTTTCTGAATGTAACCCTGGTTTCACCGGCACTGATGGTTGAGTTACGCCAGGGGAAAGGAGATCACTGGCTTTTAAAAATGCTACTTCATATAAATAATCATTACTATAAAACTGAAGTAGTTGTTTTTTACTAGTTACAATTGGAGGATTGTGGGCTTTTCTTCTTTTTGTTTTAATATTTCACATCTGAAGTCCTGAAAGGCTTCTTTTACATTCCCAATGCTTCTGGAAAGGTTGAAAGAACTAGTCTTTATTCAAGACTGAAATATTCTATTTTCTAGTTCTTGCTGTAGAGTTTAGTGTGTAAGTGTTGAATCCTTTATAGAAATACCTCTCCAGTGTGCATGGAAAAAATGAACTGGCTGACTTTTGTTACCTTCTATGGGCTCCTATGACTTTTTCAAATCATAAGTGGAAAACCATTGCCTCAAAGTTGCTGTGCTATCATCTGGCTATTCTGGCAGTTACTTTCCATAAGCACAGCTGAGAAATATAAATTTTGCGGTGTCTTATGCAGTTGGCCCAAGTCCTTGGTAGTGGGGACAACTGGAAGGTAGTGTAATTTACAATATCTGAAAACTGAACAAAAACTCTTTTTTATCCATCCATAATGATAAAGAATGGGAGAGGATTTTCACTCTGTGTGTGTGTGTCTCTGGAACAGGCAGGAGAATGTGCAGGCATGAAGAGGACAGAGAGAATATTGCAGTGTTTTTCATACTTGGGTATTTTTTTTATTTGTTCTTTAATATGTATTTTAGCAGAATCATCTCCATGCCTTTACTTATAGAGAGGAAGATTTATCAAGAAATAATTTTTCCCTTCATTTTTCTTTCTGTTTGTGATGCTCTAGGGTGTCCTTAGGGAAGAACCTAACTTCTCTCTTTCTTTCCAATGCAGAAAGCAGTGAAATGAATAAAGTGATTCTCCTCATGTTCCATGTGGGCTTATCTAGTTGGTGCAGCAAAAGTCTGGGGCCTCCTGATTGTCTCTGGAGGTCCACCTGCATTTGCAAACAATGGCTCTGTCAGCGGGTTAGTGTTCTTTCCCACAAAGCATTTTGTGATTTCAGAATGTGTTTTGTTCCACTTTGGAACAAAGCCTGAAGTTTCAAAATTTTCCAGAGAAATGAAATTAGACAGTAGAGTAGCAAAGGAAGCTGTTTTGGTGAGTGTTCAGTTTCATGGGGTTTTTCTATTGCTTTGGGTTTTTTAATTTTCAAAATTATTTCTGTCATGCAAAAAGAAATATGTCAGCACAAAAAGTTTGTGTTTCAAGATAAAAAAATATTTTAACAACATAGAAGAGAATGCTTTGATGTTTTTGGAATGCATTCCCCTTCTTTCATCACCCCCCCTGCTTTTTTTTCTAAACAAAGTTTTGGCAACGTTGGACTGGTTTTGTAAAGTTCAGATTTCAACAGTACAGCATTTTTTGACAGAAGTGGGTGTTTTGGGTTTTTATTTGGGAGACAATTACCTACCTCTTGTAACTCTGAGTGGGTCTCCCTGTATCCTCTTTTGCTCCTTGGATGAGGAATAATTGGCGCTAGCAAGCTTGGAGGTGCCTGGTGCTGTTCTTTCTTTCAGACTCCAAATTCAATTCTTCTGCCCCTCTAGTCTTCCTGCCACTGTTGGTAAAAATGATAAAGTAATTTGATGACTGTCACCGTTCCTCTCTAGGTCTTAGCAAGTTTTTGAACTCGCTATCCAGAAAAATTCTATGTAAGGGTAAAAATATTTTCACAAAGCTCATATTTCTACAAGATTTGTGCAACTGGGTAGCTGAGCAGAGAAGCCTATTAAGTGCACTGAGGCAAAAATCCTTGTAAGCATTGGTATTGGAGAGATGCTTTTTAAATTCCCTGAATGCAGCAAAAACTTCAGCTGGAACATGCCTTTTCTTAGAAATCCTGATTTGCAAACTGTGATGCACAAGTAAGAATAAGCCAACCTTCATTAAATCCCATGCTAACAAAACAGTGGTAAAATCCTGTTTGTCTCCTCCCTGCAGTCTCAGGTAATACCTGAGACTCAGGTAATACCTAAGACCAAAGTTTGGTCTTACATTGAAATAAATCCCAGGTGTACCACAACCTTTTCCTTTGAGTTAGGAATGCATCCATGTTTCCCTCAGTCCAATTTCTTAGAAATAAACAAAAAGCTGTCCAAATCCTTCCTGCTAAAAAGCAAAACTCTTTGAGATTATGCCTTGTTGTGAAGGACTGTCGATCATACCACACATGACTGAAAAAACAGTATCTGATGGATTATGCATATTTCTATTTGATCTCTGGGGAATGCAACTCCCTGCCTGACTGAGTCAGGGTTCAGGAATAGGTCAGTAGAAAGTGGAGCCATGTAACTACTGTAAAATCTGGTTTTATCCTTTTCAGCAAAGCTCTTGACAAAGCATCAGGTCTTCTACTTGAACAGTTACCGTTTCCAATAAAATGAGCCCTAATGCCAGCATTATGTAAAAGGTAAAGGGGAGGAGAGGAGGGGAAAGACAAGGTCAAAAATATCATTTTATTATCTTGTATGTTTGTGCACAGATTATAAAAATAATTTTTTTTACCCAATATAATGGCATTTTTCCATTCCATTTTCAGACTAAGCAAACCTGCTTGAAGTAGCAGAATAATTGTACAAATCTGTTGAGTGTCTTCAAGTTTCCTTCTCCTTTCTGTTCTTTTTAATTCACTTTCGAATATGTTAAGATCTTTAAAGATGGTGTGTTCTGGTGTATTACAAGTGGGGGAGAAGGCAAGAAGGTTCTTTCCAACCAGAATTACTCTTGTGAGCTGAATTTCACATTGGTATGCCCATCTCTGTGATCCTGTAAGCCCCAAACCAAAGCAGGAGGATGGTGAGCTGAGCACCTCAGGCAGATGCTGACCACTGTTCAGAGGTGTTTTTTGCTGCTGTTCTGACCTTTACTTTTGTGCCCCAGAAGATTCTCCTTTCTTTTAGGGCTCAACTGAAACCTGGGGTTGTGCAGGCAGGTTGCTTCCAAGTGTGGCTTTGGTTTGGGTCATCTTCCCAGCAAAGCTGAGATGGGGTTCAGACAATGCTTGGACAAAAGGCCTTCCATGAATAATTGGCTGCTGTAAATGGCACCTTCCCCTCTCTTCAAGTGCCCTGAGATAGCAGGGCATAATGTTTTTTTGTCTCCAGAAGCTGGAACCTCTTTCTGAAGGATAAATGTTAGGTGGCCTCTTAAACAGCTGCTTTAATAGACTTGGGCTTGATGAATCTTTTAGAATGGCATTTGGTGGTTTAGTAGTTTTCTGTCATGTCCTAAGGCTGACGATTCTTGTTTGGCTCAACGTAAAGGCAGGGGTAGTTCTGGACTTGGGAATATAGCCAAGTCTAGAACAAATACTTTGCCTCCTGAACTGGCAGCTAAAATGTCATCAATTTTAAAACTTTCCAGTGTGGTTTTTGTGTGTCCAGTGTTCTGACTCACTATATTTTGAGAATCACCTTTTCATTGGAGCACACAGGTACTCTGGTTCTTGTTTGCTGCTTTAGCAGAGCACCACAGCTCCTGGAGGAATGCAAACCAATTTCCTTGTGCCAGGTATGAAGTCATGTGTGGTAGGTAATAAAATTTTAAAACCTCCAGAGTAATATGTGTTACTTTAGAGCCTGCCAGCTGTAGGTGTAAATATTGATTCCATGGGAATCAGTGTGAAGTCAGGAGTTCACTTTGTACAGATGGACAAAAAGACCATCTTTTGGAATCATCCTAGTTTTCAATCAGCTGCTTATAGATAGAAGATCCTATTTTTTTATTCTGTCAACTAATTTTTGGGGTGCTTTGTGCACTGAAGAGCGTGGCATGGCTTGCATTCTGTAAGGCTTTCTGGAGGGCCAAATGCCTGCTCATAGCATGTTGAACTTGATGGTTCAGCTATTTCCAGTTCCATGTTCTTCTGCTCCTTTTTGTGGAATTACTGATGTTCCTTGAGGGGAGAGTCTCTTCAGGCATCCACAGTAGAGGCTACAGAAGTTCTTCTCCAATGTGGGTTCTTAAAAAACATTTTCAAGAAGTAGAGTTGCTGGCAACAGGGAGCTGATGTTCAAATAACTGTGTGGACTGTCTCTCCAAAGTGCATGAATTTATGACCTGAGCTCTGCTCTGCAATCAATTCCTTTACTTCATCTGCAGTAGCTTGATTCTTTCCAGGCTGCTTTCCAGGAAAACAGTTGTCTTTTAGTTGTGCAAACTGTGTGCTGCCATGTTTGCTCCACAGCACCTGCAGTAGTCTAGAAGTTTCAACACTGCATTTCATTTACTTATTGTTCCTTGGAATTGATTCTGGACTTGGTACTTGAAAAGCCTTTCTACTGTAGCAAATTAAACTTGTGTTGTTCCCCAGCCTCCACTCAAAGGGGAAAGATGGTGCTAATTTGAGCTGTTTATTGCAATACCTTAATTCCTTGAATAACTCTTGTAGACTTCAGAGTCCAAATCTTCTTAGTTGCTATATATTTTACCAGTACTTCACACTTTGAATTTAGGTTCTAGGTGTTATGAATATTTACTTTTTCAAGTAATATGGAAGCTCTTGTTTTGCATCTCCGCACTGTTTTTTCTGAGGATTAGCTGCCAAATAATTCCTTTTCTCTGCTGCCTCCACTGTCCCTCCCACCTTCATTTTAATCTAATTACTACCATAGGGAGTTCATCAGAAAGAACTTTTTATCCACTAGTGACTACAAAGGGAGAGTAGACATATATCAAGGTACACATATGAGGTTAGTCTTGTTTGAACTTTATAATATGAGAAATGCTGACTTTTGATTTATTTGTGCCCTAGATAGATAGATAGATTGGTTGACTGAAGGTAGTTTTAATTTCTAGGAGGAAGTACCACAAAAGAACAAATTTGCTTTACTGTACCAGACTAAGCAGTGCTCAAGCTGTTTGTCAGGCTTAATTGAGGAATCAAGTTGAATTAGTTATCACCATAGTTAAATGCTAGTCTGGATGTTGTCCAAAGTTGAAAATATGTATGTAATGAGAACCTAAAATAAGGGCACCTGTGCTCCCATTCAGAGTTTTGCATGATTGTCTCTTATATGCTCTCAGCTATAAAGTAGTTGGAGCAGCGTTTCCGCTGCTGGTTTCTTGCCATTTATAAACATTTAAAATTTTTGGTATTGTATTACTTCTCCTTGTGTTGCGTGCTAAGTCATGGTGCGTGCAATGGTTTTTTTTTATAGAAACCAGCATGAAACAGGCCATTGATGATGTATTTTGCAAAATTTAACACCTGCAATTTGTCTGCTACAACATTTTTCACTTTTTCCTCAGATCTGTATTCATACTACTTGATGTTTAAGTGCTTTTCAATAAAATCCTTCATGATGGGCTGGCCATCCCTTCGGCTGCTTTATTGCCAATTTGTAGTACTTGAAGCTATAAGTCTGAGCACTGTTCTGTGCTAATTCCTTTTCACCAGCAGCAATCCCATGTGGCTCATACAGTAGCTACTACAGTCATTGAGATTTGCACTGGGCAGGAAACAGCTGAGGTTTCCAATCTGGTATTTCTGTAGAGCCCAGAGCAAACAACTTGTGTCTGATATGCAATTCTAAGTGTATACTTGTCCATCTTAAAACCTTGTGAGTGCATTAAAAAAAAAAAAAAGAGTAAATATGTTCTATGTTGTGTAAATGGTTCTGGTATTGGTAGGTGTATTTTGACATATGCATGTGGGTTTGCATTCTTTTTTTTTCCAGTTGGAAGAGTCCTTGTCCTTTGTGTGCAGTGGGCCTGATCCAAAGTCTCATGAAGCTTTTGCAGTTTAATTCAGACATAGTGTTTGCTGTCTGTTCACAAAGCACAGGTGTCCCTCAAGAAAACAAAGGCTCAAACACTTTCTGTAAATCATTTATGTCACTTGTGACACAATGTCAGAGCTCTTGAATATGCATTTGGGAGGGATGGTAGGAGGCAGACAGTGCTCTGTGAAGTGTATTGCAATATTAATTTGTCATTGTCTTCAAAATTGTCCTACAAAAAAAAAGGCAGTAAAAAAGAAATTACCTTGATTTTGCATATGGAAAAATCTACACAATGCCATCTGTTCTTACTTACTTTTGTGACATTGTGTGAGTGATCTAGCTGGCAAAGGTAAACTGACCCTAATTTGTTTCTTTATCTAGACTCACTACTTCGGCCTATGGTTTCTCAGCAAGAGCCAGCAAGACCGCTGGGTTGAACTGGAAAAGCCTCTGAAGAAGCAGCTGGACAAATTTGCCAATGAGCCTTTGCTTTTCTTTGGGGTGATGTTCTATGTGCCCAGTGTTTCTCGACTGCAGCAGGAGGTAACAAGGTACGTGCTTCCCTCTGTTCACAGTGCTGTGGCAGAGCTGGGAGAGAATGGGACTATGATGGAGTAACTGGGAGAAACAGTTGCTCTGTTTCTGGCATTCAGTATTTGCCCAGGTATCCTCTGGTTATTTCCTTTTCTGGTGATTGCCCAAATGGGAAAAAAATGGGAGAAGTCACCACTTGATTATATATGCTTGTCTCACTGGATGATTATGCATGACCAGCTGTAGGGGGAAAAAATGGGAGTAACAGTTATATGTTTAAAAATCTGACACAAATTTTAAAAAGGACCATGGTGACCATGGTTTTTCTTCTGTAGCTTTCTACTGATGAAAAGGAAGCCACAGACAAAGTACCTCTATATAGAGTTTTAGTCTATTATTCTTAAGCCTACGTGTGCTTAGGTGAAAGTGAACTTTGGCATTTTTTCTCCCAGGTTTTGCTCATCCCACTCTTGATTTTCCCTTATGCTTCATAAAAAGATTAAAACTGTTTAGAGGGCATTAGTCCTTTAATTACGATCAGGGCGTACCTTTGCAAACAACTTCAGTGGAAATTGCTCTTTTATTCAGAGCCCTGTGCTGCAGTTATAACAATACAACTGTTTTGAGGGGCTATTTTTGTAAACCACATCACTGTGTGGTTTTTGCGCATCTGCGCTGTATTGAAATATAATAATTAAAAAAAAAAAAAATGAGGAGGAAAAAAGCCCACCTCACTCAAAGAGGGGTGAAATTCTTTTCTTTTTAAGCAAAATTATTTCATTTATCTAGTCCAGAGCAAAGTTCTATCAGCACAACTAAAGCTAGAGCCTGGAATAAGTGGGTGAAGGCTTCAGGGTGGCAGAAACCTTGCCACTGAAAAAAAACCTGCTATTGCTGAAAACCTGGAGTTCACCACATGGTCCTAATAGCTAGAAAAAGATACATACAGTGGAGGAAGAGCGGCCTTAATTCTAGGAGGCTTACAAGATGTGAAGCAATTTCTTATATTGCAGATTGTGTATTTTAAAGGATCTGTATTTGACACTGACCTGGAGAGTTGACATTGGTAGGACGTGGAAAAGTTGTCTTGAAATGGCAGCTGTCAAACCATCTCTTGACTACTGCGTGTGCTGAATTCTTGCCAAAGAGTGGGATAAAAGAATCATAAAACTTAAATTTCTCTGAGAACAGACCAAACATTGATGCTTGTCTGCATCTGTGTGTTCCTCTTTGCACGTGCTGAGAGAGGGAGGCCTCAGTAACTTTTCCTTCAGAATTATTTTAATGTGCAGACGGAATGTCTGAAATGTCTTGTTGCTCAATTTGTCAGCCCAATCCTGGCCTAGTTGTGTGCAAGGAAGCATTGTAGCTGCTTGGATGCTATTATCTCTTCAAGCTGCAGCCTGCAGTGCTGATTGCTCATTCATAGCTCACCTGCAGAGGTATATTTGCTCATTCTGCCCAGGTTGGTAATAACAAAGCATTTCAGTGACAATTGAACTTCACAGCACTCTCAATTGGAGTGGCTGCTGAATTGTTTTTCTTTCTGAAGTGATTGATAACATAAGCTGCAGAGACTTATAAGTGCCTTTTATGTTTCTTAAAGTGTGTGTGGCAAAGCCAGCATTTATTAGAGGATTTCAGATATGGAACAGCCTGTTAAGATTTGTTCGTTGTTTCATGGAGTGGAATTGCTGCACTATAGATGGTGTGATGGCAGCAAACCTTCAACTGTGCAATAGGTAGATTAATATTAGAAGCAACGGTGGGGACCTGGAGAATTCTTCTGAAACAAATGGCAGAGAAAGGCTTAGTTTAAAACCTGATTAGATCGACAGATGGATGTGGGCTTGTAAAGGGTTTTTTTTTGGCTTTGTGTGCTCTTGGTAAACTGATTAAATGTTTGTTTTTATTTTGATACTGGCTGCTTCTAGGATTAGACTTGATCATTATACGATTGCATGTGACGTTGAGATAGGCACTGGACTTGCCCACTCAGTGCCTATGTATTTGACTTATATTTAGGTACAAATGACAAATCTGTCTGAAATGCAGAACTTGTGATGAGACACTTCATCACCTTCTGGGAGCCTGCAGAACCACTGCAAACAAACCCAACCCCAAAACACAACCGTCACCAAAGACTGAAGCTGCCAGCAGTGAACCTGTCACCTTTGTAACCTTCTCTAAGTGGAAACGTCTCCAGCCCTGAGCTTGTTTGGAGTTGGGGGTGAAACCCATCTCCCAACAGCAAGCTTTTAGTTAATTGTAAACTCTAGGGTTTCCAGGGTTGATTAATATTCCTTGTAGATGATGAAGTCTTCTGAGAATGCTTCTGCAAACACTGACATAATGCACAAGTATTCAAAAACTAGGGAGTTGGTTTCCTGAGCTTGTTTACTCTGCCTCTGATCTGTAGGACTATAGACTTGATAGCTGGTTTTGAGAAATTTGTCGCCAAATTGAATATTCCTTCCTGTTTCCAGTGACTGCAACCTCCTGTGCCTTACATACTGTCATTGCAAAATGGGAAAATGATGTAAGTCTTTTAGGCTCTGTCGGTTGAGAGGGTGTTGGTCACTGGCCCTGAGGCAGTGATCCTTAATAATTTTATTTGAAAGCTCATCTGACTCTTCAAAACAATATGTAAACCATTTTATGTTTGTCTGTTGTTTGGTGGTTGGGACCAACAGGAAGAATCCTGATACCAATAGGACAGTATTTATAAAATTATACCTCCTTTACATCTTATCATTACTGCTGGAAGTAGAAAGTGCTAATTATGCCTCCAGGCCCCTGGATTTTATTTGCCTGCAGGTGTTGGTAGTGGTCAGGAGCTCTTTGTGGTTTCTCTGGTAACTTCCTGTGTTGACAAGCCAAGTGTGGAGGCAGCAGTAAGCAGTAAGTAACACTGCTCCAAGAACTGTGTCCCCCAGTGCTGGACAGACTGGATGGAAACCTGTCTGCAAGTGACATGCTTGGAGAGGAGTGGAATAGCAGTGTAGTGAGAGGTCAGTGCTGTCCCTCACAGGGTGTCACAGTGAGGAAGGTCAGATGATTTACTGAAGGGAAATGCAAGCAGCAGTTGCAGAATGGTTGAGGTTGGAAGGTAACTCTGGAGATTGTCTGCTCCGAGCAAGGTCAACTAGAGGAGATTGCTCTAGGATTATTTCCCATTGGGTATGGAATATATTCATGGAGGGAGAGACTCCACACTTACTCTGAGAAATCTGTTCAGTCACCTCTGAAATGAAGAAGGGGGTTTATGTTTAGAAGGTGTGCCAGCTATTTCAGTTTGTGCCCAAATGACCCCATAATTTCAAATTGTGCATGGGTGGTGTGAACGGGTTACCTGGGCTGGACACATAACTGGTTATTGAGGACCTGTAGAGCTGCAGGTACCTGTCGTATAAACACAAGTACTGCCACGTCTTCATATGGGATGCCTGTAGTTAATTTGTAAGAGGTGTTTCTGATAATGAGAGCCTGTGGTGAAGAAAATGAAAAGGCAAGACTGTCAGAGCAGTTTATTTAGCTCTTCAGCTCTTTGATACCTATGAGACCTGCAAGAAAAGATGAGCCAAAGACTACTCTAGAGAGCAGATTAATTGTTTGAGTAGGTGAGATCTGACTCTCGCTTGCAGTTCTTTCCTTCTTTGCTAAAAATTGACACTTGCTTAAAGATGAAAGTTAGTGGTGTGGTTTTGTTTTTTTTTTTTTCTCCTTGGATGAATTAATCACTGGGACAGGGTAAGAAGCACCTGCAGGACATTGTCAGTCTTGTTCAATTTGTGGTTTTGAATGTAAATGCTGGGGCTACTCAGGGCAGTCAAGTTTCTTGACCTGTGATGGACACTTCCCAAGGATGTCCCAGGGAAACATAAAGAAAGCAGAAACAGTTGCAGAGTACGAGTCTTTTCTTTCTGGTAGTGGCCATGACATAAATATTATTGCTATGTCTTACTTGCAATAGCATTGTGCTCTTGGCATTAAGCCTTCTCCTAGCAAAGCTGTTTCCTACCCTCTAGACCTCTTCTTTCCCTACTCTTCTACTCTGTTTCTTTTCTCTTGAGTTGAGACTCCCATGTGTGTATATTCTCTGATCTTAATCCTGTCTCTTGAAAGATCTCAATGACTCCAGCATCTCCCTGTCCACTGGTCATGACATTCTACTGGTCCCCAGTCCCACAGTTGTTTTCCATATCCAAAGATTAATTAAAATTCCATGATAATTCTTTAAAGTGTCAGTAGGAGTTTTCACCATGTTGTCATTGCTACAATTTGAAAATCTCTAGAATTTGTGATAAACAGAATTCAAAAAAACAAAACAAACAAACAACAACAAAAAAGCCCATCTTCAGACTCAATGGCAGTTACAGCAAGAGTAATTTGGGTGGGAGTATGGGGATTGGCACATTAGCAAAAAGCATTTTTCATGGAAGGCTACTTAGACAACCTCTTTTTCGTTATCCAGCTGTTCTCAGTGAGCAGCCATCGCAGATGGAGATGCTGCACATGCTTTTGGCATATTCAAAGCACCTGGGATCTGCATACTGTCTGATATAAAGCAGTCTTTGTGATGCCCTGTAGAGTAGATATTTGCATAGATTAGACATATAAATCTGCCTTTTATTTTCTGCTAACTCCTCAGAGAGGAGGCATCCTTTCAAGCATTTATTTAAAAAAAAAGTCTTTGTACAGTGTGTAAAGTAAACAAGCTGCTTTCACTATGCTCTTGTTCCAAAAACAGAGAACCCACACACTCTTGTGGCTTTCAGAAAATGTGGGTGCACTGCTGCTTTCTGCACAATTATCAGACAGTCCAGGGCCTTTTTAATTTCTCCCCTTCCCACAGTTCTAAGGGAAAACTGAAGTCACATTTTGCTCCCCACAGGATCTCTTAGCGTGTGATACTGCTGTGCCTTCTCTGAAGGAATAAAGGTTTGCTTTGGTCTGGCTTTCTTTTTTCTTTCCTGGAAGAAGTTTTCAGTATCTTACTAGGTGCTCTGTACTCAGCAGTATCCAGTGGCTTTTGTGCTGTTGCAGACTGGGATGTAATCCTGGGGGGGTAAGAGGAGTTCCTAGTGTGGGTGCCTCCATGGAGCTGGGTCCCTGTGGTGCTCTGCATGGTAGGTCTGGCACGCACAACTCTGTAGGGAGGGACATGTTCCAGCATCTGCAATGTGCTGCATTGGGCTTCTGCCCCTAGTTCAGCTGTCAGCTCTGCATTTCCCCAGAAGAACGTGCTGTACAGCTTTCCTGTGAAAGGAAACAGGATTTGGAACGGGATGGCTGCACCTGCAAAGTGTGGGAATGAATGTGTTCACAGGTGGAAAATCAGAGCCTGTAGCTCCCAGGCCACTTTTCTGGACAGTATGTGAAAATTCAGCCTCAAACTTACACTCTTTCAGCTAAGTGAATATTTATTTGCTTCAATATTTTGCTGCCATACTGTCCTGGTTTAGGGCAAATATTTAGGAGGAAACTTATGGGGGGGGTCTCCTCTAGGGAGAGCCGATTCCAATCACCCCTCCCCCTACAGGTCCGGGAAGAATTTCCTTAGAGAAAAGTGGAAAAAACTATTTATTTAACAAATAGAATATTCACAAGCATAGAAAACAAATTTGGATAATATGAAAACAATGAAACCTCTCCTTCCTCTGAAGAGATGGTAGATTCAGAGTCCGTCTGAGTCCGGTTCAGTTCTCCAGTGGGGGGGGCCGATTGCCGGGCCCGGCTGTAGAAGTCGGTGAGGCGGGGGGCCCCCGGGGGTTCCCTGGTGTCCTGGGCCCACGCGATGCCAGCCAGTCCCAGGAAGAGGAAAAAAGGAAAAAAAAAATACCCAGCAAAAGAAACAAAGTCTCTCCCTGCAAAAAAGCCGGGAAAAATCTGAGGAAAAACCCTCCGCTGTGAGCTCTTCCAGCACCCACTCCAGAGAGAGTAAAAAAAAAAAAGCAAAGAGATAACGCTGTCCGCTGGAATGTAGCCTTGCTTCGTAGGAGTATCCTGCAGACAAACAGCGAGTGTTTTTTTTTTTTTTCCTCCACCTTTACTCTTTCTGGGACAACTTAAAGCTGCAGAACTTAAGGTCCAGCATAAGCAAGAGGACGATTGGGGATACAAACAGGTCAAATGGCTAACCCAGGACACATACCCTTTTCTTCACCATTTCTTGTAGCTGTTTTTTTGTTTGTCTTTTAAGGAAATATTTATTCTTCACAGTTCCCAGCCTTTCCCTTTCTTCATCTTTCTACAAGTGTTAGGTGAAGACCATTTAAGCAGAAGTTCTTCTAAAGCATAAAGAGATACAGACTCCTAGGACTGTAGGAATTTTTAAACTGCATGAGAATAAAGTAGAGGGGAAAAATTAGTGTATGAGTGCTTCATATTTACAGGGAAAAATGTTTTTGTAAATCTGTTTTAATAAAGGCTGGATTTTTTGCCTTCCCCTCAAAAAAGTCCTTGTTAGATGTCTTGCCTAGTTGAGCTTATCTTTGCTTTTAGTCTGCTGTGCTTTCCTTTTTTTGTTTTTTTAAAGCTAAAATTTCACATCCTGCTGTGTAGCCAGCTTCTAATACAAATCCAATCAGCAGCATATTTCTACCACTCACTGCTGTCTTTTCTGCTAGTTACTGCTCCTTACACTGTGCTTTTAATTTCTGTGTTAAGACTGGATATCACGTATCTTTCTGTGCCAGCCTGGTTTTGTGGCAAGCTCAGTGAAGTGGAACTCTTGGCTGTTAAGGAAGTAACATTTACATATGATAAGTACATGAGGCTGCTTTGCTTTTCATGGTTGCTCACACCTGCAGCTTGTGGCCACAGAAGTCCTTGTGTGTACTTTTGAGCTCATGGTAGTTGGTTTGGCTTCATTGTCCAAAATAATTATTTTGAATGTCACACTGTGCTGGAAAAAACGGCACAATGTGTACAATCAGATTTGTTCCAGACATCCTGGACTGTGCTTGCCTGAAGCGAGGACTGTGACTGGTTGTGTGGCTGTGCTTGTTACCACACCACAGATAGATCCATAGGATTTTTTTTAATGCCAGTGGTTCTCAAAAATGTACTGGCACTTAAAAATTTTTCTATAAAAGTATAAAAAAATAGCATGCACAATGGGAGGAGAAGAGAGATGCCTGGCTTAGCTGAGTTTGGTAAATGGTTGGATTGGTAAGTGAGAGGGAATTGACTGATACATAGCAAATGGGAAGGTGGAGTGTTTAAAACAACAAAAAAAATCCAGAGTTTGGGCTCTTACACCTGGAGTTCTAAGTCAGAATTTAACACTTCAGTGCTACTGGTATGTAACAGTGTGAAAAAAGTTTGGTTTTCAGGCAGCAGAAGTCTCACTGCCTTGTCCAAATTTGTCTCTTCCTAGGAGCTTTGTCAGTTTGTGTTTATGGTGTACTTCCCAGCCCATGTTATAGGAGCATGCCTGCTGTCTTGGAAAGATGCTATCTGGAGACAGGCTATGTAGTTTCCAGAAAAATTATTCCACTCATTGCTTGCTTTTCTGGGAAATGTTGTGACCATGGTGCTCGTGCTGATCAGCTCTGCCCACACCACACGGGAAAGGCCCTGACACACAGCCCTTCCTCTTGGCACCAGGAACAGCTGTGTAGCTTGCCCAGCTGGAAGGATGATGCACCTCCTCTTCACTAAGAAGCAACAGTGTTTTCTCCAACATAAATATTATATTAATGGTCACAAGAGTCCTGTGTTTTTAACTATTTCTAGTTTAAAAGTTTGTCAGTTCCCTTGTTTTTAAGCTGGGCTGGACCATTGTGTAGCATAAACCAGTGTAGCTTCTTTCTTCTTCTAGAATATCTCCAACTTTACCATTAAATAATATATTGTATATATTATATGTAAATATATAATATATCTATATAATATATATTTCACATCCTATTTTATAAAGAGCTTTGGATCAATGGACTTCAATGTTAAAGGATTCACATGAATTAAAACAGTTGCTGCTATACATGGAATCTGCATCAAAGGAACAGAAAAGGACAGGGTGTTGTGTAAGAATGGCAGACCTTAGAAATGGAAGATAATTTAATCCCGTGAATCCTGTCAAAACCTTTGTTCTCAGCTAAAAGATTTGGAGAATCAAATTACTGGATAAGTTTTTACAGAGGAATGGTTTGGAACAACCGTGAAAGGGCATGGGGTGGCAACTGACCCGTATGTGGTGGTACTGTTTCTTTCCTGTTTAACTAGAAGATCTAATAGAGGGTACTGTAGGTACATTCTAAGTATTGAAACCCAGCAAAAGAAGAGTTGGAACAAGTACTAATATAAGTGTCTTATTCATGAGAGTGTTTGTGGGGTATCATGGTGAGATCTCCCAGAGGAAGCAGTAGGAACCACGGAGCTGAAATTTTTGTAAATTTTTCCTGTAACAGACTTCCCTTGGGTTTAGATGGCTGTTGACAGCCTGCATGACCATACAGGTCTCAGTCCTTTTCAGGGTCTTCAAGTTGATTGTCTCATGGCTGGACCTGCACCCCATCTTCCAAAGCTGGGAGAAAGGCAAGCTCTGGGATTCATTGCTATGTGAAGTCAGGGAGTCCCGAGTCCTCAGGAATCTCAGCTCTCTTTGTTGGACAAGACTGTGGGAGGTTCATGAAGTAACTTGGATTTGTTGGTTTTTTTTTTTTTTTTTTTTTCCCCCCCCCCCCCCCCCCCCGTTTTCTTTTCTTTTTCCATCCTTCCAGCTGCAGGAATTTGCGCTGATGTAGTCCAGATAATGGAGCAGTTCTGGCACTGCATCATGCAAGCTGGATGAGTCCTAAGAGCCCTGGGTGGCCACCCAGGTTTAGACTGTCTGGGATATTCGTGTTTTGGTGCTCCTTTGATGGTTTTATTGTTTTGTTTTAATTATTAAACTTTTTTAATATTAGTGGCTACTGCAGCATAAAACACACACATTAGGCTTGTACCTGCCTTGTTGTAAACACCCTGATACTTAATTAGCTTTCATGTTGTGTTTAGAGGGCAGCAGCAACAAATAATGTGCAGTATTTGCCTGGGTCTTCTTGTGTTCCTATTATTGCAGTGTGTGTGTTGTTTTGCTTTTCAGTAATATTTTTGAGTTGGTTCTCTTTGGATGTGTATTTTATGGGATGTTTAAGCTTTGACTTAAAAAAGTAAGAGCTCCTTCAAGGCAGACCTAAGATTCAACATTAATTCCCTGTTTATAAAATATTTGCTGAGGAGGGCAAACCCTTCTCCCAGCTGACTTTCTTCAGTGAATGGGGAGCTTGTTCTCTGAGTGTTGGTTATTGAAAGCTGAGCTCTTTGTGCCAGATATTTTAAGAAACTGTTGATGCTTAGATCTAATCTATTGCATTATACTGTGCTTTTAGACCAGAAAGTGAATGTTTTCATGTGTGTGGTTGGGCAGTACATATGTAGCAGCTCTAAAAAATAGTGTTGCATAACTATAAATACAGTGTAGGATACTTTCAGCCTGCATTCTTGCTTTACTGTGTTTTGAAGGCAGTGGCTGTGATGGTTAGAAATGTTGCAACAGGAATGTCTTGGCATTAGGCAGATTCACATTTATATCTGATCATAAGGAAATGATACTAATTTTGTGTTCTGGGGCTTGGTCACATGTGCTAACATATTGCATTCCTGATGGGAGCTATTTGTGTATTCCATTTTAGTAGAACAGATACTTTTGGAGTAATCTGGCCTTTTTTTTATTGGGCCATTTTAATGGAAGTAAAGGTTACATTCTGAGGTTCTGTTCTTGTCATATAGAAATGATGCACTGTTTACACAAGGTAAGGGGGCTTCCTCTCTGGTCTTAATTAGTCCAGCTTGAATCCTTCCATGCAGGCATGGTAGTGGAGGCATTTGCTCTTGGGGAAAAGTACTTTGATGTCCTTTTCATGTCCACCTGGGCATGTGTGTGGTGGAGACACTGGGTGAACCTGTGTGTTGGATAAGCAGGGTAGATGGCTTTTACCATGGTTGACAGCCATAAATGATTGAGATGTTTTTAAAAGAATTCTGCAGCTGGATACAATGTAGGAATTTTATGGTCCGTACTTGTGATTTTTATTATGTTGGGCTTTTCCCTAAACTTTGCGTCTCTTGAAATGAGGTGAATGATATGAATTTCAGTCTGAGAGTTTTTACAAGTTCAAAACACAACAAACTGGATTGGTAAAGAGCAAGTAAAGAAAGGTAGGAAAGGTATGACTCAAAATACTCTGTAGCTCTCAAAAACCAAAAGGAAAAAGAATACCTAGCTTTACCAAATAAAAAAATATCATTCTTCAGTAATAGTGTGGCTTTGAGGGGTGTTGCTGTGTGGCCTGTGAAACTTCAAAGGTGACTGTACATTAATCATGCATCCGTTTTAAAAGTGCATAAGAAACAAGATGGAGAGAAAATGTGGTCATGTGCAGCAGGACAGAGGAGGATTCACTGAATCACAGAATCTCTCAAGTTGGAAGTAGCTCATAACAATCAATGATCCCAACTACCTAAAACTAAATCATACAATTTAAAGCATAATTCAGATGTTCCCTTGAACACCGTCAGGCTGGTACTGTAGTTACTTCCCTGAGAGTTCTGCTCACTGACAACCCTTTGGGTGAAGAATCTTTTCCTCACATCCAGTCTGAACTTGAATCAGAGAAGAATCATAGAATAGTTTGGCTTAGAAGTGACCTTTAGAGGTCATCTAGTCCAACCCCCTGCAATGAGCAGGGATTAGATCAGGGTATCCAGAGCTCCATCCAACCTGATCTTAAATGTTGCCAGGGATGTGGCATCCATCACCTCTCTGGGCAACCTCTTCCAGGGCTTCACCACTCCCACTGTGAATAATTTCTTTATTATGTCTAGACTAAATCTACCCTCTCTTAGTTTAAAAACATTGTCCCTTGTCTTGCCACAACAAGTCCTGCTTTGTGCCTGTCTCACAATCCCAGTGTAAGTACTTCCCATAAGGCAGCTTCATTCCATTTCCTCATGTCCTATTCCTGGTCACCAGAGGAAGTGACTGTTTATGATTATGATGTGGCAGCAAACCACTGTGTTAAAAATGTGTCTGGATTACGCAGAATGGCAGGATTGAACCTTAATTCCAGAAAGAAGAAGGTCCATGAGACTGAACCTTGTACTTGAGACATTTTGTAATCCTGAAAGAGAAGGAAATACATTAAATGTTTGAAACTTGCTTTGAAGGTCTAACCAGCTTGTGTTGCAGGAAAAACGGTTCTTCTGCCTTCCTGAAAGGGAACAAATCCAGTTTGAATGGCCTATATATTAATTTCATGATATCTGACAGTAGAAAAAGTGCTGAGGCTAGAAATCTGAGCTTCTGCTTTTATCAGTGAAGAGCTTGCTTTCTGTAGGGAGCTGTGTTTGGATGAGTCACACCTACTGTTTTTTTTGTTTCTCAGCCTCTGAGGAAGCTGTCCTCACTGCTGGTTGGTGATAAGCACTTCTGTTAGGTGGATCACTATGATAACCTGGAGTTATCTTCAGTTTAAATCCGGCTTTTCTTGCTCCTCGGCTTTCTCCTGTTAGATTTTCCAGTGCCACACACACACGGTTGCATATCTCTGCAGTACCCATCCTGTGTGTGTGTGTTTTTATGGAAAATCTTTTGAAAGTCTACTTGTATGACCTGAATATCTCCCTTTTTCTTGTTTTGTTGCCAGTTATCTTAAATAGCGCTTAAAGGTGATTTTAAATCTTACTGTAATTGGCAGTACTTACACTTGTAAACGCTACAGAAAATTTTAACCTAGATATTTACTCTCAAGGACTGTGTCAGGCCTAAGACAGGATGCAGAGATGACAGAATGACAAATAAAGAACAGACTTTGTTTCATAACACAGCACAGGCTGGATGTTCTGGTGCATCTCACACACTGGCAGGAGCTTTGGACTTCTCTCCCAGGGTGGTTTAAGGCACTGGTTTGAACAGATCACTGCATTACCTGGGCTGGGGCCGGTGCTCTCCTGTTTATCTCCCCATATGATGCAATAACTGGGACCTAGCAGTTTTTCCTCAGGGAAGTGCAGGCTGCTGGTGGATGTACTCCTTAAACTCTTCATGACACATGCCGGTCCTGCCTCAGTCATATAGCTACTCCTGATGAAGCCTTAAAGAGTGAAGGTTGCTCTAGACTTCCTGTGTAATCAATGAGAAGAAATGGGCATTTCCACAGCATGATTCAGGATTCCTCGGTTGTGCATCACTTTCTGCAGGTGATTCATTCTCTCTTTCCTACTGCATTTTCAAAAGGGAACTGTGGTTCATTGGTCTTCTATTTAGAAGTCCCAGATAAATGTCTGAAATTTTTCTACAGCATCAGGAAGAGTGTCAAGCCACTAGCAGCAGCAACATGTGTGCAAACAGATCTGTGGGTTTTGATTGAGATTTCTTTGAGCTTTTTAAATTCTGAGAATTCAATACACAGTGGAAGTCTTGGTTACAGTATCACTGCCAGTCTTCAATTAAATTTATCGAATGTTGAAGTTTATACTGCAGACTGGAGAAAACTTTTTCCCTTCTCTTATAGCAGAGACACAAATCATGAAAACTCAGTTCTAAACTTACCTTTTTCGGTGATCTGAATAGCTTTAATTTTTTTTTGCCTTGCTGGCAGGGTATAGCACTAAAGGAGCTGCAACTGGATGTCAGTTGTCTCCAAATATGTTTAAAAGAAGCATTTGTGTGGAGGCCCTTATGCAGCTGAGAATCTCAACAAAAATTTGGCAGAAATCACAGTGTCAGAAGATGGCAGATTCCTGTGCAGTGAGATGTTTACTGGTTCACTGTTTTATCTTTGGCAGCTGCTTTTGCACTTGATATCTTCAGCTGTTTTTGATGCTTTTACAAAGAATAATTATTTGTTTCATGAAATGGATCTATTTTACCCACCCAACAGGGCACTGATTCACATATTTCCCTGGCAACATCCCGTTGTTATCAGGGCTGCGTTCACTTTTGCGGGGTTGCATTCATTGGGATGTTACGACTTCCTGGGCTGTGGTTTTGTTGCATGATTTACTGAGGTGTGGGGTGACTGTATTCAGTTATTCCTTTGGAAACACTAGGGTCACTGGGGTCTCTGGGAGGTGGAAGCAATCTGAGTTTTCCTGTTTTCTGCTGGCAGTGATGCTAATGTAGATGTTCCAGCAATCTGTTCACAGGAATATAAGGTGTTGTACTGACGACCTATAGATAGGCATCAACTTCGTTGTGTCGTATTTCAAGCAGTGTTTTCTTATTGCCAGGATAGATTACTGTAAAAGGCAGTAGCCAATGGACTTTAACTCCCCACCAGGTAAAATTCCCCTGAATCAATAGAGCTTTCTCAGACATTGATTGTGTGAGGTTGGGATACTACTCAAAGGTTTCACTGATAGGGTTTTGTAAATGAGCTCTATAAATTCATGAACAAGGTTTCACTGCAGGCTTTTTTTTTGGTTGTTGTTAAGTTCAGGCTAAGCACACATTCTTCTGTAAGTTTGAACATGTTCATTTGCTCTTTGAATAAAGTAACACCTGAGTACACTTGCATGCTGCTCTGCACCCACAAAGCAATTATTTTGAGATGTACTTTTGGATGCTTACATATGCATGCCGGTTGTTCACTGGTACATGTGCTCACTCAGGTCAGCTTTTGCATCAATGCACAGCAGTACATTTAGCCAGAAAAACATGGTGGACTTGAGTCATTCCAGAGTTTAGAGCTGTATGGAAGGAGAATATTTAAAATATATGTTGAATAATGGAACAGGACTTATAGGGTGTATACATTTTATTTTATTGCTACAACTGAAACAATGAGATGAAGAGAATGGAGCAATGAGAGCTCTTCATGTTTGTTTTGGGTCTAAAGAATAGTTGCGTCTTTACTTAAGCCCCATTAAAAAAAAAAGGTTATCTATTTATTTTGAGTATTGCATAGTATGAGCTGGAACATACATTTGTTCTAGTTAACTCACCACATGTTTTTAGCATGATATTCCAACCTGCTTGGCCATTAACCTGGCTGGCTACCAGGAGAATTTTCAAACTGTTGACTCATATTGCTTCCATATGTAGCTTAAACCACCTTTTCCCACAGTAGATACAGCTTGAAGGTTAGCTGCCTTGTTTTTCAGGGCAGGGAGCAGCATATTTTGAACTGAGTCAACACATATGAGTAAAGGAAGTAAATATAAGCTATTATTAACTTTTTGGGGTCTAATCTCATTTTTGCCAAAATCTACTTCCAGTTCAGGATATACCAACAGGGGTTTTTTGTGCTCCTCTTCCCCAGGAGGTTAAGCTGTCTTCACCATACATAGTCACAGCTCGTCTTTGCACTTCTGCATTTTTGTGAGGATGAATCTTCATAGCTGCCATTTCAGGATTTTTGTTTGTTTTGTGCCATCTGAAGATCTGGGGACATGAGTTGCTGTGTGTGTGGGACCTACTGTTGTGAGGATGTGACTAAGCAAGTGGGCAGTGACACACAGGCTGTGTGCCTTGGCACCTTAGTGAGCACCTGGGTGTAGGTGGGATCTTATGTGGTTGGAGCTCCTGTTCTTAGTTGGAGCCCATGTTGTGTGTCAGGCTCCAAAGGTCAGGTGCTGGCTGGGAGACTGGTTTATTATCCAGAGCCCTGCATCAAAGCAGTAGCTGTCTCTGGGGGACACAGCTCAGGGGAAAGACGAAGAGCCCTGGGACCCTGTGTGGGTATAGGGAAGATCGTGTTCGGAGGAAGGTGAAGGAGGAGGCAGCAGTTGTGGGAGATACTGTGGGTTTGCGCTCAAAAAAACACAACCATGTTGTGAAAAGCTATATGTGGCATTGCTTTAATTCACCTACCAGACTCAGTCCTACCTTTTTCTTTCTTTCTATGATCAAGAAAGAAAGTGAAGCTAAAAATAAAAAATAGTCTCCTGAGCTACAACAAATGCAAGTGTTCTACTCAATTCAGGAGATATGAGCAGATAGCTGAGCATGTTTTCAAGCCCAATCTGAATGATAGACTGAACAACAACACTTTTAGCATGTGTTTAAAACCCAAACCAAATGGATACATGGCTTTTTTTCAGAGACATGTGGATAACAAACTCTTTGCTCCCAAAATTTTTATTCTAGTGTTTCTGTGTAATATTTATGCTTGCATTGAATGGGTGTTTTTTTTTTTCTTCCAGTTAAAAATGCTAAAGTACAGATTTCTTTACATTATATGATTTTGTTTTGCTTTACTTTTGCAATCCCACTCCGGCCTATATAAAGATGGATTCTTTTGTAGTGTCACCAGGTTTCCTGGACTCCAATATGCAAAGACCAAGCACAGCATTTTCTAAGTGAAAAGACTCAGAAGACAAGAGAATATGGCTTCCCCTCTTTTTTTCACTCTAAAAGGCATGTTGAAGTTTTGTGCTGTATAATTCTTTAGGTATTTGGATTAACTCTGATAAAATTATAGGTGGTTGTAAGGGAGTTTATTATGCTTATAAATTGTAGTGGGGCTCCCTGTAATTTGTTATAATTAATTCAATAGTTCAAGAGCAGAAAATCAAGATCAGGTTGTGGCATGCCTTCCTTTCTTGCTAAAGCATGCCATTACTGGCCTTTTTATTTAAAGTTTCACTTTGTGCTTGTGGGTTTATTTGAACTTGGAGTATGTAAAGTGCACAATACACTCTTAGCAAAAAAGTACAAGTACAGAGGATGGACCTATTGCGGTAAGGGGGGGCTTCTGTTTAAATAGAGAGAAATTGGTGGATACTGCAAAGCTGCATCTGGTGGCTAAACCTCTAGTAGATGGAGTGTGTGTTTTGGGAGGCTTGTGTCATGTCTGCAGGCTGCAGCAGGGCCTGGGTGCATGTCTGTGCTTGTGGCCCATCAGAAATAGCAGGAAAAGAAAACCGCTGGCAGAGCACTTCTTTCTTCCCTCTTTCGCTGCCAGTGAGAATGCTGAGTGTGACACTGTAGTCTCCTGGCTCACTGCTGAGGGCTTCACTGGCCATCCCTTTAACTGGGCACCAAAAAGCCACAGCACTTGGATAGCAGGCTGTACTGCTTCTATGGGAGAGGTAATAGAGCCTGTGTTACTTTCCTAAACAGTCAGTGTCCATTTGTAATACAAACATACTTTTCTTTAAGCACTCAATTCTTCTGCAGAAATTTGTTTTTATTGACTGATTCATGCCAGAATAAAAACCTTATTGCTCTTAAAATACTTTGCATTTACTTTTAAAATCACGTGCCAACTGTGTAAAGAACTGGAGGAGGTGGAGATCTGGAATTTTAATTGCCTTTTGGGGAATGCATGCTAATGAACAACTTTTCAGTAGTCTACTGTTGAAATGGAGGTGGTAAACAACAACTAAGCAGCACACAATTCTGATCAGGCTGTCTTTAGCTGTGCAAAGGTTTTCCTGTGCTAGTATCCTTAGCCAGGAGCTGACTGTGGAGCTGGCCCTTTGGAAGGCTGGAACCTTTGGAAGACATGGGCCACTGGTCACTGGTCAGCTGTGGTGGCTGGCCTTTTACTGTGTGCCTCATTGCAGCTCACCAAGCAAGCCACGCATCCAAGCTCTGCATCATTTGTCCTTATCTCTCAACATGCATGTCAAAGTAAATGGAAAGTGACCATCATTGTGAAGTTAGTCTCTTGTAGCCAAATCCTCTCTTTTCCCCTTCAACTACAATTTGTTGCTTTTAAAGAGAGAGATTGAGTGATCCGGAAGTAGGTGATAGGAACTGTGTTTTGGTCTGTTCTCCATTTTTTTTAAGTTAAATATGTGAATATGATGCTAACCCAGCATTGTTCGGTCTCATTAGAAAGGGGAATGACATAAATCTTTCCACGTATTTATTTTGTTTTTAGTGTCAGTCATGTTTTCCATCCAGCTGCTAGAGGAAACCAGGATGTAGGCAGTTGGGTGCTGCTTTTGAACAGCGTAATTTCTCAGTTACCTGAAGCTAACCTTGACCTACCCTCTAAGGTTGTTAAGATCAAAGAGCTTGTACCCTGGAAAATGTTATGACTCTGTTTTTACTATTGGCATTGACAGTTTGAGCTTCTGAAGGAATTTTGTCCTGTACATGTGACAAAGGCTCTTTCGCCTCCTTTGCTCTTTTTTCCTGGCAAGTCTGCTGATCTTCCTGAAGGTCTGTGACAGGGTGTGGTAGACTCATTCTCAATAATACCCTTCCAAAAATATTACCCTTCTATTAGTGGAAACTCTGCCATTTCTTTTTATATTCTAACACAAAACCCAGAAAAAATGGCTGTTGTCTAAGAACTGTGAAACATCAGACTTCTGCTGGGAGGGAAGTTGATGAAATTCCAAAGAAGTGAACTAGAGATGTTCTGTTTATCAACAGCATCTAAGTTTTTAAAGTGGCAAAGACGAGGCATTAGCTCTGTGTTACTGACAATGACATCATGGATCTATGTATCTCTCTCCTTTTTTTTTTAAAGTGCCTTTAGATTAAGATGTGCTGATTGAATCCTTGCCTCCAAAATGTGTTTCAGCATGCTCAGGCTCAGAAATCATAACACCATCTTTGCCAATATACTGATGTTGCATTTGAAAAGACCAGTCTTGTCTGCCTGTCTGCCTTTCTTACCATATAAAATCCAGTCCAAGTTTGCAAGTCAGATTTGTTCCTGTGTGACCCACATGAAATAAGCAGCATCCAGTAAGTAGTACTCTGGATTGAGACTTGGGAACAAAACCTAGATCTCCAAAATCTGCCTTGGATTCCTGCCCAAGTTTACATGAGTAGCTCCACCAACCTCAGATATTCTATAAAATTAGGCTAATGATCATTAATACATTAAAGCATGTTTTTGTCAGAAAAGCTACCAGTATGAGTTAAGTAGTAATAGAGTTGTCTCAAATACATAATAAATAAGTAGAAATCACTTTTTGATCATTATCAGCGAGTTCTTTGGTTGCCCTGAACAGCCAAATCATTGGCTCATCTGCCTCAAAGGCTGAGAAAATGTCCTCAGAATAAAAAATGGGCTTCTATTTCAAATGTAGCATATAGATGTCTATAGAATCCTCTTGCTAAATAGTATAAAAGCCAAAATCATGGCAGGTTTTACGTTGTGAGGTGAACAATAGACACATCAGTATCAAAGCTAGTGCTTAAAATAATTTTAGTAAATGATAAAAGGCCTCTGCTCTGGAGAAACCACTTTCCCTGTGGGCATATTATTGCAAAGTGTACAGTGCAGCGTCTCTCCTCAGAATTATATTACCATACTAAGATAATCTCAAATGAGCTGACTCGGACTGTTGTGACTCAATGAGACTTTTATTGTGTTCCTAATTTTAGAAGATCATATTGTACTCTAATTGCAATTTTTTTTGAAGTTGGAAAAGAGCTTGAAAGTTCTTGAGCTAAGCCACTTGTGGACCAGTCTGTTTCTCCTTTGAATCTTAAGGGCTTTGTCTTTTGGAGATAAGAAATGGTAAAGCACTTCTCTCTTCTTCCAGAGAAGAAGTTAAATTACATAGCTATGCAGTTATCCAATAGATAGGCTTGATGCCAAAGTGGTACCTAATGAGTTATAAAAAAGTTAGTCATGCCAGTAATTGCATCATTAGAAACGATTGTAAAGGAGTTATACCTCTTGGGTAACTAATACATGTTTTTGTAGAGCTTTGTTTATTTTCAGATACACTAAAGGTAAATATTTATTGATATTGAAACTGTGATATATTTATACTGGCTTGAAATTTCCAAATAAAACAAACTGATTTTTTAAAAAGAGAAAAGCTTTCAAAGTTTTTCCTGCTGTATTGGAGATAATGTGTATATTGCAAACCCTCCCCGATGTACAGAGAAGGAAAACAAAACCAGGGAAAAACCCCAAAAATCCAGACAGGTTAGATTGCAGTATTCAAACAGTATTAAACCTTATTAACTCAATACTGACATCATTTTGTATAAAATATACATTTAGATTGTAAATCCCTGGGAGAAAAATAATTTTTTTGTTCTGTTCTTCCCATTTCCTAGCAGAGTTTGATGCTGCTTGATTATTAAGGCTAGTGGATCTGGTAATACTGAGTAGTTATTAAGGTAAGGTAGTATTTGCCTTGTGGTTCTCTGTGGAAGTCACTAGTAAGAAAATCTTGAAGATGCATTGCAATTACTCTGCAAACCTAACCCATATTCTTACTTTTCTAAACCATCCTTTAATTTCTCTACCAAGATCTCACTTCTGGTGTTGGTCAGGCCAGGTTCTGTGTGGCTTGTGATATCTGAAACATTGGTTGTTGAGGAGAATGGAAATCAGTGAAATTAATTCTTTTCTACATGTATCAAATAGCAACAGGGATTTTTCATCAAATAAACAGGGTGATGGAAGGCTGCAATGAATTCAGTGACACCATACAAACACCCATGTTCTTTTTTGAAGTGACAGGAGAACAAATGTGAACCCTAGTCCTGGGGAAGGTCCATGCAAAATTGTTTGAGCAATTGGAGTTTCCCTACATTTATGCAGCTGTAGCAGAGTGTGAATCTGGCTGTTGCAATTAAATTTTAAGACAGTACCCTTATCTCCTGCTTATTAACACTATTGGGTTTTGGTGGAGTTTTTTTCCCTTTCATAGTACAGATTGCCAAAATATAGATGTTTATTCTGGAGTTCAGATGTTGTCTCATAGTCATCCAGTTGCAGCTTCTTTGCTCTATAAAAATGTGCTTTTTGATGCAATACATGCAAATATACTTTTCATGTTTTGTGTGTTGGCTAAATAGAGTTGTGGGAAATGATACCCTTATAATGATGGCTTTGTTCAGACTTGTTGTCCACTCCCATTCCCCTTGGAATTAGCTACAGGCTGGCAAACTGCAGTAGCCTTTATTATATTGAATACACAATGGCTCTGCTAATAATGTTTAACCCAAAGTGGGCAATGAAGGTAAGAGATTTCAGCTCTGGGCTGACTTGGCTGTGGTGGTGTCTTTTCTGCTCTGTTCTCCTCTGCTGTGCCAGAATAGCTTTGCAATTAAAGCTTTGTAAATCTCAATTTTGAATTTTTTGTCCTTTATTATTTGGGTGTGCAGATTGCAAACTTCTCTTTTGTTCACTTTCCATATGCTTTCCCAACCAAACCACTTAATAGAAGGCTTATGAAATGCATGTTTTTATCTGCTGTGCTGGAACAGCTTTCCTCAGTGAATCTATAACTGAAACATTTTTAAAATGTTTGATTTCCCTCAAATTATGGACTTACTTTTGCAATCCAAGTGAACAAAGAGCAGTCTCAGTTAGCATAGTGGTATAATAACCACTAGCATTTAATTTAATTTCAGATGGAGGAGCCTCAAATCTCTGACAGAATGTGGAGCAATTGCACCTCTCTGTTGGCTGGGCAGGGAGCCTGACCACAGTTTTGCAGCATGGCTGAGCCATGAATCTCTGGCTGGTGGAGTTATTAGAGACTTCTAGAGGAGCTTCCTCCAGGGTATCCTCCTCCTCTGCCTTGACACTGGAATTAGCCACCCCAGTCCATGCCTGGGGACAGATGTCCCAGTTCATGCTTTGTTTTATCACCAGGAAGAGATGTCAGGGGACTCCTTAGGTGGGTGTCACTTGTCACTGACAGTCCAAGGATAAAGAGGTGGCAGGTACCAATCACAAGTTTCTGCCTCAGTCTTCTTTAGATTATCTTGGCACTTCCACTGAAGCAGGTGCCAGAGCCACAGCAGGTGATTGCGTTTCAGGGTGTTTTCCTGTGAGAAGTGGCAGCTTTCTCCACGAGATTTTTTTCCAGACAGACACACTAGTTAATGTCAGAGCACTAATTATATGCATCCCTTAAACTCTTACTGCATGTCAATCTACAATATATAATAAATCTTAAACTCACTAGATGATCTTTAAGGTCCCTTCCGACCCAACCACTTCGATGATTCCAAAATGTTGTAGAATATTCCTATTATGATTTTTAAATGTGACCTCTTCCTGACGATCAAATGAAACACCTGTAAATAGGCATCTGTCTCAGACTGTGTGTGCTGTCTGCTGTCTTTGTGAATGTGTAATTGGGTGATCGAGGGTGAGTGTGTAATAGTGTGACTCTGTGTCTGAATGTGAGTGTGTAACTCTGTGTGTGTGCATGCTCTTTATTTGCCCTAAATTGTCTAACACCTGTCTAGGGTCTGATCTTTTTTTTTTTAATTTTAGCAGCTACTGGGCACAGACAGTGTTGTGGAAAAATTGTGGCGACAGCTCTTGAGAATTCCACATTGTCCAAAGCAGACACTAAGCAATGTTTCCTTCCTTGCTTACACCATATTCCCATGGCAAGTCAAATGGCAGCTCAAACCTCACAGTAATGTTTCTTTTGAAAGTCTAGGTCATAATATTTGATACCATAGTATCTATATACTATGTATGATACCACTGCATTGGCACTGTATTTTGGTGATGCTTACCTAAGTAATTCTTCCTGTTATTTATCTGTAGTTGTGTGGACACTGTGGTTGAAATCATGGCTCCACTACAGCTGGTGACATTCTTGACTTCTGTACAGCTAGGATGTCACTATAAGATTTGACATTGGTTTGAGTCTCATGTAGCCTCTTAACTCTGTGTTTCTTTTAACAATAGCTCTATTTTTATGGCAGATATGGATTTTACTTTCCTTGTTAGACTAGAATATGTAACTCGTGTATATGTAGCATGGACCCAAATAGCTGCTTTGGTCTTGAAGACCAAATTCATTAAACACTTGCTCACCTGCATAGTTGATAAGGCAGCTTATGTCAAGCTTCTGTGAAAGCATGCATGTTCAGAGTTGGGATTTGGTCACTTCAATGGAGTGGAAAGAAGTTGATTTGTCTCTTGAAGTGAGCAAGAGTGAAACCTGGGGCTGGGGCATAGAGATCAGGCTGAGAAAAGGTATGCTTTTCAGCCTGCTTCTCTCAATCAAAATTCCTTCAAGTTTTAATTTTCATGAGGCTGTGTGAAAGCCAAATCTGAACATTTTTAATTGAGATGATATTTTTCTTACATCCAAACACAAACAGTAACATTTGCAAGCATAGTTAAGGCAGTGCAGTTCCTGTTCCATGGGTGATGCTGCAGTGATTCTCCCTTCTGCTGGGACTGGGAAGGTGACTTGCACTCTAAAACAAGGTCAGTACAGCTTCTTTGCCAAGAGGTTCAGAGATAAGGTCAGGTGTGGTGTGCTGGTTGTTAGCTGAGCCCAATTAGGAGTTTGCTGCCCATAGACTTTGACTGCTGTTTGCTGTCTGCCTTTCAGAGGTTGCAGTCTCTGGGACTGGCTGGCATGCTTGTGTACCATTTCTTTTATCTTAGTTTATCTCCAGCAATTAATTCTTAAATCCATGGCATTCTAAATGGATGCCCTCATGCCTGGGGTGAGCAGGCATGCAGCTAAAAGGTGAAGTAATTTGAGCTGCAGCCAGGCTGGTGTTCTGCTTACAGCCTGAAAAAGCTGATTTATTGGGTTTTGGGGTTCTTAATTTGGGTCATCCAGGTGTACCTAGGGGTCAGGAGCATGAGGCTGAGTGCACACATGGACTGTGTTAGAAGTTGTTTTCTTGGTTTGTGTGTCTTAGTCATCCTTACACATGAAAAATGCCAATTAAAACACCTCTTATATGGGCCATAATTTAAGTTAAATCAGCAGAGCAAACTGTGTTGCTAAAATTCTGTTTCTTCAATCAAAATAGTGACACTGGAGCAAAAACAATAGAAGCAATCTGGAGCAGGCCCTTTTTGCATCATGGATTGCAGAGTCTTCAGTAACCTCTATAAAATTTATGAAAGGGGTAATCTTAGCAGATGTCCCTCTTCTGTGTGGTGTAGGTGACAGAAAATAGAACTTTTTATTTTCCCTTTCATCCATCTGGGAGCACTGCACAGATAAGGACTATATTAATTTGTTGTGGTAATGTGGAGCATATGAAGCTGGGTACAGACTTGCTGTTCAATGGCCTGACCTGCTTGGGGTGATTTTTTTCCTTCCTTTCCACAATCCTTTTTTTTTTTCCTGTAGGAAATGTGCAAGCATATAGATAACATAATCTGTGCTTCTTTTTTCTTTTTTCTTTTCTTTTTTTTTTTTTTTTTTTTGTAGATATCAGTATTACCTGCAGGTGAAAAAGGATGTTCTTGATGGGCGATTGATATCCTCATTTGAGCAGGGAATTCGACTGGCTGGTCTGGCAGTGCAAGGTAGGATGACATGACCACATAGCCTTTGCCCAGGAATGGCTCTTTCGTTTTTTCCTCTATCTTGACTGGGCACTGAGGCCTTGTATTACTCCTGCTCACAGCAGCTAGGTTTCCAGTTGATTCCAAAGTCTGGGTGGACTGCCCTTGATGCAACACTCACAGCCTCAGGGAGGTAATGAGGCACCACATCACAGTCCTCAGCTTTCCTATTTCTGAAATTCATGCAAGCAAATCTCAACAAAACTCCAGTTCTTCCAGCCCTGACCATTACTTTGCAGTATTGAATTTGCTTCACGTTCTCTGGTTTGAAATGCAAATTACATCAAAGAGCATGGCAGCAGCTTTAATTTTGCCTTTAATTAAAAACTCATTTTGCTGTATAGTGCTATATGAAGTATGAAAGAACACATGACCGTAATTGTTATGTGAGTTGTAAGTTAATAATAAACTACTTCTTACAACATGATTTTTATTCTGAGACTCCTAAGGACATCAATAAAAGTGGGGTCATATTATGTATATGTACAGAGGAAGAAACCCTGTATTTGGATAAAGTGTGTTTCAGTCTATCCACAACTGACTAGGAGAACTTGAGGCAGAGTTTCAGCAATTATGTTCTCTGCATGCTCTGTTGAGTTGGAAGAGGAAGTATATACATAAACAGCAAACATGAGGATCTGATTCTAGACAATTAAATGTTCAATGGAGAAAAAAGCGAATATGATCTTTTTTTAGAGCAGTAGAAATGCTGATTTCATATCTTACATCTTCATTAAAAATTGAAAGGAAAATGTTTCTTGTCAAATCTTTAAAAAGGAAAATATATGTATAAGATTCCATAATGAATCTTTTAATTTAGGAAGATTAAGATTTTCCAGTGTGTAAGATACTGAATATGTTTCACTGTGGTTTTGAAGCTCTTTCCTAATTTTGAGAGTGAGTCAATCCTACTATTCCTGACATTGTATTATTTCCTTTGTCCTTTACATGTGATGCAATCAAAGGTATTTGAAATACTTATTTCTTTTAAACTTGCAGGCTCTGTTTCATGCCCATTTTGATTTCTGTTTATGTTACATAACTCTGAGGTAGAAACAAAATGAAACTGCATTTTTGGCATCCTGCAGTATGTGAAATTGTCTAGAAGCTTTGAAAGAATGTTTAGATAAAATGATTTATGGTGGGGATTTCCAGCTCCTATAATATGAGAATCTTGTAGATGGCGTTTGATCCTGTTCAATTAATATAAAATAAAAGCCTCCTGGCAAGATACTCTTTTGATATAAGCTGTTGTGTATTTAACAGATAGACAAATATAGGCATTGTTTGGGGTTTTTAAATGTAGTTTAGCCTTTAGGACACATTTCCAAAACTCCACAGTCTCAAGGACATTTAGACAAGATTCCTTAGCCTGACATACGAGTGTGAGCATGGAGATGGGTATCTTTTGGAGAAATGTAGAAGAAGCAGAAAAGTGAGTAGGAAGGTGTGGGCCAGTCAGTTAAACCAACACAGTGCCTTCTGCTGTTCCATTGGCTGCAGAAGGGTAAACCTTTCCCCATGCTGGTTGTTGACAATTTGTAATAAAATTGACTACTGGATTTCAAACTTTATAGGCTGTAAAATTAATCTTTTGTTCAGTGTTGTAGAATTGTAGCAGAGGTAAGTTAAATTTTCTGTATTTTTGTCTGGTCAGGGTTGGAAATGGTGGAGAAGCAAAAGTGTGCACTATTTTTGAAGAGGTTGAGCAATCCCAGCATTTTTTTTAATGGGGATATAAGTTCAAGAAGGCTACAGAAAAAAAAACAAACTCTTGCACTCCTGATGGTTAAGCATTGCAAACGGTCATTATATTGGGGATCAAAAAAAAGAAATTACTTGTTGGCTGTTATTTGATCTCTGGTAATAACTATTATTTTCAGACCTCCATGTTAAAAGCTAAAGTACAAGCAAAAATCTTTGTGCTGGGCTGTGGCTTCAGAGGGTACTCACCCACTTGAAATTAAGCATCTGTGCAAAGGTTGAGTGTGGTCTTAGCGTGTGTGGAAAGTGCCAAAATGAGTAACTGTGTTGTTTTTTTTCCAGCGGATTTTGGAGACTATAATCAGTTTGAATCTCATGACTTCCTCCGAGAATATGTCTTGTTTCCTATGGTGAGCTCCTTATCCCTCTCTTTTGTGGTCTTTTGTGAACAGTTTCTCTGTGACTCAGAGATAGCTTTATTGATAACAGGGTAAAAGCACCAGCACTGGACTAGTGGAAGCAAAATTTGCTCCCCCAAAACTTGATTGCCGCTGAATGGTTCTGTACAATGGAATGTCAGCCCATTTTTAGTTTCTGTGGAGCCTCCAATAGGAATGGGTGCTGACAAAAGAAATGTACGCCTTTGAATCAAAAAAATAATTTGCAGCTATTTTAAAAGGTGTATGTTATCAGTACTGTGGTATTAGCAACATGGCATAGCAAGGGGGTATAAGGCCTGCCGCTCTAATAATGTGTAACAGGACAAATCATTAAGCCATTCCTGAAGAGAATGTGGGTTTACATCGGCTCTGTGTTGCACTGAATCAGGTCTTCTCAAAATGTTCTCCAGGGACTGTGTTGCAAATTTGGTTTACATTTGGAAACTAGCAAATAACTTGAATACTTAGGGAAGGAGTTCAGATCACCAATGATGTTGGAAATTTGGTGTCAAATGCCAAGCATGTGCAGTCTGTGACATTGAGATTCTCTGTGAGGATGAATTAAAGAAGAAAAAACCAAAACGAATGCCTGCTGAAGATAAGGGTGGCTTTGTCTTAGATGAACAAGTCCATCAGCATGAGTACTCAGTGTAAGCTTCATAAATATAAAAGATCATGGAATTCTTTCTAACTGGAAAAAATATTTGGAAGCAGGGTGGGGTTCCTATGCCCTGAGTAAAGCTGCCTGGAAGTTAAGGCATCTGGTTTCCCTCTGCAATTTGTGGAGCAGTAGAAGGAGAATGATTCATCTCACTGTAACTTGAAGGCTTGAGAAGCATTTCATCCCTCTTACCCATGCTCTTTGTACAGGAGCTGCAATGGACAGTTCATTCTCAAGTCCAAAATGTGACGTCTGCACGGTGTCTTGAAGTGAAGTCTTGAGCCATTAGACAGTTCAATACAATCTGAAAAAATCAGAAGGAATAAGAGAATATACAGAGATCGGAATATGTTTTGTATAGAATATATACATGTAAAATGTGACTTCAGTATTAACCTTTCACTAATAAATTTCTATTATCTGCTATGGAGCAGAACTTTGGTAAGCCATCTTATTTATGGATAAGTAATTGATGTTCTTGTGTATAGTTAAGAAGTCACGTATGATAGCCTAAATGGGAAAGAAGATGGCTGAAAATATATATGGAGAAAAGTGTTGTTGTCACTTTTTAAATGAACTTCTGAAAAGTTCTTTCAATACAAAATGAATCAGAGTGATTTGAGTTGGAAGGGACTTTAAGGATCATCTAGTTTCAACACCCCTGCCATGGGAAGGGACACCTCCCACTAGACCAGGTTGCTCAATGCCCCATCCAGTTTGGCCTTGAACACTGCCAGGGATATATTGGTACTATTTTTCCATTCAGAAAAAAAAATTAGGGGAGGGTTTAGGTCTCTAGATGAGCTTTCAGGTGGTTAATTTATCTGTGGTTCAGCAATTTACTCTGGGCCCATCTCTTAGAACTTCTGTTTTTGTGTCAGGTGCCTCCTTGGTGGTGTGGTCAGCTCTCTTCTGTTTCATGTGTACCATCACTTTGTGGTATCTTGCCTTTCATCCATGCAACTATTGCTAAGTTTAAGAAGATCAGCAGAGTGTCTGCTTCATGCACCTTCAGAAGCCTACTCTTAAATCAACTGTTCCTGTAGACATTTCTTTAACTACTTCTCTTTGCACTTCTGGGAGGATGGATAACATAATAGTAAATATTTCACTACAGGTTGAGTAACAGTGGCTGTGTTGCAGATACAAATTAGTCCTTAAGCAACATGGAGGATTTGAGTGAATTTGGGGCACAGAAAAAGCCTCCACTGAGAATGTTGCTATAAATTCATTAGTGAAGTGAGCTTGTGGATGAGGAAGGGGCAGCAGCGTTCATGCTGTTTGATCTTGTGAGGCTACAATGTGTGTCAAATGGCATTTCTTCAGCAGTGAAAAGAACAAAGTTATGTACACAGTACACCCCACAGGTGCGTGGCTGTGCATAGGCATGTACCATGCCATTTTTCATTAGCACGCTACCACTTTCACATTTTTTTGTGGCAGAAGCAAATATCAGAGGGGAGGGCCTCATTGAGCAAGAAGCAGTGTATTTAAGTACATTACATGCAGCCTTAAGGCTTTCTTAAATAAAAGAACTTTGAGGTTTTGCAAAGAAGTTTTTCAGCTTCCTTTTTTTGGCCTTGAATTTATGAGTAGACTTCCTTTATTAACTTGCTCCCAATTATTTCAGAATTGTTTCTACCGCATGTTATTAAATTTGGAGAGTATAAAACTTTCTGCACAGAAATGTGTTGCAAGCACAGAGTAGGTTTTAAAGCATATTTGAAGAGGTAGCAAAACTTCCAATCCCTTTAATATGAGGAAGGGAGTACCTGTATATTGCAGGACAAAAAATACTTGTGAATTAATTTTCCATGGTCTGTGTGTTATTTTGTACTGTTTTTATAAAACGTATACATTAATTTGTAGGTTTCCAACTTTTTAAGGACTTGCTCTGTACTTTTCCAGGAAAAGGTCATTTATGTGTGCTCTACATTCTGTTCTCTGTTTTGGAATAATAGGGACCTTACCTCTATTTTTAACAGTATCTCTTTACCATCTCAAAAGAAGGTATAAAAAATAAAATAAAACATAAAAAGTTTTATGTTCTTCTCACATATTTTCAGCATCCCATGCTCTGAATTTTCAGTGTGGTCAGTGGTAGGTTCTCTCTCTGCAGCTACACATCTTGAAACATTTGTTGTCATAATTTCTGTCTGCCACTTTATCCTTTCTCTCTTCAATTGACTGGTTTTTGATGCTACTTCATGTTCTTACAGGATTGGACCCAGGATGAAGCTGTCCTGGAGGAGCTGACTCAAAAGGTTGCTCAGGAGCACCGAACTCATAGGTGAGCTTGACATGATAAAGTTTGTACTATTTTTTAAAAAATAAATCATCATCATTCTAGTACTTCCCTGCCTCCTCATACATTCCTGGCAGTGTTTAACTAGCTTATCTTCATGTTACTATTATGCTTTGTCTCACTGGATTTTTAATTAGTCTATCACAGAAGATTATCTGCCTCTTGTAAACACAAAATGGCTGAGGATCTTAATCCCAGCTAAATGAGCATTTACACCCTTAGGTTTAATGAGCATGTGTAACACTACTGGTGCTATGCTGTAGACTCCTTTCTCTTTTTGATTGCATTTAATTCCTGATGGTGAAAGACCCTGTGACTTGATCAGTGACAATCTGAGACCCTCTTTAAGAGGGGGGGATACAAATGCTCTAAGTGTAATGGAAGTGAAAATATCAGGAATTGGATTGGAAGTCTCAAGGAAAAGACACAGTATAGTGTTACTAGTTAATGAGCTAGGAGTGTGTGCATTAGTGCTTCAGTAAAAAATCCTTCTTTGTGAGCAGATGTCTTTCATGTTGTCCAGGTGTTTCAGTGGTGGAAGTGTTCAAACCTCTAGAGTGCTGTTATGGGAAAAATGGCAATGCCCACATGTTATATGCAATAGGAATATTATGTGAAGGATGCTGCATTCCCCATTGCATGAGAGAAAGTAGTTGTAAAAGGACAAATACCAGTTCCTGCGTCTAAGGCCATTCTCAGTTTTGAGTTTCAATGCAAGCCTGAGCCTTTGATGCAACCAAAGGAATAGCTTCCAAGCTGGCCATGAACAGGCCTGGTTCTGTTCGCTCCCTGCCATGGGCTGCTTGTGTGATCTTGGTTAACTCACAGACTTGAAAGGAGAGATTTCCCACCTGCTGTGCTCTATAGTGCTATTTCTGCAACAAAAAGAGCAAATACTTCCCCTCACTTCAGCAGGTAGATTGTATTCCACCTCCCTTCTCCCAGGTATTTGTCTGGTTCCTATATTTCTGTTTGTAAGCTGTGGTAAGGAGGAGTAAAGAGGAGAAAAATTAATAGTGGCCTTCTTTTGGAGCAACCTGCCATCTATTCTGACCTGCTTTTGAGAACGAAGTCTGTTTGAATTCCTGAGCTGTGACAGGAGCGTGTGTAGACATGTGTGTAAAAGTTTTCAGCTGGTTTGTTCTCTCTTATGAAAGAGAATCTGTTCAACTTTTGGATTGACAGTGCCTGTGTTTTTGAACAGCCAGCTTGAAAATGTAGGTCTTTCCTTTTAAGTCATTTTAAGAAGCTCCTGTGGCCTTGTGTAATATTCAGGCAGATTAGCCCCCCTATGGCTCAAGTTGTCCACCCAAAACTATCCACAACCTGATGGTTTAATAAAGCCTGGAAAATGCTTCATGTGCATGGAAGGAGCTGAGTAATGTGATCGGTTCTACTTGTTCCTCCTCTTATTTGAACTGTGCTTTGTACCTTACCTTAGTGATATTTAATAAAATTTTCCCCCTTGCTGATAATGATCCTAATGTTGAAAGTTAGTGTTGTCTTGTACGTTTCCAGGCAGTGTCTCCAAAGCATCTTCTCAAGTGGTTTGTGAAACTCCCATTTTTTTTTTGCTAATATTTGTGTGTGTGAAATATTGTACTATTTTCTGCCTTTTGTTAATCTAATTGCAGTGGCATTACAGCAGCAGAAGCTGAGCTAATGTACATCAAAGAAGTGGAACGTCTGGATGGGTTTGGACAGGAAATTTTCCCTGTGAAGGTATGTTAGTGTATATTATAAAGGAATCTCTAAATCAAACAATGCAGAACTCTGCAACAGCCTTTGGTCTGCGTGCAAGTCATATTTGTCCAAAAGAGACAGGACTTGTTTAACTGCTCCAGAAGGGGAAATGACTGCTCCTAGTTGGAATGGGTATTGCAGCATGAGGGTTTCTTCAGCCTGTGGTGCTTCCATGAAAATCCTTGTCACAGAAGAGGTTGCTGTGTTGTAGGGCCTGCTGTCTCAAGAATCAGAGATGCTCCTTGCTTTTCTTTCATGGGCTGTCTATGAGAAAGTGGCCAGGACAAATGAATCTCAGCTCTGGTCATCTTTAACAGGATATGAAAATGAGACTTTTCATGACTTTCTAAGTTGCTACTTACCAAGCATTAACTTCACTTTTCCTTAGTTTCTTATGTGTGCACACAGGCCCTCCACACATTTTTAAAAAGGGGGAAATTTCAGGGATTATTTTGCATTTTTAGTCACTTTCCCTTCATTGGAAATCCTGTTCTACCATGGATTGTCTGGATTTGTGGCGTTACAGAGCACATCCTGTCATGCTAAAGCTGTGCTGAGAAACCAAAAACTGCTGATCCCATTGTGGCCCATTTTTTTGCTATCTACCCAGCCACCCTAAGTGGTGGATTATGAGTGGTTTTCCTGCTAGTTAAAGATAACTTGGAATTTAAAAACAAGCACAGCCCCACACCAAACAAAACATGCTTCCTGCTGAAGTCAAAATTGATCCTTTGGTGACAATCTCAGAATTGCCCTGGAGGGGGGGGGAACTGAATGGCAAAAAACTTTCTACCCACTAAAAAATTTTGGAATGTGTATTGCCAATGAATGGATGGAAACTTTCCTCAAATTAATTTGGAATAATGCTGCACACTACTGCAAAAGATTTATGTGTTGGAAGTGTCATCAGATATTAGTGCATGTGTCAGTAAGGTAAGTATGAACAGTGGACTGTGTGCTCTGCAAAATGGCAGGAAAGTGTAAGCCTTGCATCAAGGAGCTGCATGCTGGCTTTGGAGACAAACAGAACTGCAATCAAAGGGGAAAATGAAAGAGTTCTCTTTTTCTGCTAGAAAACGTTATTAAAAATATATGTCTTTCTTTCCATATAGGTATTTGTGTATACAGACACACACATAGATATATGTATTTGTATGTATCCAAATACATATATTTTTCCCCACACATTCCCAATCTTTTTGCCTTTCAAAACTCCCTCTGGCACAAGACAGAAGAATGTGTTGTCCTCTAATCAGACTTAACTGCTGACTCTCTGCTGGCTTGTGGATGAATTGCCAGCCATGGTTTATTTGCAGAAGGCCTAGCACTCAATAGTTAAACAGGTGCAGGTACTCCATCGTTGCCTTCTGAGGATCAAGCACAGCAAGGCCAGGAGAACAGCTCTAACCTGGTCTATTAAAATTCAGGGGCACCTGATAGTTTCTACAGTGTGTGCAGGCATAGTGCATTAACTTCTCTCATATCCTTTCTTTTAGCCATACTTTCTAACCACACTTGTGGTGTTAGCATGATTTCTCTTTACCACTTTAAAGTGTGAATCAATTACTATATATACAGCTAAGGGGGAACTTGCTTGTTGATAAATGTAGAAAAACCTCTTTGTCAACAGTATTAAGCTTTTGTAACCAGAAAAAAGGAAAAGGTTTTTTAAGAAAACTGATTGCAAAATGGATCAGGAGCACGTGGTTTTCAAACAGGAGCCTACAAGGAGACATGGGTAGGAGTAAAAACAATAGGACTTCTTAGAGTCCACTGGTTTTGCATTGTTTTTATGTAGTGTGTGCAGTCAAATATTTAACCCAACAACTGAAAATCTATCAAGGATGTATCTGTATGGAGATGGAAGTTCTTTTTTCATATGCTGTGAACTTCTACACAGAGTACTTAAAGGAGGAAGTGCGAAGGGTAGAGCTTTTGAGAGGGATTCCATCTACAGGTGTGGTGTTCTGAAATCTCTACATGTTTTAACAGATGTCTGGAGAAATACCACGACTGTGAAAGAGATTATTGCTTTTGGTATTCCTACGGGCTCCAGATAGCTGTAATCACAAAGACAGGGGATGTGGGATTCATACAATGAATGCCATTTTGTTTGCATGTTGTTTGAGAGAGGAGAACTTCGAGCTTATTTAGCCTTCTTCTGTTCTCACTAATTAGCACAATAAAACCATTTAAATGCTAACTCTTTTGAAATAATGAAAATAACTGTCCAATCAAGTAGCAAAATATAGCTTAGTCTTGCATCCACACTGAAGGCCTTCTCTTTGTACTTCAGCATGCCTTCCTATGAATGTATGGACCAGTTCCTTTATTAAATTAAATTTAATATCCTTTCTCTGCAGGATAACCATGGAAATGACATACACCTTGGTATTTTCTTCATGGGCATCTTCATAAAAAACAGAATTGGAAGGACGACTGTGATTTATAGGTAAAGATGAGGGTCTTTTGTAATTAAAGCGAGATCCTTTCCAGAGCTCTATGTGTGGGATTTTTTCCTTACTTGCATGTGGCTGAAATAGTGCCAGTCCTCTAACTAAGGAGTAGTAATCTTGCTGTTTTCAGGATTGATCTGTTGGCCCGATGAGATAAAGAATAATTTCTGGTGTCTGTGAATGGATTGGATGGCAAGAAAGTTGTAGTAGCCTGTCATGTGTCTTGTTTTAGTTTACAAGGCTTTGATCCCTTTTCTTTTCTTGTCTTTATGTCTTCTTCTTTGATGCTTCTGAATGCAAATCTGTTAAACCTCACAGCTGGCAGCCTAAGAACTCAACACTTCTGAAAATCTGGTAGCGACATTTAGGTGCCCCACTAAAAAAATGTTGAACTTTCTCATTCTGTGATTTTGAAAATCATGGGTGTCACTATTGTTTCTTCTGCAGCTTATTTTGGTTAATAAGAATAACTTATCCATTAACTTTCTTTTTGTTCTGTATGAAAATGTTGCTAGAAATCTCCGTGATTCTAAGGAGGATAGTTTTGCTCTTTTAGTGGTATTTTTATTACTGTTGCTGTTTACTTGAAGTGGATTTTTACCAGTCCCTGTGATTAGAGCAGGAATTTTGTGGAGCCTAGAAGTTGTGTTTTTTGAGGTACATTGATTTTCAGTCAGTAGCTAAGGCTTATATCAGACTTCAGCTGGAATTTTTGGGAGAGGTTTGCCTTAAAAGAGCCTTTGTTAGTCAGCTTAAAATATGTTAGTGCTCTCTTTTCCACCTAGCTGATGTTTTGCATATGTAATTTTGAGAAGGAATTAGATAATCTCTTAATTGGGCCAGGTGACAAAAGCAAGAAGTCTCTTTACATGTAGAAATGAGAGTTGGTGCTGGGATTCTTAGTCCTTGGAAATATGCACTGCAAAGCATCCTGCCATGACATGAAGAGGAATGCATGCTGCAAACAGAACAAACAAGTCCTTTCCATCCCCGTGGATTGCATGCAACGTACGCAAATGTCTGTCAGCTATTTGTAAGGAGATTATAACTCAGGTCTTGGGCAACCTGAAAATTACTTGGGGAAAGAAAAAAAAAGATTGCAAACATAAAGCCAGAGTATTAACATGGTGTGCATAGCCTACATAACCATGTTGTCAACTTAACCTTCTGTAGCAAGAATTGGCACTGAATGAAAGGTGGAAACAGCATTTGTAGAGGAATGGCACTTAAAATAAAATAATTGTATTACATATGGCTAGAATCAATCAGTTCCAAAATGCCACAGTTCAGTAAAAAAGTTATCATGAATGTGATTTCAATATGTCTTCTATTGTAGGAGTCTTCAAATTTGTGTTTTTAAAGAGTGCTTTTAATTCTCCTGCTGAATATCCTTTCATTTTTAATCAGAACATGACTTCTTCTCTTTCTTTCCTGACCATGTTTTTTTCACAGAAAAGTTACTGAAAACATTTCCCATGAAATGAGACTGATGTTGACTAAGGGATTCTTACTGTGTTTGTGAAATGTTTGAATGTATGTGTTGGCAAACGCCAATGCATTTTTTTTTACTCTGCAGGTGGAATGACATTGGGAATATTGCTCATAACAAGTCTTCAATTGTTCTAGAGTTGATCAACAAAGAAGAGAATGTACTCTTTCACACAGTAAGTAAAAGATCTGATCAGTGTCATCATAAAAGCTACTTATGAAAAATAAACCTTTAAAATTCCACTTTCCCAGAGAGACTCACTTGCGTAACACCACTCCCCTTGCATTTCATGTTGTACTTTATGCAGAAAGTGAAATTAACTTCATCTAGGTACCAATTTCTGTATTTTCTTACAAGCATCCTGAAACATCCTGCAAAAAACTCGAGTTTTTTGCAGACTCGAGTGCTTTTTGAATGGCATAAATACAGCAGCAGAAGTAGAAACTGGGCATGAGCTATTGTGTGTGCACATACTGGAACTCAGAGGGCCATGATGCTGTTCTGTGCTATTTAAAATCCCTCCACATCTCCCTGAACCAAGGCCAATATAGAAACCGGACCAGCGAGCTTGAGCTATTTTATTGTTGCTGTTGCTGTCCTCCCATACTGTGCCTTAGCAGTGAAGTGGCAGTGTGTAAATGCACACCACTGGATTTCAGTAATTCTCTGCCTTCAATGCTCTTGAGACTACCAGATGTATTCTTGGGAGCCATGGTAGACCTTACCAAGCATTCCTGCAACCGGATTTTTTAAAAAACTTTGGTCACTTCTTGGTAAGAATAATAAATGATATAATTTTTTCATGTTTTGTTTTTTTTCCCTAAAGGATGATCTTGAAAATGCCAAATATATTTCACGTCTGTTTGCATCAAGACACAAGTTTTACAAACAGAACAAAATCTGCACAGAGTGAGTACTCCTGCTTCACAATTGTTTTCTGACACCTTGCTTTGGAATTGGTCTGAATTTTGGCATGTCTGGTTTTGTTTGGTTTAGGGTTTTTTTTTTTCCCTAGTCATGTGTGTCAGTTATTCTTTTCCCCTTTGCCTTTTTTCCCTGTTTTGTTTTAACCAACAGCAAGAGCAGACAGGTGAGAATGAAATTTCATTCTGAGCCTTGTGAGATTTGGAGGTCCCCAAGCAGCCAAATCCTAGAGGGAGGCTTGAATCGAAGGCCTTGGTGTCAATAGCCCAGAGTATTAGTATAACCTGGAGTGAGAGGTGACATATGTTATCATGTAGTAGCAGATGCACTGTTCGTACAACAGCTAAGGGCACTGGAAAGTGCAGGTTGTCATCTCTTAGTTTGGGCAGGGTAATTTACCTGCCTCTTGTGCGTGCTGAATGAGGGAGGACACCTGGGTGTGTTACTCCATGTAGCTGCACTGCCACAACGCAGCAGAGATTGTGAATCTAAACATGAAGTCTCCTTTAGGCTCTGGTTTGAGCACTTTCTTAGAAACTGGCCTTGAACTAGTCCTCTCACAGGGGTGATTCTTCCTAACTGAAGGAGAAATTCATTAGGCTTTAGCTTTAATTCAAAAGTCTGTTTCTTAGCTGTTTCATTTACATCAGTACGCATTTTCAGATTGAGATATATTTGGCTTTCAAAAGGTTAGAGTTTTGAGAAATTTTCATGGTGTGCTGAGTGTGTATAGCAGAGAACATTAAATTCTTGCAAAACTTTCCATGAAGAAGTCTCATCTCCATCAACAACTTTAGTTAGAGCTGGACATCCCATCTGTTCAGCTGGGTAATGCCATCTGTTGGAAAATAAAGCCAAAACGATGAGGGGAAGACTAGAAGGTGTTTAACGTGTGCACACATTATATTAACATATGGTGAGTTGGAGCATAGGAGAGTCCAGTGAGCTAAACTGCTGTGAATGATCTTTTCACTTACAGAAAGGAGATGTGATTAGATTTTACAAGGTGCTTACAGTTCTTGGGAGGTGAGTGGAGGACTGGAAAAGCCATATTCTTCGCAGCATATAATGGATTTCAATATCCAATACTAAATTCAATTGTAATGGTTCCAGAGGGATTGAACTCAAAGGAAGCTCCTGATTGTCTGAAAGAAAACAAAATACCCTAGTCTGTCACCTTGGGATATTTCTTTCCCCTTTGATGCTGTATGTTGGGGTCAACAGAGGGAGCATTCTGTTACCAATCTAAATCCAGACTGCAGAAGCCATAGCTTTTGATCCTGTTTCTTCCTAAACACTGAACCATAAATATGTGGATCCCATGAATGAGGTGTATATAGCAGTTTCGTAGGCAGCTTGCAAGTATTTGGACTAATAAAGGTAGGGAATGTCATGAAGTCAAAGAGTGAAATAACAAGTTTTAATGTACTTTTGTCATTAGAACTGCTCTCCTTACCACAGTCTCATGGGATAAGCTTGTGTGCTAGAGCCACAGATATTGATGACAACATATGCTGGTGTGTGTTTTCTAGCCAAATAATTTTCCTGCCCTCTGTGTTAAAATGATAGTTGTTTGTTTTCCTGTGTGCCTTTCCTCTAATCGCACATAACATCATTCACCAGATCAGAAACTGTAAGAGGACAAATTCCACCTTTCCTCTCTTCACGTAAGCACTATATTTCTACCTCCTTCAACTTGTTTCTTTCCCTTTCTCGTATTTTTTTCCTCCTACACGCCTTGTTCCTTCCACTGCACCTGGCTACTCTAACATTGTATGTGGTTCTGCTAGTATTGTCTAACCAGTTGGTTTTTTCCTTTTCTTCCTGATCTGTTTGTATTGTTTTGGAGTGATTGCTGTCGATTTCATAAAATTGTCCTTGTTTTAATGTTCACGTTTAGTCACCTGAGAATGTATCTGTGTGCCATGTTCAGTTTTTTTGCTTAAGAGACTTGTTTAATTCATTTTAAACCAGAATTTTTCTTTCTTGTGTTTCCAAGTGAGCTAAATAAGATAATGAACAAAAGGCATGTAAAGTTTGGAATGGGAATACTTCCTGTATTTAAAGAAGAACCTGAATTATTTTCATTTTTTCACATATCTGAAAATCTCAGTAATGAGCAATACCCACAGGTTCTTCATGTCTTGTTTTTCCTATTCATTTTTGACTCAGAACTGAGATACTGTAGGTTCTCTAATTTCTCTTTTTCTTCCACAGACAATCAAATTCTCCTCCCCCTATCCGACGACGGCCAACCTGGAGTAGGTCATCTTTGGTACGTGCCACAGTGGGGTCTTTAAGAATATCTATACCATTTCTAATGGGATGAGGCATTGTGTAAGATGAACTGCTTTCTAAATTTAAAATAAGCCCATTAACTCATTTCTTGTTGGCAATATGATTGGAATGAATTTCAAGGGTGTGACTGCCCAGATTGATTAACAGGATAATATCACCGCTGAGTGGTAAAAATTAGAGTCTTCAAGGCATTATATTTTTATTTGCCCTGCAGAAACTGAGCATCTTTTCTGCTGGATTGAGGATATTTCAATATGTAGAGAAAATAATCCTCTATAAAGAATTTGAAGTGTCTTGTGCTACATGCATCAAAACCTAGTCATTGCATAATGTCACATTTCACGTTTCTTCAATCCTCACGTTTATGTATAAAGACTACCTGCAGTTTACCAACTTCTTGGGTTAAGACCCTATTTTTTGTGTGAAGCTACTGTTAATTTAAGTTAAACTACTAGAATCAGTCAGAATGGTGATTCAGAGTTTTTCTTAAATTGTGTTTATTTCTGTTAAATGAATCTCTGGCAACACTATTAATGTGACAAAACAGGGTAATTTTTTCCTGAAATATTAATTTTAAAAAATGTTGTGTGAGTCTTTTTTTTTCCTACCATCGGTTCTAAAGAAAATCTTCTTGGATTAAATTTTAATATCTAGCATGTCAGTATATTTTAATCTCATTTAACAGATTCTGAATTTCTCTAACAGTAGCACTGCTGGTTCCTTAGATAGAGGGTAACAATATGTCTCTGCAGGTTGCCAGTTTTCATTTGTAGTATAGGTTAATACCTACTTTGTAGGCCTTTCCAGAGTGAAAAGTCCACAGAAAGTGGACAAGTGATTTCTTGACATTTCTCTCCACAGCATGGTTACAGCTTGTGAAAATGTTCCAAAATTAAGCTTAAGCATGTACTGATATTAGTATAGCTTTATCCTTGCAGATTTCAACACAGGTTATTTTCCTGTATGTGTGTATACAATCCATTAGATCTAAAAGTTGCACTCTGTTTTTCCCAGGCACTGGCAGGAAAGCTGCTGTAACTTCCTCTAGATTTCTTTGTCCTTCCATTTTAAAGGTGTTTCTAAAGTGTCATGATGGAATACTGTAGATTGCATTCTCTGAGGCATATTTACAGTGTTTTTGGTATCTATCAGTTAAGTTCCTGGGAATGACTATGAAAAACTGAATGTGAAGAAATGAACTGTGCTTTGCATTTTTATGCTATGGCCTCTGTTATATCATGAGGGGGAAAAGCAAGCTGCTTTCTATATTATATATGAAAAATGGAGATCTGCTCTCTCAAAAGAAAAGAAACAAATCCTGCTGCCACTTTGTTTTAAACACAAGCATGCAACAAGTTTTAAAACCCCAAGGTCTCAGGAAGATCAAGAGGAAGAATGTGGGCTCATCAATTGAAAAGTACATGGGCTACTGACTGCTCACGGTGAACTTTCAGCTGCCTTTTTCATAATTGTTCTCTTAACTTGTTGGAACAGTTCTCTTTGGGAGGGAAAAAAAGCCCTCTTGACTGTTGTCTGCACTGCACATACCTTCGTACACCTACCTATTCATTTGTCTTGTGTAGCAATAAATCAGTAGGCAGAAATGGGAAGCGAAGTGGAATCTTTGGGGTGAGGCTCTGCCACTTCACTAGGGATCATGTTCTTTCCTTTCAGATCAAGACCCTTTATATGGTTTTGGCGTGGTTTCTTGCTGTCTCTTTTTCCTGTCAGACCACCCAGCAATGTTGATTTTCCAGAAAAACCCCCTCAGTGTAGGAGATCTTAATATAATGGTATGTTTAATTACTTGATTTTTTAAAAAATCCAAGTGATCATTAATTTGGATATTGTTGTTCTGCAGACTCCAGGGTTCTCTTTTTTCAGAAGAGGCAGTTGGGCCTTAAAAGTTCCAAATTTCTTGCAGATACCTTTCATTAATCTATCACAAAGAAAACTGTCTGCTCCAGAAGTATACATTCTTAGTAGAAGTCACTTCTTTTTCTTTGCACTTCTCCGTCTGCCCTCCATTTCTTAGGCTTTCCAGCATCTTGGTTAGTTCCAGCTCAGCTCCTCTACTAAGGTTGTCAACAGCAATCTCCTTGGCCCAGTTTGTTCAGTGACACTAGGGTTTTGTACCCTTGGAAGTAATTCTTGTAGCAAAAATACTTCTTGTTTTCCAGCTCTGCCTTAACACAGCTGTTTTGTATGCAAGAATTCATACTGAGCTTAGTATCTTTGATTCTCATTCCTTCTCACCATTTACACAGAAAATGTAAATCTTGCCTCTTCCCCACCCCCTCCTTACTAGCAAACTTGCATGGTGCTCATTTGGGGCATGTGCACACACAGGCAGATTATGTGGGGTTTTTTGCCTTGGGCATCCACGGTATTCCTTAATAATTTGAACTACTTGAATCAGCCTGGATGAAAAGCCCTCATTCTGCTGCTAAGGAAAACACATTCATGAGACAGGAGTGTCTTCTCTGTTATTCTGCTTACTTCATATATTGAAATATATTTTCATAAACTTTGCTCAGTGACACCAGACAGGACATTTGCAGTGCAGGTGGCAAAGCAGAATTGCAAAACATGTTGGTTTACCAAGGGGCAAAGCTGGGAAATATGGCGTCAGCTCTGATTTATTTTTCTATAAATGATCCTGCTGATTTAATGCTGAATTGCCCCCTCTAAAACTTGTGTTAAAAAATTTGTTTTGGTGCAAATTACTTGAGTAAACTTGACATCATTATCTAAGGAATTCAATGTTCATGTAGTTCACAGATTTATTTTAAGTCATGGTTCTATTGCTTGTATAGCAGCGTTCTAAGTCCTTGAATTTGTTCCATCTCTGTTTTTGTCCTGATCAAGTGTCTGTTTTGTTTGGGTTTAAGTGTTCAAGGGCAAGGGTTTTTAATAAAAATGTGAAAAATTTTAAAAGAGTTGGAGTTGTGGATGTTGTTTTCTGAAGTGGTTGAGCTTAAAGGAGTCTCAACTGGTCAACTTTGGGCTCTGTATCAACATTTAGCAAGCTATTTACAAAAAGTTTTTCTCTGTTCTATAAGGAACTGCCAAGACATGTCTTTGGCTGGGTAAGAAAGAGCAGTATTCAGGGAAAAGGGCACAGAAACATTTTTCCTGTTTCAGGTTCAAAACTTGTAGCAAATGAAGTTCTAATGCTTTCTTTTTTTTTTTTCCCTTGTGCTTTTATTTCAGCCAAGACAACATCCTTTTATTCTGCCTCCTATGCATGTCCAGTGTGGAGAACACTACACTGAAACACATAATTCACAAGGTACTTAGAGCATATATTTTCCCTTTAATGTACTGCAATTTTATGTGTATGCAAAGATGCTCCTAAGCCTTATGTCTAGATTTATAATGCCATCATGGTCAAACAGGAGCTGCTCCTGCAGGAGAACTAGCAGTTTTATAGTTAATGTTGCAGTAAGTCTTCTGTTTGAAGTCCAATTTCAGTTTTCAATTTTCCCTAAAATATCTGCGTATAATTATATGGACCTTAAACTTGGTATTCCAGTTCAGTGAGCTGAAAAAAAAAAATTTCTAAAGGGAGTATGATGGCTGTACACAAAGGCAGTGCCAGCTGGGGCCAGGGAGAGAAACCAAGTGAGAGAAAAGGAGACAGCAAAAAGCTTTTACTCTAGGAGAAATCATAATGTTCTGTCCATGAAACTGCATCTGTAGACAATCTTTTCTGCTTTTTTTTCCCCACCACCATCTGCCTGCATTGTTAGCCTTACGGACATCAGGAGGGTTAACTATTTTTACGCCCATGTTTGACGAATAAATTCTTTAAGACGTTGTGCCAGGTCACTTTGATCAAGTCTGGGAATGGAGCCCAGCCCCTAAACACCTTGAGTCTCACACCCTTAACCACCCCACCTTTTGGAATACACATAGCCAGGCTGCTGCTCTTTGCAGTTCATGAGAGGTACGGTTGAAGTGCTCTCACCAGCAGAGGAACTCTCAATCATACCTGTTCGTGTTTTGGGCTGTGGGATCTGGCTGTTTTTAAGGCAGAATTTGACAAGTTTTGAAAGGAGACATTCAGTAGAGCTCCTTGCATACAGTAGACTTGACTTAGTGGCTACTACTCTTCTACTGTGAAGGTGAGGCTGTGAAGGATATTTTAGAAGAATTGTCAAATTCCCTTAGATTTACTATATTTTCATAGTATATAGACTCTGAAAATTTTATTTCATAAAATATAGACTCTTCTATATTTTCAAAGAACTAGCTGATTTCAGAGCTTGACGAGCTATTATTCTTTTCTTACAAAATTATCAACAGGAACAATCTTGCAGTAAAGTTGTGATCCAGGACATGATCTTTACTATCTTGATTGACTCTCAGATATGCTTTGCTGAAGTACTTAATATTCTGTAGTGCATCTGTAGGGTGGTTTGTTGTTTTGTTATTTGGGGTTTTTTTCTTTTTTTTTCCCCCTGAGCTTTGATCACCCAACTGTGTCATACTTCAGATCCTCAAAACTGTTGATTGGTGTAAAGTAGGATTTCCAATTTCACAGTCATCTGCTACTATGAATCTCAGACAGCTGTGTATCAACAGAAGAGACAAGAGAATTTTTCAGGTTAACTGTATGCTCGCAGTGCTGGAGTATTAAGATGCCACCAGCAGTGAACCCTTCCAGGTTGCTGAGGGAGAAGATGCCCCTTTATTTTTCCTTGCCACCTCAGGCAAAAACACTTACTCTCTTTTCCCTTTCAAGTTTCCCACAGGGACCTGAACTACTACCATATTTTACTAATTGTTGGTAGTGTTTATATTGGTAGCTTTGCTTTAGTTCTATTTCAATGGCTCAAGGATGCCTGCTCTTGTGCACTAAGCTGTCTCTGTACTCAGTGGTGCAGACTGCATTTGGAGTTTTGTTAACAATGAATAAGTCCTTGTGAGTTAAAATTGTCAACATTTCTCTCTCTGCTCTACACAGATAGCATTTTCCATGGAAATGAAGAAACTTTCTACTATAGGTCTCAGACCAGTTTGGATAGGTGTCCAATGGACTTCAGCTACTTGAATGGTAATGGACCCAATGGGAGCGTATGCAGTGCCCACAGCATGAACTCCCTTAATCGCTCACAGAACTTCATCCAGGCATCTCCAATGTCCTCAAATCTGAGCATCCCGGGAAGTGACATAATGAGAGCAGACTACATCCCCAGCCACAGACACAGTGCAATCATCGTCCCGTCTTACAGGCCGACTCCGGATTATGAAACGGTCATGAGGCAAATGAAGAGAGGGGTGATCCAGATGGACAGCCAAAGTCAGTCTTTGAGGAATCTCAATATTGGAAACACACACGCTTACAAGCAGCCAGAAGACCTGGTTTACAGCCAGCCTGAGATTCGAGAGAGGCACCCTTACACCATCAGCTACGGGCCCCAGGGGGGGTGGCTATAACAAGCCTATGGCTCCAGCTGACCAAATGAACCCTAACAATGCTGCTCAGAATAAGGCAGCGGCCAGTGCCATATCCCACACGGTCAGCACCCCAGAACTGGCCAACATGCAGCTGCAGAGCAGCCAGAGCTACAACACCACCCACATGCTAAAGAACTATCTCTTCAGACCCCCGCCCCCGTACCCGCGCCCACGCCCTGCCACCAGCACGCCCGACCTGGCCAGCCACCGGCACAAGTATGTCAGCGGCAGCAGCCCCGACTTGGTCACTCGTAAGGTCCAGCTGTCGGTGAAGACCTTCCAGGAGGACAGCTCGCCGGTGGTGCGCCAGTCGCTGCAGGAGGTCAGCGAGCCCCTCATGGCTGTGAAGCACCACGCGGCGGTGAACAAGCGCCACAGCCTGGAGGTCATCAGCAATATGGTGCGCGGGATAGAAGCTATGGCCTTGAAAACTCTAAATGCCCCTTTGCCGCGCAGGAACACTTTGCGGGAGCAGGTGCAGCCGGAAGAGTCGGTTCAGATGGGGCATGAGGTTCAGCAGGTCCCTCATTACCACCACAAAAAGACGTTTTCTGATGCCACAATGCTGATACACAGCAGTGAAAGCGAAGAGGAAGAAGAAACGCAAGAATCTGTGTCCCGGATTGCAGCCCTCCATGAGAACATGGAGTACAGCGCTCAGCTGCAAGCTGCCTTGGCTAGAATACCAAATAAACCTCCTCCGGAGTATCCTGGGCCTCGTAAAAGCGTCAGCAACGGAGCACTGAGGCAGGACCACGTCAGCATTTCTGTGGCTGTAGCCAGGGCCAAGGCCATGAGGCCGGGGCCTTCTAAAGCCATCAGTGTCTCTCGAACTGATCAAGTGGCAATAAATGGGTCCTCACTGGGGCCCTCCATCTCTGAGCCTGACCTCACCAGTGTGAAGGAGCGGGTCAAGAAAGAACCGGTCAAAGAAAGGCCTGTGTCCGAAATGTTTTCTATTGAGGACAGCATTATAGAAAGAGAGATCATGATGAGGGTAAGTGCCTTCCTCTCTTGTGGTGGCTTCTTGGAAATCAGTAATCACACAGGGCAACTTCCATACCAGAAAACTGTTGGCTCAGTAAACTCCAGGGAATGCATGGGTGGGAAGCTGTGGATTTGCTTAAAGTTGGGAAATGTGATATTAAGTGCTATATACAATTTGGTTTTGTGAGCCATCAAGGGGGCTGATCCCATGCCCTGCTTGGGCTTGTCTGTTTCCTCAGCTGTGGCTCTTTGGCAGCTGGCCAGACCTGTGTCTGACCCAGCAGAGGATGCCACCACCCTGGCAGCAGTGCTGGCTGGAGGTGAGAGGCAGGGCAGGCAGCTGGGGATGAGGAGACTCATGGCAATGGTCCCCTTGATGCCTGCTTCCCTTCAGGCTTGGAGGGCAGGGTGAGTCTGGAACGTGTTTGCTGAGATGGGTGGGAGGTTGTATTTTTGGCACGACTGTTTTATTCCTCTGCAAGAATATCACGAAAAGTATCACATAACATAATGGCAACTCAGGTTTTTTTCAAGTGATCTTTAATTCCCTTTCCTGCCACTTTATGTAACATAGTTGTCTGAAGAAAACCCTGGTAGCCCTAGAATATGGATTGTCAGTTTTGCCAGTAACTGAGGAACCAGATATCTAAATAGAGAAGCAGCAGATGTAGAGCCTGTGTGGCTGAACATCTGGATTGTTTATTTTTTAAAAAATGCATTCAAGTATGAGAAATAGGGTTCTGTTAAATGAATTTAAAATAAGAATTGCAATGAATTTAAAATAAGAAGTGTTTAAAGGCAGTGACAGAAATAAGAGGGGTGGTTATCACTTAGTGACCTACATATGTACCTGGTGTAGTGCTGTGAGCAGTGTAATTGCAGTCACAGACCTCAGCACTGAGGTCTGAAACAAAAACAATTCCTGAAACAAATTAATAAAGCATCTGAATGGTCCAAAGCAGAAAAGAGTTTGTAGTGTGCTAGATCAATAACTAGCTAGATTTAAATACTACTGTATATTTAACTATTGTATATTCAAAGAAATTTTCTGAACATGTCCATTGTTGTTCTTGTCCATTGGACAAGTGATTATATTTGCTGATATAATCACTAGCAATACAACTTGAGATACTAAAATTGTAACATGGAGACTGAATTCTGTGCTTTCCAACTCCTAGACTTTAAATGTAAAACAGATACTTGACTATAAAATTTTTCATTAATGGACATTGGTATAATAACAAGCATGCATATATATATGCATATATATATATATACATATATACACTCTTTTGATCTTCTGAGGAAAGAAAAATTAGTGAAAAGCAGGTGACTACAGGATTTTAGAATGGAAACGAAGGTGAGAAGAGAGCTTAGATGTTTGAATATTCTTTCTCTGCAATAGCCATTCAGATTGCTTTGGTCAAAAGGTCCTTTTTGTTGTTTTGAAAGGAAAGGGGTAGCTTTAGCATTAAGTTTTTCAGGTGTTTTCAGCTTAGATCAGGAATCTTGACATGTGTGGACCTTCCTTTTGCCACAGGAATCAGGTGTTATATTAATGGTAATCTGGTGACTTTGATCTGTTAAGCACTTTCTTCTCTTTCCCCTTTGAAGTAGTAAAAATAATAACATTCCCAAACAAAGGAAAAATACTTGCATTTTCCTCCTCTCTGAAAGTATAAAAAGAAGCCAGAGTGGATTTGGATTTTTTTTTTTTTTTTTTGCTTAGTGCTCTGGAGGAACCCAGTGATAAGGAAAAAGCTCATAGGCTATTGAATAATCAAGCCATTTACATATGTCTGAGGGCATTCAGGTTCAATAGTGTGTTTCTAAGAGCTGAGCTTGGCCCATCTGGTGACCACAGCTTCCATATGTGTGCTGAGAACCAGGAACCCCTTCTGCTTATCCCTCCTTCCAAATGCAGCAAAAAGAGCTGTTAAGGAAATGAAATAAAATATTCCTAATTTGGGTACTTGTGGAGATGCTCTGTCTTTTTTGATGCTTTAGCTCCCAGTGGCATAAGGAGGGGGCAGCAGGATGAATTTAAAATTCATGTCTGGTTCTCCATGTCATACCATAATATGATTCATGAAAATGATAAATAATATCCATCCCTGGCTGCTATTGCATTCGGTTTCTGGGACATGCAAACTCAGTTTTTAGTGTGGAATACATCATGGGTGCTGTTTGAATCACCATAAAAGCTGAATGCATCAGAAGGCTTCTCATTTTAAGTATAACCATCACAGAAGAGAAGCAATGGCCTATGTTTTAGTGTTTGTTGTCACTGATTTAAATTATTGCTTTTTAAAAGATGCCCCAGGTATCTTGGCTTTGGTAGCACTACTTAAACGTAACAGGGTGATGCTCTGTGTGTCCTGCATTCAGGATAATGTCTGCAGGAAAATGCTTGAGATTGTATTTGTGTGTCTTTTGATGGCATGTAAACTGTATTACATGCTGGGATTGCTTCTTTGAAATTAAAATTCTGTGCTCATGTAGGAGCAGGCCTTTGAGGAATAACAGGAAGAATAGAGGTTGTATTTGAATTTATGATGCTAATGGTGATCATCTGCATTCCTTGGCCAGAGAGTTGCAGATTTTGGAGATTAAAAAAACATTCCAGCATTTTACTGGCATTATAAATAATCACACAGAGATGAAAACGTGCCTTTTCTTGCCAAAAGAATCTAGAAAAGCAGAAGATGGCAGGCCTGGAGGCCCAGAAGAGGCCCTTGATGTTGGCAGCACTGAACGGACTCTCAGTTGCTAGGGTTCCAGTGCCGGAGGACAGCCAGGATGAAGTCACCAAGGTGCCAATGGATGAGAGGGTAAGATGGAGCCTGGTGAAATGTTGCTTGTTCCCTGTGTTCCCAGCAGCATGAAGTATTGAAAATACTAAAAATTGATTTAAAATTTAAAAATTGAATAAAAGTTTTCTCTTAAGTTTTCAGAGCCATTAATGCAAAAACTCTGTGGCTAGCGCTGGTATGTTTTTGAATGCAGGCAAAGCATCAGATGTCTTGAACATTTACTGAAGTCAGTGAAAATGGAGGCTGTTCTCTGTTTTACCTGATTGTACAATGTCATACAAGATCAATCTGTAAATCTAACATTTTGCACATTTTTCACTTGATCAGAAGTTCTGCAGGGCTCACCCACAGATATTGTCTTTCATGTTCTAATAGAACTAAGGAGTTGGGTTAATGTCTCTAATGGGATTAAATTAAAAAAAAAGTTGTTTGCCTCCTGATGTTTGCACATGGGTGTCTGTGCATGTGTATGGAATTTCAGAAATTAAAAAGTTGCTGTTGTTAAGATTTGCGAAGCAAATTTGCGAAGAGTCTTTCTGGTTTTCTGGATAGAAACTTGCAACCTTGTGTTGTCCAGTACTCAGGGAGCAGCACTTCACCTCCACCTGTCTGTTTGCAAAGTTGTGTTCAACCACAGACATTACATCCTTGTGAATTAGGCAGAGTTTTAAAACTGTGGGCCACATAACACTTCTTGCAGTGTGATCTTCTTCCTGGATAGAAAAATCTATGTTGTTGAAATCATGTTCATACTGAAATTCTTACTGAACCAAAATTATTTAGCACAGGTTTGCTTTTTATGGTATCAGTCCTCAAAAATGTGGAGGTGGAAAGTAAGACTGTAAAATTGGCCTGTGGTTTCATTTGGTAGAAATAAGTGTGTCATATTTCCTCAGGTAACTGCAGAAGGAGTGAGTAAGAGAATGCTATGGCTGTGTGCTGGGATGCAAAGAATGGATGGATGGGTCTAGTGGTAAATGTTCTTCCCAGAAGCATTAATGGATTGGTGCTCCTTTTTGTTAAATCCTAGTGCAAAATCTTGAAGAGGAAGCTGGAGGAGGGGATGGTGTTTACAGAATACGAGCAGATTCCAAAGAAAAAAGCAGATGGGATCTTCACCACTGCTGCCCTGCCTGAGAACACGGAGCGCAACCGCATCAGGGAGGTCATTCCTTATGAGGAGAACCGAGTGGAGCTGGTGCCAACCAAAGAGAACAACACAGGCTACATCAATGCTTCACACATAAAGGTAAAGGCTTGCTTGAGTTTTGCTTGGCAAATGAAGATGTGCTAAAGCTTTGTTTGCATTTCTGGCTGCACAGCAGCATTTTCCTTACCTCTGGAGCTCCGGAAAAGGTTTGGGATGTATCATTATACCTTTGTGTGTCACTGTGGGCATCTCTAAAGTACCCTGTCAACTAACACACATAAGTTGATTTAACTGCTGGAGACTGGGAATTCATTAAGAGGGGCATCCTGGTTTTTTTGTGCCCAACTCTGCCAGCTTGTTGTGGAATGACTGTATTGGTTAGCGTAGAAAGAGGTGTCACGTTACTTAAACCTCATGAAAATGTATTAGATCAGCTCCAATACCTGCAATGTAATAAAGAAATTTTTGCGAGTATGCACTGACCTTACTAATAAGATCCCTGCATCTCTGACTGGAAACTGCATTGAACTTCCATGTTTCAAATTACGTTTTTAACAAGAAACTTTAGATTTCATGTTAATTCAATGTAGAAATAATTAAAGATGTGATCTGACTGTCTTTACAAGCATGGTCAGTTTTAACAGTGAACTATGCTCCAGTGACTGCAGATGCTTGTTTTTCTTTAAGATTCCAGCAGTATTTGCAAAGTCCTCTGTTGGCTTTTACTGTACCCTGAGAGAAGTAAAAGAAATCATCTGCATCAGATGACAGATTCTGTTGTAAGAGAGGTTGTCTGTGTTTTCTCATTGTCAAAATCCAAATTAAAAAGAAATAATTAAAAAATAGTGAATAAAACATCCTGTTAAATTAATACTTTCTTGAGTAAAAGCCTTTAAAAGTTTAAAGAGACTTGCTGGCCTTGGCTGTGATTTACAGTGTTAAATCCTGGTGATTAAAAACGATTTCTGAACCAGGATCCTGGCAGTTTATCACTTTTCTGCATAGCCTGGTAGGAAGCAGATACTGAGTTTTTGCATAATCAGACATTGCTATGATGATGAATTTCTGAGCCCAAAATTTTCCACCTACAAAGTAGGTAGACAAAGAAAAAAAAAAAGAAGATATTTCTGAATTATGCTATTTTCCCCAGCCAGTTTGGAGCTCACATTTTATCGTGTGTGTCGCTGTTGGACACAGACACATCTTGTGTCCATGGAGCACCCAGGAACAGGCAGCAGGGTTTTGGTGCCTGACACAGGGCCTTGGCAGGGTTTTTCCTCCTGCACTCTGAGTGGCGCTTTCAGAAGCCAAGCAGATGTGCTTTTGCTTAGAAGGTGAAATTGCATCTGTGAAATTTACCTCAGCAGCACAGTGTGTGTCTGTGTTTTCAGCCCAATATTTAATTTTTAATTTCCTGCAGTTAGGGCATTAGAATGCAGTAAATATTCCAGGCATCCCATTCCCTTCAGACTATTTATGGGCGTTTCATGTCATGTGCTAGAAGGCTGGATATTTGGACCAGAAGTCAGTAGACAAAGAAAACTCCTCTGTCATCCTGATAAGATCCATGCCTGGAGGATTCCAGCTCCCACTGTTTGGTCTTCAAGCCCCACAGTTTTATAATAATTCTCTGCGTATTTACCGCGGATCATTGTTGTTAGATACAAAGATCATCATCTGTACCAAAGAGAAAACTTGTAATTAAATTTATGGATTAAGCAGAAAGGTTCTTAAGAGCACTTTTATCTGACTGATTGGGTGAGGTCAGTATTGCCTTAAAAAGCTCAATAACTCCATGCTAGCACTCATGGCTGCAGACCATCAGACCAAGTGCAGGATGCTGCTTAGGGATGTGCAGTTTGTATTAATTCTCATCTAGCCACAAGAACTTGAGGCGTCTTCCTGTGTTGGGCTTGCTGTTTTTAACCATCATTCAAAAAAGAAAACGCTGCGTAGTATGAAATAAAGAAAAAGAGCTGATGTACAGGGTCGAACAGCTTTCAGTGAATTGAGAAAACTGTTATCATACTAAAACTATATTATTTACAGGTGTGAACCCCCAAGCAATTCAGGTTAATAAACAGTTGTTTTACTAACAAATAAATTGATTCTATTTCTGGAAATGTATTCAAAAGCTTGTACTTCAACCAGCATATGGTTGAACCTGTCAGAGTTATTGATTGTTCCTCGTAGCGTTGTCTGCCAGGACGTTGATATTTATGGATGTGTCAGCACTTTTGTTATAAATCTTCTCTGGGATTTATAACTTTGGGAGAAGTGGCTCTGGGCTAATAAACAGAATTAGGAGGCCTTAGCCTAAGAAGGAAAAATATTTTAACTTTCCAAAATAATTAGTTGATCTGTTTCTGCTGGTAACCATATTTTTGAAATGATATGTAGTAGTTCTAAAAACACTTTGATTTTTTTACCTAAAAAGTTAATTTTTTTTTGTAAGCCTTTTCTGATGCATAGCAAATTATGTGTCATTAACTGCCTCTGTCAGTTAAATGAAGCTGTGTTTTATACTGGCTAGGTGCAAGATAATGCTGGCTGTATTCAGGACACTACAGGATTTACAGTGTGTAAATCTGCATGTTAATGCTTCAAAAAGAATTTCATTACATGTCATGCAAATACACAAACATTTCTGTAAGATGTGGTTGGTAAACCAGTTGTGTACTGGGAAATAGATTTACATGACTACAGCTTTGGGTAATTTTAAATTTCTCATGGCGTTTGAAAGCCATTTAATGTGCTGGATTTACTTTATGGTAGTTTTCAGGTTCTGAACGGAAAAACCCAAGGTGAGTGAGGAAGAGTAACTTGAAACGAAGCCTCTGTTGATCTCATCTCTAGCTGGAACAGGCCTATCAAGCTCTTTCATGTGCAGAGTGTGGGCATAGCTGCATCCTCAAGGGACAGCTTGGCCATATCTTCAAAAGTGACCAGTGTACGAAGAATCTATTTAATAAATCCCTTTGTCTGAATGGAAAATAATTAAGGGAGGCTCTAACTAGCAGAGGCCTTTAGCTCATCAGGCACGCGGTCATTTGTGTTCTGGCATTCTGCACTACCCTGTGTTAGTTTGCAGCAGGGTGATGCCTTTTAATGCATGTAGGCACTTCCTCTGGCCCTCAACTTTCATCCTGGGTCTGTCAGCAAGCCCAGGGGTGTCACTCAGCTAATTATTTGTTCTTAAGCCATATTAGACACAGGGCCTCAAAAAACTCCCCAAATTTTATTGATTGATTGGTTGTTGGTTTGGGATTTTTTTTTTTTGTGTGTCTGTATGATCCAGATGCAATGGCAAGAAAAATAGATGGCATTTAGGCCAAAGCCTTGCGGCTATGGGCATCAAGACAGGACATGCAAGCAGTGAATGTTTTGTCAGATTTGCTGTTATCAAAAGGATGATTTGTTCATAATTTTGACCAGAAGTAGAAGAACAAAGAAATAAAGATTTCACTGTAGTCTCTTTTTTTTAAAAGAGAGTTCTGGCACTGATGCTGCTGAGAATTTGGTCACTGACTGGTTGTTTCCTTTTCCCTCTCTCCCAGGTGACTGTAGGTGGAGAGGAGTGGCACTACATTGCTACCCAAGGGCCCCTGCCACACACATGCCATGACTTCTGGCAGATGGTGTGGGAACAGGGGGTGAATGTCATAGCCATGGTCACAGCTGAAGAGGTACGTGAAATCACAGAACACAGTTCCTTCTGATGTGGGCAAATCTCCTGTTATCATCACTTCCCACTCCAGTAACCTGTTTTTTCTATCAATATCCCCTTTTCCTCTGGCTCTGTTTGAACATAAGCCTGTACTGCTCTCATACTATACTTCCTAACTTTCTGCCACTCAGTTTGGCAAGTGCTAAAGCGAAACAAGCAGGAGCCCTCCTTTGCCCTGCTTGGGCCAAGCCAAACAAAGATGTTTCCATTGGAATGTGAGAGCTCTGAGCTTGCTCCTGGTTAAAATGACAGAGATTTCCACACCATCCAAGGCCAGTTCTGCATACCATCACTCTTATCAGCTGAAAAGAGACAGAGGCTGTTGTTTCCATAGAAGTGTCGATGTAAAATAAAAGCGAAAAAACCCCAAACAAAAGCACTCCATGACTTTTTATTCTTATGCCAAGCAAAACAGTTATTCCTATTGTAATCCAAGAACTATGTGCTATGTTGTAAAAACTGGCACATGCTGTTAACTAACACCGCATTCGGCTTCATGCCTGGTTGCTTTCAGCAAACACAGGGAGTAGCAGAGCACATCAAGTCACTGTCCAGTTCCCAAGGCTGATCAAGAACAGACACTTAGAAGCTGCTGAAGAGATTCTCCTTCTATTTAAAGGAGAGGGTTCCCCAGGAGGAGAATGTTTACCAAGGTTTTGTAGGCAGTAGCTGTCTTTTGTCATGAGACAGGAGTCTTCAAGTAGTTTTACACTTAAAAATATTACATGGCTGACAGGTCTAAGTTCTGATGGGTGTTTTCTTTACTTTGTGGGATGCTCCTAGGTCTTCCAGTACTTTGAAATAAGAATACGTGACTTATCCACAGAGTTTCATTCCCTTTGTTTGTAGAGAATTATAATTGCAGGAACTAACAGTTTTTTGTCTTGTTTTGTTATTAAGGAGGGAGGAAGAAGTAAGAGCCATCGTTACTGGCCTAAACTGGGCTCTAAGCACAGCTCAGCCACTTATGGGAAGTTCAAGGTGACGACCAAGTTCCGCACAGACTCTGGCTGCTTTGCAACTACTGGTCTGAAGGTCAAGCATCTTCTCTCTGGACAAGAGAGGACAGTGTGGCATTTGCAATATACTGACTGGCCAGACCATGGGTGTCCAGAGGAAGTTCAAGGCTTTTTATGTAAGATTTCTTTCATTTGCATGATAAAATACATCAAGAAAAAGATTGCTGACATTGGACTCAGTTCACTGTACCTAGTTACAATCAATTAGTTATTGCTGTGGCATACACAGGCCTCAACTAGGTTGTACTTTGGAGAAAAAAAAAGTGGGATTCAAGAGGCAGGAGCTAAGGTGATTAGCAGGAGAAAAAAATCCAAGGCAACAGCAGTACCAAAAACTCAGGAAGTTTTAAATAATAGGATGCTTCTGCTGGCTGATCTGTCATTTCGAACTACTTAATAAGTGTAGGAGATAATAGACTGTACACAAATGTGATTAGAAAGGTCTGTGTGAGAGAGGATCGGTTGCTATTGAAATATGGTGCATCTCCTCCAGTTTTTCTTTTTGCAAAAGAGCAGAGGCCTCTATCACACACACAGTAAGTCTTGAATCACTCTTGTAACCACATGTACTCAGGTAATGCTTAAGGGCCTCCCCAATTACATGTGGTCCTGGTTCATGCATTTCTGAAAATGCAGCAATTATATTCGTCTGTAATGTATTAATAACACTTCCTGATTCTTACCAAGTAATAAGCATTCCCATATTAAGTAATAGGAATTCGACCATTATTTAACTTAAGACACATCCCTGGCACTGCAGTAGAGAACAGCGCAGGAATATTTAAATTACCACTGAAGGAGTCAGTGTAATGGTGTACTGATGTGTTGAAGATGCCTGCCCTCTTAGTTTCTGAAAGCTTTGCAGCTGCAGTACCTATGTGGTAGCTAAGTCCTCTCTCAGGAAGGTCCATTAGTTCTACTTCAGTCTTGCCACAACTACAGTCCTTTAGTGATGCATTCTCTTTGCATGGTACAGGCTTGATGTAAATAGTGCATCCTCCTTTTCCCAGATCTTCACTAAGGCAAAAAATAAAAAATTACATTTCAGCTTCAGCAAAGGAGTGCCAGGGAATCTGTCTTCAAGGAAAAGCTATTGCCCAATTCCTTGTTTGTTTCATACTTTGTTGCTCCTACCAACCCCTGTAGCTGTGGTTGGGCATGGCAGTAATTGGAACCTGATTGTCCCCATTTCCTCTCTTCCATTGTTTGCCACCACTTAGAGGCCATTTCCTTGTGTGCATTAAAATGCAGCTTTTCTGATATTGGTAGGCTTCCAGCCCCATCCTGCCTTGGGGAAAGGACAGCTGGGGCTACAGTGCCATGACGCCAAGGGTCAGAGCAGGAGAGTTCAGCTCGGGTCTCACTTCCCACTCGGACTGCTGGGAAGCCAAGTGAGCTTCCATCATGTGAGATTCTCAGCATGGTCTGACAGCAGGGTGTGTTGAACAACACTGGGACAGCCACACAAGGCAGCTGTTCCTGAGTCCTGAGCTTTCTACACGTGGCTTCAGGGAAAACAAAGCAGTGATCTCCCAGAAGAGCTCATAGCTATTGAGAAACAAACTCTGAGCAGAGAGTGGGGGGAGATTCTGACACAGTCTAGAAGGGAGAAGGAAGAGAGGAAACAGGGCAGATGGATGCTCGCTTCCCACCTGATACTGGCTTTGACAAGCTGTAGTTTCAATGGGACTTAGCTGTTGGTTTGATCCCAGCCTGTTAATAGCAAGAATTGCTGTAAGTAATGTCTAGAATCATCTGCTTAGGGGACCTGGAGATTTGCAAGGGGGAAAGCAGATTTAATTTTTTAATAGAACTATTTAATTTAAAGGAGCAGACTCCCAAGTAATAATTGATGCACAGCTGGTACTTGCTGGATGCAGTGCTGTTCAATGCACCCTGGCCAAGATAATTATTATGTTGTAAAAAATGTAAATTATTGCCACTTTGACAGAGAATAATTTTCTATCCTCTCTTTCCCCCACCCCTCCTAATTTTTACATTAAGACGTGTAGATGTTGTCAGCCTTGCCTGTTTTCTCTCTTGCAGCTTACTTGGAGGAGATTCAGTCGGTGCGCCGGCACACCAACAGCGTGCTGGACAGCAGCAACTCCTGCAACCCTCCCATTGTGGTGCACTGCAGTGCAGGGGTGGGCAGGACTGGAGTGGTCATCCTAACAGAGCTCATGATCGGCTGCCTGGAGCATAATGAAGTAAGTCAGCTTCTTTTTCAAACCCTGGGCGTCTCTTGGCTACATTTCTTTTTAGCTCTTGAAATTAAAAGGCGTTGAGGTGCTTTCTTTCTTTTACCTTGGTGAGCAAGACAAGGCCCTTAAATGTGGCAGGCAGAGATTCCCCATGGCGGGTTACTTGCTGTAGTTTTCTGTATAGTTAATGATACGCATTTTTTTTATTAGGATTATTTTAATACATTCAATGTTAGGGCTTTCTTCTCCCATTTAAGAATTTAGTCTAATTCGTATCTGTATTTAATTAAAAGTCTAGAAACAGTGTGTTTACAAGCATTACCTGAGAAAGGCTGGAGAAAAATGTCCTTGCTCTTCTAACTGAAGTTTTCTGCTCTCTAAATTCTGCCTTTGAGCTCTTTCCTCTCTCTTGTATGGACTGTAATCTCACTTGGAATGAAACTTAACTGTGATTTAAGAATAAGTGTACATATGTATTCCTGTGTGGAACAGGGCTTTAGGATTTTCAGCCAGCATTATGAGGAACACAGTCTGGAGTTCAGAACAAGGGCCCCCATAGAATAACCATGGGTAGCACCTTAATTTTCATCTGTCACTGGGAAACTGTAGAGGAAGAACATCACGTATTGACTAACAAGGTGCCACACAGTTTTCATGACAGCTATGGAAACCAGGGATTTCTCTTGCCAAAGAAAATGCTCAAAGACCAAAGCTGATTGTAGAGATAAGAATGCAGCAAGAGTGACAAATAGACATATATAATCTGCTCCTCCCTATAATCAGCCACTGGGTGAGTTCAGGGAAGACTGAGGACTCCAGCAGCTCATCATTATGGAGTTACAACATCCCTAGAGATTCTGGGCTCACATCAGCTGAGACAAACCTCCTCTGACTCTGCTTGGGCCCTCACTGAAGGTGAAGCTGTCCTGTAGATCTGTGTCACAGCTGACACTTTGTTCTTTTGCTTTTTATTTGGGGGAGAAAGGGAAAGGAGGTGGTAACCCAGCCAAGAAAGGGCCCACAGAAATGTGCCTTGGGAATCCAGTGGCTCTGACTCCTGAGCCTGCTTGACTTTCCTTATGCACTGGCACATAGAAGTGACTGCTTTTGCTGTTCACACAGCAGTCTTGAAATTTCTACATGCCAGAGGAAAGCTGGAGAGTTAAAAGAGCCATCCCTGAGTTGCTTGTGAGCATCAGTGTAGCTGTGTCTGCTTTTCAGCACCCTGTGTATGTGCACAGAAGCAAACTCTGTTGCAGCAGGGCCTGGCCACCTCAGTTTGCAAAAGTCAGTCTGTGGTTTACAGAAGTCACCCACTGGGCAAAGAGTAGCTTTGGCAAAGGAAGCACTCAACATTTAAGCATGGGAGTGAACCTTGACTTCATTCATAAGAGTTTTCATCAACTTCACTAGGACCTGATTGTAGTGCTCAATAATAAGAGATTTCTCTGATGTCTCTTAATTAAAGCATTCTTTTGTCTTGATTAATAATGAAAATCTTCATTAACATTAAATACAATTTTAATTTGTTTCTCTTTGATTGTATGAAGTTATGGTTTTGGTTTGTTAAAACCTAATTTAAAAAAAATACAAAAAATTGTGACAGTATGTTTTCAGTTTGTGACAGATTCTGCACAGAGAGGTTCCTTTTCATTTGTTTATTTTGTAATAGAATTTATTGGATTTTTTCCTGAAATAAAATTACTTATCACTTAAAATGTTCTAGTCTTAGGAGTTAGTTTTCACAGAAGTGTCCCAGCAAGTAAATGTATTAGTATTTTAGCAGTGAAGGAAAATCAGGAGGGAGCTTGAAAATTTTGATAAAGAGCATATTGGAAAGCCTGCAACAGTGCTGAAACAAAAACCAGAACTCTTGAGCCTGAGGTTTCAGGTTTAGGTAAAAAGCCATGTTTAATCAAATTCTGTTTAGCTTCAGTCCCTGTGGCTTCTGGGCAATGGCTGGTTGAGTCTAAAGCTGTATCTCATTGCAGGGATAGAGTTTCACTAACTGCTGCATGGCAAGTAAATGTCACATCATTACATCCTTACTGCTGTAGGCGCATAGTATGAGAAAGTAATTGAGAACCTGCTCTATCAACTTTTAGTCCAGACTTGGCACTGGGACATTAACTCATGATTGCATGTACAGCATGCTTTCACATGGGAGGTCTTTACTTTGGGAGGCAGAAATAAGTAGCATTTTTGTTTGTTCTGTTTGCAAGTGCAGCTTAGCAAAGCATTAGGAGTATTTTCTTTTTGACATGTACATTGTAATGAAGGTTAATTTAAGGATTCTGCTTACCTGGAATCAAATACTAAGCTGGCTATAAATAATGAGGCTGAATAGGTAGGATGGGGTTTTCTTCCATTTCTGAGATAAGGCAAAGCCATCTCGAGGAGGTGCAAGGATTGCTGCGTGCCCCCTAGAAACCAATGAGCTGTCATGCACCAAAAAGCTGAGAGAGGAACATTAGGTGCAGGTCAAGGCTGGCCTACATTTTTGTTGTAGTTGTTCAGGTGAGATCAGGTTCCACATGACTGCTCAGCAAGGACCATTTCGTAAGCATGTGAGTCCACAGGGAGGCTTTCTCCGAGTTAGCCAAGTTAGCTGGAAAGAGCTTCCATTTTTCTTTGCACCTGTTTGATAATAATATGACATTACTCATCCCAAATATTTACACTCGTTGACTCTCTAGAAGTATCCTTTTATAACAGCTTGTTGGGGTATGTGGCAGAATATTTGGCCTTGTTTTCAGAAAGTGATAGCCTATGAGTTAATACTTGTTTACATGGAATGGAGATTCTGAGTTTTATATATATGGACAGAAATGGATATGCAGCGTGACTTTTATTTTAAACTTTCCAGGAAACTTCAGATGTGCCTGGAAGCAGATTCCATGCTCAGTTGGGCCTCCAAGGGTTAGCAGCAATCTCAGTCAAAAGATTTGCTAAGCTCCTCTTGGTGTTTCTGCAATGGCAAGCGGGCGTTACAAAGTGGAGTTTATGTTGCCTGATAGGGAAACTGTTCTCCAGTTTTGTATCTTGAACTGCTTAAGAATTTCCTCAAAACCAGGATGTATCTGAGTGCTCACTTTACTGCTGCCATAGAAGGTTTGTGTCCCTCAGCTTGGTTCACATTACAGGATGTTTGAATTTGAGCCTGGCAGGCTGAGCTTCATGGCTCAATGACTTCTCAATAGCTCCTCATGTACCTGTTGTAACAGATAAAACACAACAGCATCATAGGTTTTTGGCTCCCTGAATGCCAGAAATCTGATGATAGCATCCTAATGAAATGGTCAGTGGTTTCTAATGCTTCACCACATGGGCCTCTTTCACAGAACTCATTTGGTTTTGAGTTCAGACTTTATAGGCCGCCTGTGCTCCAGTGTGCTTGATGGGGTTAGGGATATGTCTTTCCAGGGGATCTCCTTATCTGGGCCTACTTACTGTGCTTTAATTCCTGCTGCAGAGCATTTTCAGGGCACACTAGTGAGTTTCTTTTGGATGAAACTAAGCTGTGAGATGCATTCTTGGAGAACCCCTAATGTGTCCCAGTGGATGTTCAGTAGGTGGCAACAAACTGATGCTGGCCTGGAGTCTGCAAAATGTGTTGTGGATACTGGGTCCTTGTTTCACTTCACAGACCTATTTCTCCTGGAGCATTATTTGCTAATATACACTTGGCTGTGGGTGGTCAGATGTTGGAGTTTCTGGATCTTTTGATGGCAAGGAGTTCCCTTCTCTTTTAGTGAAAGAATGTGTATCTTTGCCTGCACATCTAATTTTCCAAGGAATCTTTGTTATCTCTAATGAGAGTATCTTTCCCTGTGTCAGATAACTGATATTTGAGACAGTGATTGTTTGATTTAATGGACCCACATCCTTATGCTTTTTTTTTTCCCTTTGCTTTACAGAAAATGGACGTTCCTGTGATGCTGAGACACCTGCGGGAGCAGAGAGTGTTTATGATCCAGACCATAGCCCAGTACAAATTTGTCTACCAAGTGCTCATACAATTCCTGCAAAACTCAAGACTTATTTAATCTTTTCAAACATCCCAAACCCGACTTTGTGGATCTGACTGAACTTTCCTGATGAACAAGGGGAACTGCCTTTGACAACACTGTGTGCATATATTGCACTTTTTAAAGTTGTCTTGAAAGTAAGGAATGATGGTTCTTTACTAGTCTCCCATGGATTATTTTATACAAGATATAATTTATTTTTCTTGGAATAACTTTTGAATTACTTTAATAACTCGTAAAACTTATAGCGACCTTCAAAGTGAACCACATTTGACATGACTGGTCTGCATTGTAACATGTCTGTAAGGAAAGCAATCCTTTGTAAAGTTAGTTTTCTGGCTTTTATTTTGCTACACAGCTTCTGAAACCTACAGTTATTTGGCAGTGGGCTTTTTCTCACATAAAGATGTTCTGGACCCAGTGTGTGGCTTCCCTGGTAAAAACAAGACCTGCTAGATGTCAGTCACATCTCTGTGTGAGTGGAAGCTGAGGGTGCACAGCACGGAGACCTGAGCTTCTGCACGTGCAGCCGGGCACGTTACAGGGGGCTCAAACACAGGACATTGTGAGGACAGAGAGTTTTGGGTGCTAAACTCTTCAAATTCCACAGGAATTATGGTTTTAGATTAGTCCTTGAAAAAAAATCAATGTTGGATCTTTTAAAGGAGGCCTTTTGCTGCTGTGTGCAGCTCTTGAAGGGATTAATAAGAAGCAATGTAGGGTGAAGTGCAGTGACCCACAGCAGGCTGAAGTCAGGGAATGAGTCTTTCCAATAACTCTGGTGGTCTGAGAGTTGAACAGCAGAGGACTTTTCAACCAAATGTGTATCTGGTAAAAAAGCCAAATCAGGCACCTTCTCATGAATTACACTGAAAGTATTATTGCCTTGAGGCTCACCTCCTATAGGAAAGGAATCTCATTAAAATCAGGCATCTCCAGTTGCCTTTTTTTTCATGTGTGAACAGTTGTCGGAGGCTAGAGAAGGAATCAGGCTAGAGAAGAGCCTTGGAGGTCTCTGGACCCAGAGACCTGCTCACCCCATTGCCGACTTTAAACTTGGATAGGCTTGTCCCAGGGTCACATCCAGTTTCAGAATTCTCAGAACAGGGAAGATTTCACAGCCTCTCATGGCACATGATGCAATGCAGTTACTTTGTCATGATGAAATCATCTTTCTTGGTATCCCTTCCCCAGATCCTTTTAATATTTTAATTCTGTCATTGCTTTTCTGTTGTATCCCCACCTCCAAACCCTGGTCAACGTACAAAGGCCTAAGCTTACAAGCACTCTTAATTTCAGCACTAATGGGACTAAAAAATTAGTGGGGAGCTTAAGCTAAGATTCTGTACCAGAATGTTTCTTAAATGTGTTTAAAACTGAACTGTGTTGATTTGGTGCTCTGCAATACAGGCCTAACAAGATGACAATATTTCTGGTGAAGATTTGTAGCCACCAACAAATGGAGAGGAATTATTTTGCTGTAATACCTTGACCATGTTCTTTTTAGAGATCAGTTGAGTTTTCAGTCAACTTCAGTTTTCCTCTAATTTCTTCTGCCAGTGCCAACATATCTCTTGTTAAATTAGCAGCAACCATTTAAAGTCTTTTCAGCAGCATCTGCATGATAATTGCAGAGAGATGCTTTATATCTGGGAAAAAAGCCAAGAAATAAACCTTGAAGCAAAGTGTATTAAATTAGTTATCTCGTTATAACTTTTTGAATAATTTCCTAATGATGAATTAAGTTTGAACTCAGAGCTGTCAAGTCCCATTGCTCCACTTGGATGTGAGAAGTAGAAAATCAGGAGGGAAAAGAATCTGTTCTTATGTCTTATTATTCAGCTGTTATTGGCTGAAATGTGTATTTCTGCTGCTACAGTAAGCACGGGAAAGTTATTGCATAAGAGAGTGTGAAGAGCTGTGTTTGAAGGGAAGAAAATTAAACACATGTTTTTTATGCAAAGATGCATCATAGGTGTCTTAGAAAAACATTAATTAGAAAAAGACACTAAAAATCCTTTCCAAATTAAGTCAGGGTCTATCAATGAGCCAAATAAGTGGCCATGTAGTAAACAGTCATTCCCAATTAACTCCTAATGTGGCTGGTATGGTAGATAGAGGCCAATGTGAGTCACTTTTTCCCTTTCATTGTCAAAGAATGGTAATTTTAAACTTTTCCTTTCATCTGACTTCAGTGTATTTTTCCCTGCTAGATTTTATCTTGACTAGATCTGTAATATCGTAAGTGAATTGGGCTGGTGCATGTCTTCAGAGGTTCCTTTCCACCCCAGCTTACAAGCAGCCCTCAGCAATGCTGATGTTTTATGGTTGAAATGTGATACAGTTTTGTAAGGGAAAAATTGAACCTTCCACTTTGAATCTGTTGTAGTTTTATCAGGCCAAAATTGCTTGGGCAGTATTTCCTAACCTTTAGGGAGTGACAGGAAAATGCATTTTGCATCCAATTTTCTTAGTCATAGCAGGAACAAACGCACAAGCCTTAAAGCAGCAGTGCTGTTTAGTTTCTATCCTACAGAATTTTAAACAGGAGAAAAGGACAGTTTGGAGTTGCATGTTTGTTGTGTTGCATGTTTTTTTAACATCAAAGCGTAACAGTAGTTTGAGACCAGTTTCATCCATTTGGAGTAAAGTCTGGATTGAAAATCTCACAATGATTCACCAGCGAATGGAATTTTGACAGAAGCAGGATTCACCCAGGCCCCCCACCTTGCAGTCTGGCACATTCAGCCTACACTCCCTGACGCTTTCCGAGAGAGAACTTGCAGTGGAGGAGTAAGTCTGGCTTGGGAATCGATTGTGTCTGTTTTCCTTTCACTCCACTCTTCATCTGTATTTAACAGCCTTTTCCTTTTTAATTTAAACTCTTACCAACTATTGTATTGAGGTGCTGGCATAAGAGTTTTGGTTAAAGTTATGGTCTGAGCATTTCATGCCTCCCATTGTTCAAGCAGGGATGGGAGAGGTGACAGCTGAGTTGTGACGCTGCTCAGTGCTGTGGGGATCCTGTTTCTGCCCTCCTCCCGTCACACTGGAGGATGGTGGACATCAGCTGCTCAGGACCTACTTGTTTCAGGTCCTACAAAGACTGGTTTTGGCACCTCTTGTCCTCGACTACCAGAGGAAAGACAGAAGCTTGTTCCCACAAACATTTTCCTTTATAGGTGTATAGGGATCCTAAATGTTCAGCCTTATCAGAAGTTCCTTAAACTAATTTTAGCTGAGAACATCTCTGAGAACTTTCTCAACCTATTGCCAACGCAGTCCTTGAAGTATATTGAAGTGCATTTCTGTTCTACTTATTTAAATCAGCTGTCTCAGCTACAAATAATATTAAATAACTGCATGATTTCAAAAGTTGGGGTTTTCAAAATTACTTTCTTGTAAACAAACAGAAATGCAACTGGCAAAGCATAGTCTTACTCATTCTTTTCCAGCCTAAGTGCTTCAATAGTGATGGTCATTGTCAGCCGGGACATTATTTTTCGATCCAATACCTGCTGTGTGTGTGTAGTCCACAAGTAACTCTAAAATACTGATGGGTAGTCTTGTACTTGGCTATAGCACAGAAATCAGTTGAGAAAATTCAGCAGGTACTGACAGTGCCACATTTCCAACAGCAAACTTGCCACTGTTCTCCTGGGAGGAGATGATGACTGAATTAGCTGTTGTCAGCCTTGCTAACAGTTTGTGGTCTGTGTGCTCAGAAAGTGGAATCATCAGGCTGATCTCTGCTGTAGCATCTCTCAAGCATCACTGAGGGAGGTCTGAGTTAAATTTTGCTGCTTATCTTGGTAAAAAAAAAAATAAAATGCTAGGCTGGCACCCACTACAGGATATAAAGGCTGCGTCACCTTGCAGGAGCAAATTCCGGAGCTGGCAGTGAAAGGAAGGACTGCATGAAAACAGCCTTTGACTCTTCTACAACTATGAATATGCAGCTGCTGATGTATACTTCAAGGCATATGGAGTTTGGGATGAGTTTTCATGCCAGTAAGAGAAAAGCTGCAAGTCCAGAACTCCAAAGGCAATTGTCCCCATCGTCCTCTTAGCCTTCTAGAGATGTTTTTGTGTAGGATCTGGTGCAAAGGGAGCTGTAGATGCCATCTAAGTATTTAGAGAGAAGGACAGTATACATGCAGCTGCTTGCAGGGATTGGGATTTGAGGAAGGGAACAGATGGCTATGGGGCAAACAAGATGGAGGTTATTAACCATAAATAAACTATTGCTAGATTGTGAAAAAAAACAGTGCACAGGTCAAAAATAGTAGTGTTTATAAAAATATTTAAAGTAAATAAATTTACTCAGTGTTTTTGGAGTATCTTAGATTACAGTTCCATTGGTTTCTCTCAGCTGATTTTGGCTGGCATTTCTTTGAAGTTTTGTTGCTTGTGATTTATATGCAACCTCACTGAGAGTTTCCCACATGCTTTAACAACAGGAGAGCCTTTGGAGAGTGAAATGGAAATGAGTGATTGGTATAAATAGCAGCTTCCACTGGAGCATTCCAGCACTGTATAACAGCAAGGGAAGGCCTGCCACTGATTCACCTGGATAAGGACTCAGTGGCAGGACAGTTAGTTCCAGGTATTTCAGGGGTAGTGTTCTTTCATTAGGCAGGCAGGCAGAAAAGGGGAATGCTTCTCCTCACTGTTTCCGTGTCGGGCTGAAGAGCAGCCCCTGACTTAGACAGTGGCTGGTAGTTGAGGAAGAAATAGGGATGTGTCTAGAAAAGGGTGCTCAGCCCTCTGGTGCACCTGGCAGCCAGTCCTTGAGGGGTTTCCTGAGGCCAAAGCTGTATCCTGCTCGCTGTGTGTAGTACCTACTGATGGATCCATCTCTGTGAATCACATTACCTTGTCTTCAGAAGCCATTTATTCCTCTGGCCTTCACAATGTCCTGTGCTGGTGAGTTCCACAACTTATAGATGTCATGTATAAGAACTTCCTTTTTGTGTATGTTAAATAAAAGTATTTTCTTGCTTCTGCTTGGTCTTTGAAAGAAAGCAAATCTTTAGTGCCAGAAACACTGGTAATAGGCTGCTTATCCTGTTGAGATTGCTCCATATGGAAAACACATTTTCCTTGCTAGTAAAGTACCTTTCTTTGGTTTTTTACAAAGGAAAAAGTTTACACATGCAGATGACTGTAATACTCCCATATGTTATTGTGTGGAATGTGTTAAATGAGATAACATGTTTATGTCACTGGATTTTACTGTTCTGTTTTACTTCAGTATTTTGATGCCTTCTGTTTTATTTGTTCTGTAATTCTGTTCCTGACAGTTTAGCACAAAACAGTGATCTGAATCTCACCACTTCATTGTACGTACACATTTTGTAGAGAAATGAGACATCAGTTATGTGCCCTTCATGCCCCCGACACCCTCCTGTTAGGGCTGAATGGCAGAACTATTCTATGCTATTGAAAGCCTTTTAAAAAAAAATCTATGCATGCTATTTTATATTCTAATGTATTATTCATATCAGTACATAAGCTTATGCTTGTCAGTTTTATCTTGTGTATAGAACTGATTACTTTTGACAGTATTTTTGCACTGTTTCTTTTCTTTCTCTTTTTATAATAAAAAGTTCTATCAGCATTAATTGACTGCAATAATTTTTTACCCGTTTCACTACCTTTGTGTAAATAGTTTCTTATATGCTTTTGCAAATGTGAGAATGTCTTCAGTCACTAAGGATTTTTTGGTAAATCTGTCATTCATATTCACAGTATACAATAAACCATTTTTTTTTCAAGGAAAACAATGTTTGTATTCTTTTCTGTATCAGCTTAAGGGTTTTGTGTTTGCACCTACACTGCTTGAGCTGGTTTCCCATGTTAAACTGATAGGCACAGCCAGGGCCACAGTGAGCTTTGAATAACCTGTAAATAGTAATCCAAGTTGTACAGGTGCAAGGCTCCCACTGGTGCCTCATGTTCAGCTAATTCAATTCTTTGGTGTTGAAGTGTGGTCTGGGCTCTGGACAGACTTGCTGAAGTAAAGACATTATCTCCCAGGACAAGAGTGAGTTTATTTGACAAGACAAAATTAGGATAAAAATAGTCAGCTACTGCCCTCTTCCTAGGCTTGCCTGTAGTAAAAGGCCTTGATTTTCTGGAATCGTAGATCTGGTACAGTTTTATGTACTCCAGCAACAACTGCTGGCTGGAGAGCAATGAAAGATTTCAGCAAAAGGAGCTGACAAACCCTTGTTCTAGCAGTTTTATTTTCACAACGGTGCTTACAAGAAAGAAATTACAATGCAGTTCATAAGGGTAATGTGTTCTCTTTCTCATACTTTATAAGCTGTGAAAACATTAAGGAATGAGCAGGTAATTTTATTGTGCACCATATTTCAATTTTGATGCTAGAAGTCTACAGCTACAATTTTTTCCCCCATTGATCTAAATGGAGGGGAAAAAATCCTCTTATTTTATATATGGATGGAGAAAGCTAAGTCCTGTACTTTTTAAAAACATATTATTACAATAGTAATCCACTGGAGGTGAAAGTATGAGTGTAAGGAAATAGGAGCTCACTTTTACTTGTAAAGGAGACTAAAAAGCCCAGAAGTTGCATAGTTCATGTCTTGTGCAAGCCTTCAAGCTCCAACGTAGGTGTCAGTATTTTCCGTACAAGACAAATTGAGCTCTAGATCTTTACTGTGATGAATCCTCATCTACCAGGAGCAGTGATGGACCTGCAGATTAACTGGTTGAGGGAACATTGGTGTAAAATGCACAGAATTCATAACGCCATTTCCTGTCTCTCTCAATGAAGCCACCGCAAACAAAAATGATGCAAGAAAAAAAGGAAATGGATGCCAAACAACAACAGAAAAAGCAGGGCTTTTGCCAATTTGTCAGATTAAGCAAATCTACTTGGACAAAAGTAGATATCACAAAACTATTGCACCCATTTAAGTGATCAAGTGGAATCAAGAAGGGGCCAAGACCACTTTATTTACTTTACACAAATAAGATCCACACCAACATCCCTAAAGAAAAAAAGGGCCATTTTCGCACATGAGTTGTTAAAAGGCATAACCTTTAAGAAACCATAAATGCTTCTTTAAAAAAAAAAAAAAAAAGGCAATTGTAGATGTGTGGAAGCTAGGCCTAAGTGTGTTTGTCATTCCAATTACAGGACAGAACTCTACCGCTTTTCAAAGCGCTCCTGAAGGTTTCCATAACAAGGCTTTTTAAATAAAGGTTTGAAGGATTGCATAGATTCAAAGGCTCAGTGGTCCTCTAATTCCTTTTTGATCTCTGAAATGTATGGATGATCTTTCCCATGTGCTACTTCCATGATAGCAATTGCCTATGAAAAGAAAAAAAAAATATTCACACAATTGATTCATATATAACACCAGGCTATAAATACTCTCTTTAGAGGTTTGAAGCAGTCTGACACCTCTAGCTACTTTTTGTCCCCTTGTAGTCATAAACCCAGTAGGAAATAAAATGAAATTCAAAACTAAGTAATAAAGGTTTTATATTCAGAGAATACATCTTTGATCTTAAAGGAGCCCAAAGCACCTTTCAAAATTATATTACTGACAAAACTGCTTTGAATGCTACCAGCTCCAGGACACAAAACTGCAAGTGCGGTGGGTAATATTCCAGCAGAGGACTTAGCCGGTATCAGAGCGAGCTCTGCTCTTACCAATTTATCCTTGAGCTGTCAGACACACACAGGCCTAGTGCAGGAGTACTGCTGAGGCATTTCAGACTGGAGCCTGTGAGCCTTCTGCTCCTTCTGGGGGCTGCCAATGCTTTAGGAAGGAGGCAACTTCCTAGGCAAAAATGAGATCCTGTCACATTCGGACAGGTGCTGCTGGCCCAGTTCCCCAGTGTTTCACCTGCAGCCTGCTCCAGGCCTGAGAGGGAACACTGCAGGCAGCCAAACCCCTGACTGGGACCTTTCCTGCCTTGCAGAGTGAGTGCAGGGGCAAGATTTCCACTTAAGAAAAGATGTGATAAAAGGCAGCACTACACAGAACTGAGAAGAAAGCTCAGTGTAAGTCTGAGAATGTTTAAAGATCACAGTGCTAAGACAGAGCAAGGAATTGCAGTATCCTGGCCCTCTGAGCATTTAGTCATTTCATCCTTGGGAAACTTCTATGCTCTTGTATTTGTTAAGTCAGTACAATAAAGGCTTCTGGTTCCACCTCAGCAGTGAGAAATTACTCCACCCCTCCTCCTGCCCAGAAAAAGAAAGGAGGACCTTCTGGATGAGCTGCTCACAAACTGACAGGTAACAATGGGTTTGCTTTTTCACTAAATCCCAAACATCAGAGGCTGGGATAACTTTGGGCAGTTCCTGTAGACAGCTTTTGGAAGTGAGTCATTAGAAAATGTTTGTGTTAGGAAACTAACTATGCCAACAAATTTACCTCACAGTTCCCTACCCCCCATCCCATGCTCCTACTGGCACAATTCCCATTTCTACTCAAGGGTTTAACACCACAGTGAAGGAAAACCTATGCCAATTTCATACTAGGTAACAGTTAAATTTTAGAACATATATTCTTGTAGCATCTTTCACCATGGTTGGATGGTGTTGTTATTTTTTTGGCTAAAATCTTGCCAGCATCTAAAAAGCAAGAAGAAATAAATACAGTGACATTTCAAACTCAGTCATTATATGCTGCAGTAGCCACTGATGCTTAAGACACTAAAATTTCTGTCCAACAACAATAGGGGAAAATAATCAAGAAACATAGCATAGACTAATAAAAAAATTGAAGAATAAAAAATTAAAGAATAAGGCACAGACTAATAAAAAGGGGTGAAGAAAAACACAAAACCAAAATGCTGTCTTCGCCAATTTCAGCATTACCAGATGCATTGAATTTCCTCCAGCTATGTAAAAATCGATTGGTTCCAGAACAAATAACCACCAAAAGCATGCCTAGTTTAAGTTGGATATAGAAATCAGACTTCAATGAAACACTATGTGCCTTTTATAAGAGCCAAGCATTTTTCCTGTCCTTACCCAGCAAATGAGGGGAAGATGGGGTTTTGCTTCATTTACACTAGTGCAGCTCTAGCTCAGTGAAGAACTCAGAGCAAATATTTAAGCATAATTCTCACTCCAGCTGCTGTAGTATGAGCCCACTGTGAAAAGGCACCCAAGAGCAGACCTATACTCCATCTCTAGAAAAACCGAATCTGAGCCAAAAATCCAGTGACCAAAAATATTAACACATGGTGCATTTCCTACCACGCCAGGCTCACTGACAGGGAAGCACAGAGTTTCAACAACCCCATGGCTGAGCTGGTGCTATGAATGGAGAAACCAGGCAATAAATACCCTTTTCAGGGCTTTAACTCCAGATGTCCTGTTCTGCAGCGCCATGTACAGTCTCCCTAATTTCAGCCACATGGAGGCAACATTCAGTGAGTAGGAGGGATAATGTTTACTGCAAGAGAGAAAGAAATTCAGCTTCATCAACCTTGGCAGTTTCATAGCATTTTCCCAGCCCCTGTCCCCCTCTCATGGGGCAAGAAGCTTCCTCTTGTTACCCCTGCCCATTCACTGCTCATCCCCTCTGCTGTGACTGCCAAGAGCCAGTGCCAATTGTGTCTGGGATGGGGACGCCCGTCAGCTGGGAATTGGACTGAAACTACCATATGCCTCTGAACAGCTGTCAGATGGCAATGACTTTCTGCCACTAGTTTTAATCTAGCCAGCTACAGAGAGAGCCTGCATTGTTATGAGTTTTGGAGGCACCCTGCACCCGCAGCAGTAGCTCAGTGTGTTCCACAATGGTTGGTGGGCTGGAAAGCGAGGGGCCCTCGGCAGCGCACAGGGCACACGCGCAGCCTGCGCTCGCACACACTGAGCGGGCACAGCCCCGGCACAGCTGACCTGGAATGCCAGGCTCCCAGCCAGAGGAGCTGGGCAAGTCCCAGGGAAGATAAATAGTACTGAGCCCCCAGGGAGGGGAATGTTGGCTCCTTCTTTGTATCACGGCTCTCTGCCAAGTGATCTGTGACTTTATGCTGGCATCTGTTCCAAAGGGAGAGCTTTTCTTGTGCTCCCCCCAGCTGGCAAGAAAGTCACGTCTCAAGATGAGAATCTGTTTGGGAGACTCACGGCAGGACCAGACACAGCCAGTGTAACTGGCTGGCTCTGAGGAACGGGCTCGCTGCTGCAAAAGCAGGGAGTTTTATCGGAAACAGTGTTCATATCTCCTGCAGAGGCTGTGTGCTGCCTTGCCCCACATTCAGCCTGGCCATTCTCCCATGCCTGCAGCCCTAGGGCAGCGGGATCAGGGACATGGGGCACCCCCAGCTCGGAGCGCAGGAGCTGAGCTCGGCTCCAGCTCCCTCTGCTGCCCGGCCCCAGCCCTGGGACAAGGCTCTGCTCTCCTGCCGCCCTGCCCACTGTCCTGCTGCAGAGACAGGGCTGGGAGACTGCAGGAGGCTGACAGCAACACAGGCTTTGCCTCTGTTACCTTGTAAAAAACACTGGCTACAGACGCAATTTGAAACCCTTCTTTAGTAAAAGATTACAACATTTCAGAAACCAGTATTTATCCAGCTAAGCAGAATTAGCACAGCACCCAAGGTGGAACAAAATTATTTAGAGAACCCAAAGCAAGCATTTCAAAGTCAGTCCTGCTATATATTGCAGACCACATTCTGATAGTAACAAACACTTTACCAACATTTAAATATTCCATTTTGAGTAGTGGTATCATGGGTAGAATATTTAAACAACATATACTGAGAGAAATGATCCCTGCCCAAACTTGTCTTAATTGTTCAGATTACTCAATTAGAGCACTAAGAAAAAAAAAAAAAAACAGTCTCTCATATTTACCTGTAGGGTCTGATAATTTTTTGCCCATAACCCAGTGCACCTTCCCAGTCCTGCACGTAGAGACAGACTCCCATGGCCTGGTACATCATATGTAACATATAAACATTACTGTCTTCAAACACTGCACCCATCTTGTCCAGGCTGAGTTCACAGATCTCTAGTAATTCACTAGGGGGTAGGAAGAAGTCAAGGAATGCAATAAAATGATGGTCTCACATTATACAACTTCCTGATAATGCCTTCAGACACAAAGAGAACAGAGGTAAGTTTAATTTCTAGGGGTCAAAATGTTTCTCCTGCATGTACTACTGAAGTCCAGCAGGCAAGACTTTTAGGTCACACATCAGTGCTGTCAGGGTAAGACAAAGGATATATTTGTAGTGTTTGGCTCGCCTGAATTCCTCAATCACGTTCCTGGCATATTTGATCATGTCCTTTACTGCCTCTGCTGATGGAGGATCATTCAGCTTACAGATTTCCAGTTTCTCTTTATCCTGAGGGAAACACAATGGACCTTACAAAGGCAGGTTCCAAGCCCTACAAATAAAAGCGCACCTGCTATACAAAATTACTCTAATAAAAAGACACAGATGTGAACTTAAGCTTTTCAAAGAATGAAAAAACAAAGGTAGAATGTGCACCTGCAGTTTTTCTCTAAAGCGTTGGCTACAAATCCTAGGATTCCCTGGCTTTCCAGTTCATCTGCCATTCTCTACTTCCATAAAGTCCCTTTCTTTTGAAAGATCGAAGAGCTTTTCGATTTTGTGTTGCAAGTGGTTTTACGTAAGAAATTTCACTGCTTCCAAGAGATTAGGGTTTAAAGCAAATTTAGCCTTAGTTTTAAGGCTATAGCAGTTCAAATACCTTAGGTTGACTACCAAATGATATCTCTGTGGAAACTGACATGATCTTAAATACAGAAAAGGATCCTTCAGATCTACAGACAAAATCTCATTTCCATACATTTTGTTATTTCTGCTGGACAGCTTCACTTACTCTTATCTCTGTATCTAATATACTATTTCAGGAAGAGTCAGCTACAATCTAGAGGCAATTTTTTGTTGTTTAAGCTTCACATTGTTGCTAGATTTCTTTTTCTTTTATTATTTAATCTGCCAGCTAAGAAAGCTGCAGGACTCTTTCCAGAACTGAAGGAGGCTGAGTGACAGGTGACTCCCAGAGCAGCACATTGTTGAAAATCACAGATGAAATCCTGGCTTCATTAAACTCAGTGGCAAAATTATCAAGGTAACTGTGGGGAAAAACACAACTGATACGTTATCAACAGAATGGCCTCAAGCAACAATACTGGGTACAATTTAGAAAAAAAAAATCACAAAAGATTCCACCATTTAGGGGAAGGAGGTGGGTGCCTGGTCACTTTGGGAAGCAGCTCTTAAAAGGAGGTCTGGTGAAAATGGGAGGAAAAATGATCTGGAAATTAAGGATTAGTCTATGCTAGACACATTGATCTTGTCTGGAATGACAAATTAGCTACACAGAGCTCACTTCTTGTAGGGCCTTCAGTGAAGGAGGTCCAGATGGTTTCACAGGCACAGCTGTCTCAGTAGCTGCTGGGTTTGGGTACCTTTTCCCTCCAAGAAGTGCTTTTCTTTAAAACACCTAACATCTGGTTTTCAGGAACACTGTCTGGATCTTCCTTTGTCCTTTGAGGTGCATGTGCTGATGTCTAATGAACATCATTCTGGCCTGCACATCACAAGGGGTTGTGACCATGGATCATGATGCCCATCAGCAGACCAAGATGAAGGTATTATAGAAAAGACCATTTCTCAGATTCTGCTGGATCTCCAAACCATCCAGAGATGCCACACAATGTCATGTAGAATTGGCTGAAATGTCCCAACCAGGAAATGCAGCAGCACTCTGTCCCAGAACAAGACCCCAGAAATTCCCCAAGACAGATTTACATGCTGGGAGTTGGCAGAAAGCATGAAATAAAAAAAAAAAATCTAAATTCTTTAGGCCAGGTAGCATAGACACAGGATAATTACCTACTTTTAGCAATGTTTTCATCTTTGCTTTGTAGCTCCAACTTTAAATAGGCCTCTACCAGGAAATTTCCTGATGTGTCATGATTAGAGTGGAAAGAAAGAGTAACAGAAAGTGTTCTGGACAGAAAGACAGAAAAACAAAGCCACCTCCCCCACAAAGCCACCTCTCCCCATCCCCATTATCCTACTTTCCAAAATGTAATTAAGCCAGATAGCATATTACATACAGGGACATGGGTAGGTGCCTTGACAGCCAGAAGTATATTTCACACCAACAGCATTACCTTTTCTTTCATAGTGCACTCCCTGCAATCACAGCTAAAGAAATAGGAGTCTCTTAACCGGTCATTTCTGTCTTCTGTGGGATACAGCAGGTCAATATAGCTGCTAAAAATCTACAAGGTAAAAGAAAATAGCAGTTAGTGAGAAGCAGCATCACTAAATGTATTTATTATACTAGATCTGATATATGTAGTATGACAACTACATATTCATGCAGCTTGTGGACCCCTGCAGCCACATCACCTGCCTGCTCCCTCACATTCCAAGCCCCTTGGGAGCATCAGGAGTTGTCACTGGTGAATGCAACCTGACAGAGAAGTGTTCCTTTCCTATTCGTTATGGAAAACTTCCCTCAAATACTACCCTGGCTTACACCCAGGATAGCAAGATTCAGGTGTGGATAAGGAAGCTGTCACAGCATAAGTCTCAGTCTCCTGTCAGACTACAAAGAGATGCCTACTTTTCAGAAGTAAAATAATGATTTCAGGTATCCAGCCTAGGATAAATTACAGTGGCCTGGTTTTTTGGAGGCTGGAATCTCAAATTTTTCTTTCTGAAAACCGACAAAAATTGGGGCAACAGCAGTCACTAGCAGCTTTAGAAACTTAGGCAAGACCTTTAGATCTCTGAAAAGAAGAGAGGCCCAGTGCTCCAGTTCAAGGAGAATGAATATCAGATTTACTTCAGCAGCAATATTTTAAAGCAAAGAAAACCTGCTTTTGAACATTTTAAAGGCCCTTCATATACACTATTCTTAAGTTTTCCTCTATTTCAATGGCCTTCAGAAAAGAACCCCTGCAACTAGCTTTAATGCTCTGCTTTTAAAATGAGATCTCCCCCAAGAAACACGTCCTATGCACAGTGCAGTTGATCATTTTGACCAAGGGACAGCTTTAGCTCCGTTTCCTCATTTATAGTTATTTGAAATGCTTTGCTCAGTCTTTATATTTAAAGTTTCTCTTTTCTTTAAAAGTAAAATTACATGTAATTTCATACAGTGCACCTTCTTAAGTGTAAGCGTGTCATCTCACACTTTCCCTAGCACTCCTCTCCTCCCTACGGTATTTTCAAAGCATGTGGAACGCAGGAACCACATTTACAGCAAAAAAACTTTACAGGTTTAAAGCCTGCAATGGCTACACGGAGCCTGAAGATGGAGACACAGGCTGGGAGACTGCACAGCGACCACACACAGCCACAGGTCACGTTTAGAAAATTCTGAAGTGTCAGAAAAACAAATATGCAAAACCCATGAGGGTCTGGAGACCTGATGCATCCTCTAAGGCAGAATTCAACCTGAAGAAGATGCCGAGCAAGGTAAATACAACAAATCTCTAATGATGCACCTTCCCCCAAAATGCTGAAAATGTCTGGGATTCCACAGCAACATTCCGGAGCCAGAATCAGCCCTTGTCTGTCACCACAATGGATTTGCAGTGACTGCCAACATCACAGACAAATCATCACTGGTAAATCAAAAGAAGTTGCTCACCTGAGTCATTCACCCTTGGCTACAGCAACTAGACTCACTTTGCTCACAAGGGGAGCAGCTATAATCCACAGAATTCACCTCTCTACCTTTCTTCCAGGTTGCAATCACACACCTCAGAAAACATTAGAAGTTATCGAAAATCAAATCTGAGCTTATCAGCATTAACTTAGCCCACTAAATTAACATTTACAAATGAGCCATTGAAACGCTGTGCAAACTCCATCCCCAGAGAGGATGTTCAGTATCTCCATTCCCTGCAGGTATTTGAACATCCTCCTCAACGCTGTTTAACATCTTTTTTTGTTGTTTGTTTTTTTTTTAAGGAAAGTGCAGCTCTACTGTTTAAAACTACCTGCCAAATTCATTATTTGATTAAGAAAGTTTCAAGTTAAACCCAGAGCCTTACTCAATTTCACAGATTTGTATCCCTCTCTGTTCAGTTTCGCTCCACCTAAAAACACACATTTGTTCTTCTGTGATTTCCCAGCAAATGCCACTGAGGTGATATGACCAAGTCCCATGTTTTGTGGATGCTCTGTCCAAACAGAAGTCAGAGGATTTATCTGTACCCATTTACCTTGTTTATTCTGGCTTCAATTTCAACACATTACTATTATACTGGGAACTATTACAGCAGTAATAATTTGCTTTGATCTTGGAATTTCAAAGCACCAGCCAAACATCAGTAAACTCAGCCTCATTTTACAGATGGGTAAACTGAGAGAGACGCTGGCAGAAACACAGTGACTGCTGCACGTGCCCTTTCAATGTTACAGCAAAAAATAGGCTACTGCATCCAAAGATCCCTTCAATCCTCCAGAGCCACCCTAACTTTTCCAAAGCCCCATCTTGCATTTCTCTGAGAAGTAAGTGATCCTTCCTTCCTATTAATAAATTGCCATCTAATTGAAATGATCGCTGAGAAGCAGAATGAATCCTGTCAGGTTGCATGAGTACAGAGCACATTCAAACACTGCATTTACCTCCTCTCCAGGCTCAATCTCTCTAACAGCTCTGACTTCAGCCACGGTTCCCTTGTAAGTCACAATCACATTTGGGCAACAGCTGTGGTTCATCAATGCAACACTGTAAAAGTAGAAAAGTAAATGTTTTCCCCAACCACCACCATGAGCAACAGGCAAAAAGTTAAGCACCACTTCACAAAATAAATAAGTCTGAAACATAGTCAGTTTGTCTCTCTAAGCTGTTTTGTTTCCTGAGGCTTAACATGGAAGGTAACCTTGGGAAATCTGTTGTACTGTTATTTATTCTAATGATATGGAGAATGGCTGTGCTAATGAATCATTACAATTTTTAAATCCTATTATTCTGTACTAGGAGAGTTATTATTTTTCCCTTCTTACAGTGCTACAGGACAGCTGACAGGTATGTTCATATAGCTTTACTATCAACATGACAGACAATTTTTCTCGGAGGAGAAAGAAAGAAAAACATGTTTAACCTAAAAGGAAACAAACAAATACAGGAAAACAAAAGTCTTTGCTGCATGGCAACTTAAGATGGGTGTTAAAATTTTAGCTGGCTTCATTCCAATGTAAACAGCCTCCATGTTTGAAGTGTGAGGGAGGAGATCTCTGTTATACAAGCACATGATTTGGACAAAAACCCAGATAGATAGAGTAAAGTAAACCCCCTTATTACCAAGCTTGGAGAAAGTGCAGTTCCCTGCTTATCTGAGATAAAATCTGTACTTTTAATTCTTTCTCTTCCAGTCTAGCAAAATAACAACTGTCTTTTCAGTATTTTTAGCTCACAGGCATAACAGTTAAGTAGGAAAGATCTGACTCTTGTATCATGAGCATTTACAAAGGATGGTGTTGGACATTTTTCCAGAACATCCTAGTTTAATACTCTGTCCTTCCCACAATGACTCTGATCCTGGGCATTTCAAGGCATTCATTTCCAATCTGTAGATCAGGGATATGAAATTCAGACAGACCTGCCCGAAGAAGAAGAAGAATCTGTGAAGCTACTACTGCTTGCCTGCAGCACTTGGCAAAATCACATCCAGCTTTAAGTGGGCATCCCTAAGTTTCAGGTTACTTTGACACAGATAAGCTCCGAGTAATCCAAGCCCCACCAGGAAGTCAAACTAAGCCTCAGTGCTAATACCTTCATACAGGCTGTGCAAAGACCAGGGGCAGAAAATACCCTCTTCTGCTACAGTATGAAATGGGAAGGACAGATTTGAAAATGCAAGAAATGTTTCTTTGCCCTAAAGAAAGCTGTGGTCCCCTGTTGAAGAACTGCAGTTAGTACTTAACATCTGCAGTTTATTTGTAAAGCTAAGAAGCTTGTACATATTTTTTTCCACTGCCATTGCAAGGAGGCTCAAAGAAGTTATGAAAGGAACAAGGTAGAAGGGATATTATTCAGAGAGCACCAGGTGAAGGATTATACCCAGCCAAAACAGGAAGTTGTGAATAGAGCAAGTCACCTGCAATCCTTTTCATTTTACTTTTATCATTACTTGATGTCCCTGTCCAGCACCTGCTTCCCAAGTAAGTGTTTTCTACCAACCTGAATACAGTTCACAATCTAAGTTTCAAAACAAAGTATATGTGGAATTTTACCAAAATTACTGGATTTTTAATAAAAACTGCTGCAAATAATTGGCCACATTTTATTAGCTAAATAAAGATATTTAAAACAAGATAAATTAATTTCTTTCGGTAGATGTCTGCTTCCTCTATTTGTTTTTAAATAAGTTAATTTTATCTCTAAAATATTAAAATCAACCTACTCAGGAAATATGGCTGATCCCAAATGAGAGAGTTCTTCATCTTCAATTGTGAAGCCATTACAGTTAACCTAAGAAAAAAGAGAAAGGTGCTGGATCAGCTTCTGGTCAGCTGAGTAGCCCACAGGTGCTCACATGTCACATTTTCATACATCAAACACAACTGCAGAAATTGGCTTACAATTTTCCATCCACCTCCCCGGATTCACAGGGAGCTCCATGATATCAAGGGAAGTGAGGACAGAGTCCCTCTCCAAAGGAATGCACAGGACGCTAAAGAACTGACAGTCCAACATTTGCACCTGCTCAGGACACAACATCTGGTGGGTTGGTCCTTGGAGAGCCAACCAAGAGAAGTAGGGCTTGAAAAGCGCACACAAAACCTCAGCCCAGCATGGGGCAGAGACTTCACTGGGCCATGACAAGGAAAGAGCCAAAGCAGAACTACACTTGCAAGGAGCAATGTGGGGCAGCAAACTCAGCCAGGCTGGGGCAGTACAGAGCTTTGATGGAGCTATGATAAGTCACAGAGACCTGCCACAATGGCACCTGTCATCAAAGGCTGCACATATCAGCCACAGCTAAAGCACATGTGAAAACAACAAAAGCACTGAGAAGGACTTGAACCTCATAAAGACATAGAATAGGAGGGGACAGAAAAAGGACAGAGCATGAGAGGAAGTATATTCCTAATTTAAACAGACAGAGGATCAAAAGAATTTGCTCACAAAACTCTCTTATAGAATAGATTCAAGCAGGTTTTAAAAGCTTCTCACTTTTGTTCTCATCCAAGTCAAAGGAATCTTACAGAAGTTTCAGATTTTTTCATGTAGTTTGCATGACTTTAAGTGGCCAAAATGCACCTCAGTCAAGTACTTCATTCCACTTCCACTTCAAGTCACACACATGCCGACACAAAGAGAACCCTCTCCACATTCACCATTATCTCCCTACAAATATAAAAAAAGCACCAGTGAAGCACTAAAGCAACAGGGCCAAGTCCAGTTAAAGCTAGAAAGTGCACAGGAACAGTCAATCAAGTATAGTGCAGTATTTGCTCTGGGAAGGGTAAGAGCTGACAACAAATCCTACCAACAATAATCACAGAACCAAAGAATGGTTTGGGTTGGAAGGGACTGTAAAGATCAGGTTCCAACCTCTTGTATTTTCTCCAGTCCCCAGAGGCAGAGACACCTTCCAGGTTGCTCACCAAGCAAAGTGATATGCTCCACAAGCTGGAATGTAGCCGGGACTGGCTTTTAAAAATACACAAATACCCAAAGCCACTCCTCAGGTATTAACTGTTTGGGGTGAGTTGACAATTAAGGCAAGTATCCTGATTCATTCATCAGTATCTCTGCTATCTTTGCTTGATCTTTATCCTGTTATTTTTGGCAATATAGCACTCAAAGGTTCACGGTCTCTCAGGAGACTGGCACGCTACTGCACTAGCCAGTGTCAGAGCATACCTGAACCAAAACCAAAATGTGATTGCTGAATGCAAAAACGATAGAAGGGAAAGAGAATATCAACAGCAAGTAAGAACACAAGGCTAGAAAGGCTGACAAAGAACAGCTTGATGGTTCTGAATCACAGGGAAATATTTAAAAATATGTAGTGACTTATCATCAACTCCCCTCCACTAAGCCAGAATCTTCATGAAAGTATCACACTAGGCAAAGTGGAGGGAGTAAAGAGACAACAGCAATAAAATTGGATTTCAAGGTTGTTCCCAATGGTGGAAAAGAGAATGTGCAAAAGGAGGCACAAAATGTAAGATCTTCAAGGACAGGGTGAGGTGTTGGAACTTGAAACAAGAAAGAAGCTGTTCAAAGGGTATGACAAGGTAAGATTGAGAAGAAAAGTTCCAGCCTCAAGAGCTACATTCCATGGGGACAAAAGAGAGTAGAACGATGCCAACAGCTGGAGAAGAGAGCAGTGAAAGGTAAGGCCTTTGGACAAATGAGCTCTATTTCTCTCAAAAGAACCACTTAAACTTCAGCTGTGTAAGGAAGAACATCAGGCAAAGTCCACTAAAATAAATGAGGAAGGAGTCAGAGGTATTCAAGTCCCAATGACTGAACCACAGGGAGAAACAATAGGGAATAGAGGATCAAAGTAGACCACAGGAGGCCCGAGTAAGTGTTGAAGGAAAACAAAGGTGCAGCAGCGTATCCACAATACTGGTTTTAGTTTGAGTTAACTAATTGTTACGAAACATGTTTGTACATGTCAAATAGAAGCATACCTCACTTTCTTCTAGAAACATTTATCCTGGAGCTAACATCTCAGAAGGTCTCATCCTGTAAAGCACTTCTAAGGAGCATCCAGGTAACTTTGGGAGGTTTAGTTAAAAAAATTCTAATGTCCACAGAGGCAGAGAGTTACCTGATGATCAGGATGAGCTTAAGATAACGCCTATGAGTGACATCAGTCATCCATAGAGAAGACTGGGTGGAATATAAGATCTGGGCGTCAGCAGCTCACAGAAGTCAGTTAAAGTCACAATCTGGTGGAGCTGCTCTTGGACAGGGCATAAAACAAAAGTCATTATAGCCAAAATAATGTAATCTTTGGGGAATTCTGGCTACATTCTAACAAAGATATTCAGAAATACCACAAGAAACTGGTTGTACTAACAGTCTTCAAAGTATCCCTCTGACAAATATAAATTGTAAAGTCTTCAAAAGAGAAAAAAATCCCCTAATCATTGAAAGGAAATGTGTAATTAGAAACAAGACAAGGGATTATAAGCAGATGTTGAACATCCTAAAGAATCATTCCCACACAGAATAAGAGTATCTCTGTCTTAAGGAAATAGGTAACTGTGCCTCCTTGTTCGTAGATGCCCAGCTCTGCCAAACTGATTATTTTCATCTCAGCTTTCATCACAGCAGTCAACATTTGCCCCATCTCAAGATTTTACTGATAAATTTAAGTACAAAACTAGCTTATATTGAAGCAAAATAGGAAAAAGAAGAAAATGGATCTTTGAGTATTCCACTGGTGTATTATTCCATCCACTACAATACATTCAATTCAGATGCATATGAAAAGTAAGTGAGAAAAAAGAAGTGACATATCAGAAGTTATCTAACAAGACATCCTATCTTTCCTTCATCTCTCCAGACGGCCAAACCACCTGACTACATTTAAAAGCCACACACCAGATAAAAGTTTTAGGCTGCGCTTTCTGCTGCTCTTTCTACTTCTCTGAAGTTTACTCCCTGTGAAGGTCAAACACAATGATGACCTGACCAGCAAGGATTTCCACAAGTTTGAAGCCTGAACGAAGGATTTGCCTCTGCAGGGTCTCAGGCCAGCAGCCTTCCATGTTGGTTAAACAACAGCCACGCTATGTTTGGCCCACAAGAAGCTTAACTTTGACAGGACTTATTTAAGGCTTCCCGTTTCTTCAGTGTTTGAGAAGCATCTCATGAAAAGCCTGCAGACAAGAGTCTCTCCCCTCAGGATGGAAATGGTGCACATCCAGCCACTTCTGCTCAACGAAGCAGATCGCCATCAAGTATACTCAGTTGTCCCTAAGATAAGCAAAGAGCTACCCTTTCCATTGCCATTAACATTCTCCCCCTTTCAGAAAAGCTAAACTCCTACAGCACCATCCACCTAAGCAGGTGTTCTAACCAACTTACTTGTGCAAAGAGAACTACAAGGGCAGCATTGTCAGGGTAGTCCAAGTGCTTTGAGTAAAAGTGATGAAGAGCAGCAATGTCGTTCTGAATCAGCTCTCTCTTTTGATTGTCTAGTTTGTCAAGGTCTGTGGACAAAGAATACATTCCATTTCAGTAACAGCAAAACCCCTCCAGGCAGTCTAAGGTTAGAAGAGGCCCAGACTTTAACCAAAACCCCTGAAGGAGAAGCCATATGGAAGTATTGCAAGAAGTGCCTGCTCTTCCACAAACATAACGCTGCCTTTGCTAAAGCCACATGTGTGCTACAAGAACATTAAGGATTAAAAAACATGTTCTGATTCTTTAGGTTAGCAGATAATTGGACACAGACTTTACTTTGTTGCACTTTCAAGTGCATTTGTTAACTCTAGCAAACAGCCCAGGCAGCCCTGACACTCTGGAAGTCTATCAGCTGGGGAGAGATGTCCTCAGCTGTCTGATACAACCTTACCAGCTACATGGTCACATATGTGGTGTGAACTCTCACTCAACATCACCCACTTTAAAGCCTGCTTTATATAACGAAACTTCCTCAGACCTATTCCTTATCAGCACAAACCAGCTCAAACTGCTGCTAAGCCTGCTTATCCCTGCAGCTCTTAAAGTACGTGGTCTTTCCCAGCAGAGAAGCCCTAACCATTTGGCCATATGTGACAAGGCTCTGGCAACAACGCTGGGGCAGCTCTTTGCAGCAAGAGGAGGATAAATTGAGGGTGCCCAGGAATATAATCAACATGACCTACTGCAGGTACCTGCTTCGCGAGGTAGTAAACAGTCTCTGAAAGTGCCCATATCTCCATGGGCTGGGGGTTGACACCAACAGAATTGTGTTTAGAATGCAGACAACTACTAATTGGACACAGCAGGAACATCAGTGGAAATGTCCTGGCACACCTGCCAACTGTATTCCATTATGGGTTTCTTCAGAGATTGTCCCTCAGGCCCATGATAAGTTCTAGCCAAAGCCATGGTCACTGAACCTTTTCCTGCCTGATCCATGCAGAGCAAGCTAGACGACCAACCATTTACTCCTGGTCCTCTCTCCCTCCCCTCAAGAGCAGAGTGTTTGGAAGTTTTTCCCAATCCACTCTCTCACAGTGGCAGTATTACTAGTTCTCTCCTGCTCTCTCCAACTCAAAATAATAATGAAGAGAAAAGGCTGCACAACAGCGCAAGGAGGAGGAAATTATTTGTAAGAGCAGGTGTAAATGATGAGGGAGTCACAAAAAACACTAAGGAAAATGAAATGGGACCATTTGATTAGAATTAAGACAAATCAGAAATAAGAAATTCTGAGCTCCAGCTGCCAGCCAGGTGCCTTTTCCTGTCCTGTGTATGATGTTGCAAAGCATAAGACAACTGACAAAGGTGTGCTAAGCAGTGAGGTGAGTCAAAAAGGCAGCAGGAACAGGGGTGCTTGCTAACAAAACAAAAGCTTCCAGAGGACAAGTGGGACACTGCAACAGAGAAAAAATATTTCAGCCTTTTAGGTCTCAAATTAATAAATTACTGAAGACAATGCAGAAGAATACAAAGAAATTACTTCAGCACTTAGCCATTCTCCTCAACCTCAATCCTGCCAACTTACCTGTAGAACTATCCTTGCCCTAGGCAAAATTAAATGTTGGCATTTTTCCCCCTTGTTCCCCCAGATCTCCCACAAGCAATGACAGCTTTTATTCAGGAAACAAATAAGACTACTGTGCTTGGTTACTCTGTTACCTTAAGTCCTAGCATTTATTCAGCATTTATTCACTCTGATAGTTTTGGAAGACATCAGAGTGAAAAATGTGCATATACAACCCATTGCCTCTGTGTATATTATGCCAAACACCAAGAAAGAAAAGGACAGACTGGTGAAAACTGTGCCAGGATGGTTACTAATGGTCACTTTCTAATTCTGCCTTACTGGATGTAAACAGTATCTTTCCAGTTAAAAGTGAGCCATTGCCTTATCTCCTTCTTTGGATTATTTTAGCGCATTTAGGACATGGAATCATATATAACATGTCAGACTTGACTGGCAGTGACAGATACTGAAGCACAGTCCAGAGAGTTCTGCAATTAGCCCCTTAGTCACTGTCACCATCAAGCAACTGTGCTGTCTCTGATTTTATGCCTCCTGGTAATAACAAATACCTGCTATTTTAGTTTTACAACATTACAATTCTCAAAAGACACTAGAACACCAGAGAAGCAAGAGATGGATGTATGCTACATAATTAACTCTGTCTAGGTTTTCATCCTTATTTCACAGCACCCATAAACAGCAAAAAAAAAAAAAAAGGGAAGAAGAGCACTGCACTTTCAAAAAAATGAGGAACCACAATTCTCTTTTTTTTACTCCATTTTTCCAGCAGGAACAGGATGTTCTGAAAGGTGTTGATGGCGGGGAGCCACAGAAAAACAAATTATTAATATAGTTAACTTAATATAGTTAAGTCAAAGCCCTTGTTTACCTGCAAGCCTTTCTTACTTACGTGATTCAAACTCTTTTACAGCAAGCAGCTTCTCTGACTGTGTTCTTTCAGGGTGAGCTTTCTAACAACAAGGGAAAAAAAGGGAAATACTTTAATGTTTCATTACAGCAGTTTTGTGCACTCATTCAGAATTTGGGAATTCCTGTAAGACAAACCACAGTCTATGGAATTTATTATAAGAGTTGATGAACAGCAATGAGTTAAACTGACTTCTCTAAGTAAAGGCATAGAAATATTCTCTCCACACCAAATTAGGCAGCCAAAGATGAACTCCTACAAAATTTATATACATATACTGAACAGTATTTTAAATATGTCATTTGCTTTGTTCTAGACACCCAGAAAGCTGCTAACAATAGCAAACAGGCAGAAGACAGGCTTTGCTTTGAGGAAAGTGAATAAACTGACTGTTGACAAGAGTTCAAAAGCATTGCTCCACTGTTGGCCTAAGGCCACTTCTTTGTAATCTTGGCCATTAAATGTGGCTTTGCAGGTGGCCCAGCAGCTGAAGTTCAGGGACTATGGTTTGCATATTTAGCTTTTATATGACATGTAGGGTTCTCCCCCCGTCCCTGTAAGCGATAAAAGCAGAAATTTACTCCAATGACTTTTTGTCATTAAACATTTGATTCTGTTTGTGGAGCACCACAAAACCACACTTAATTAAGTCACACACATGTGCATTCACACACACACATCTACACAAACAGCAAGGATGCAGCTACCTTCCCAGCAGGCCACCAAAATCCTCCCTACATACAGTATCCAGGTTGCCCTTGTCACATAAGCAGATCTCAATCACACAAATATGCTTCAAAGAGGATTTGTTTTTGCAGAGAGAGTTTAGAGCTCTACAAAGACACACAGCACAATAACCTTGAAACTCATGAATCCCATTGCCTCCCTGTAAGCACTTGTGTTATCCTCAGTATCCATATAGTTAGGGAACACTGAAATGGAGATTGACACAGAAATCTTCTTTCCTTACTAATAACATTCTTTTTCTCCAAAGAACAAAGGGTCTGAGATTCATCTCTCAAACTCTGGTTTGCACTAGGTAACTCAAATTCATAAATTTTTATACCTGAATACCTCAGAGGTGTTTTTGACTAACAAATGTACTGGGAGTTATATGCTACACAATGCTATGCAGCTGTAGCTGAAACAGGCAATTTCTTCATAAAGATATCAGTACAGCCAGATAACACTAGAAGCATTCCTTGGAATTTAAGCCCAAATACTGAATCTTATTCTTCTTTCTCTTCATCAGCACGGCCTTGGTGTTTGCCTATATATGTAACCAAGAGCTCTAATCTGTCAGACAGAGGTTGAAACACCAAAGTGAAACTATCAGTAAGCATTTCCAGGCTCTGATCAGCAGTACCTTGGCCATAGGTTACAACTGAAGACCTCACTAATCTTTTGCTAGCGTCCTGCAAAAGTCTCCAGCTGGTCTACAGTGGCCCTGACCCTGCTGCAATGCTCTGATTGTCATTTCATTCAGCTGCTCATGCTCTGTGTTACACCTGTCTGTACACAGGAAACTTGTGTGTGTGTGTGTGCGTGTGTGCTTTTCAGGGACAGTCACTGTCGGTCAATTCTAATTTTCCTGCCTTCCCTGGTTTGCTCCAGAGCAGAAGCAAACCTTCCAAGCCTTGCTTCCTGCTCACCTGTTTGGCAAGAATCCTTGCTGTCAGCCTCACAGTCTCTGAGGGATGCCAGTTCTGCCCAAAAGTGCACATGGAGGCACACTCCAGCTTGTGCATTGGCCAGTCTTCCTTCTGAAAACAGAGAAAAAGATAATTAAAAAAACAAAAAAAAAAAGAAATGCCACAGAGATAAACTTATGAAAAAGGGCATGAAGCAAGTCCAGCCAGATCCTAGAGGTCAAGGAAAATGTGTTTCCTTTAAAAAAATAAGATGACTCTCACTAAATTAGAACAAAAGCTTGAGTCACATTTAAGGGATACTGCTATCCTACTTTTTCCAAACAAATTCACAAGGGATGAGCTGAGGTCAGAACATCTTCATTTGCTCAACGGAAAAAAAGTAGTAAATGACAAAGAAGCAAACAGACAACATGATTTATAAATCACCAGTTCTTATTGTTCAGATCAAGCATGTGAGGACACAGTAGGTCTGAGCTTGATGGTTTTATTGGGTTCATTTCCATTTAATACCTTGGCCCCTCATTAGGAGGTGACCCTGGTGTAATCAGGAGTAATGTGTCTGAAGTCAATGGATTCACAATCACTAAGAATCGTTTCACTTAAGGTCAAACCCAAACATTCTGATGGAATTATCAGATTTTTTCCTTAAATGTTGAAGAATAAAAGTACAGCTAGGCAATGAAAACACACTAATACAGACAAACATTTTAGTCAAATGTACAGAAAATAGCTTAGTTAGTGTATAGCATATTCCTAGCTCAACATACGGGAGTGATGGCACAAGGCACTGGCTTCTGTCACTCCACAGGTTTCACCCAACACCACAGAATCTTCCAAAGAATAGCCCAGATTCACATATTAACAATCTGCACTAGCACAGGCTCTCCTCAGACTGCATCGAATTTCATTTTATTAATTCATTTAAACATGGAAATATTCAAGCAATGCACAGTAATTTATTGCTATATCTTATTCCAGACACACATTCATAGCACTATTTTAGTGCACTCTGTCTGCATAGTGAGCATCAAGTTTTGTTTTCGTAGCAGATTGAAACTGGTGGAAAACACAAGCAGAGAAAAAAACTCACATCAAATACCACAAATTTGTAAGTGAAAACTTGAAAACCTTTTAGCACCCTCCAGAATGATCTTAAATCCCCTTACTGTGATTCACCCAGCGTGAAAGACCTTGTGCTGGTCCATCCCTCCAATTTTTTTTTAAAATAATTAAAAAACCCCAACAATATGGGTTTTTTTAAATTACCATACAGTGACTGCATGGCACAGAAGAAACAATTTCCCTCAGCTGCTTAACCACTAAAGGCAAGAGCCATTTGAGACACGAGGGAGACACATTGGAGGCTATCTAAAGCCTCTAACACAGGACTGGCAGATATGCTACAGGTCTACTAGGAGATGGATTCCTTGTGGGAACCACAGCTGAAGGCTGCATACAAGCACCCAAAGCAGTTAAACAGGGGAATCAGCACCCCCAGTGCCTCCTCCCTTGGCTGGCCAACTTATTTACAGGTTTTGCAGATCAAAACAAAAAACTGAGATTACCACACCAAAACATTCTTCCATTGAAAACACTGCTTTTAACTGCCCTGATCATGGACAGCTTCAGTAGGTTATTTTATTAGGAAAAGAAAGGTTAACACCTGCCCCAGCCTTGGGTAGGATTTGAAGCAGTGCAATACTGCAAGGATATTCAACCCCTCACAATGTCAATTTTGCTGTCCTTGATATCTCAGTATGTTACTTCCAAAAAAAACCTACATACAGGCTGCTTGAAATAAACTCCAGAGTAAATATTCTAAGAGGATGTGGCAATACAGACCAGAACCGTAATCACGTCATGTGAAATTACACTCTCCTACAGCTGTCACACTACAAAATGCATCCCCAGAGAGACCCATTTCCTATGTGTGCCCTAAAACCTGTTCTGGAAATTTCATTTGCTTAGGAATCTACAGGCTAAAGGCTAAAAAGAGACACAGAGAAATCTCATCTCTCACCTCTTCTTGCTTACCCAGGATACCCTTTAGCAAGATTGTTCAAAAAGTGAAGGCACTGAACCTGAAGCATTGCAGGACTCTTATCCATATATACCCATTAAATAAACAGAAAAAATTATCTGATTTAAAAAAAACCCTCAAAATGCAAAATCACGTGCCTGTCTCAAAGCTGTGTTTTTAAAAAATCCATTTGTCCCTTTATTCTTTACACATTGTTAATTAAAATCTTTCCCCAAGCAGAATCACACCGAGTTATATGAACTGGTAGGGAGGTTAAAGGGACAAGGTACGGCTGAATTGTGCAAAATGAGATAAAAGCCTGAAACACCACAAAAAAAAAAAAAAAAGAGAGTTTTGATGACTGAGTAATACCTGGGATAGAAACACCATGACAGCAGCTTTCCCTGCGATCACAGCAGGACTGTATTTTGCATTCTTCTCCACATTTTCCTCCAAGTAGCTTGAATTATAACAAGCAGCATTGTTCTAGCTGAACCCCTAATGCTACATCAATGATATTTGCTTCCTATTTTCATTACATCCACAGTGTCTCTCCCTTCATTTAGGACAACATTTTTGGAATGGAAGCTCTTTAAAGCTTATGCCTTTTACATCAAAGCATGGAAAAACTCCTCTTCCCCAAGTTCTTCAAAAAGATTCTGTCATCCAGGACTACGGGACTGATTCCCAGAATACTGTCTTACCGTAAGAGAAAAACAAGAAGTAACAAAACATCATATCAAAAAAACAAGACTCAAGTACAAACAAATGTCCTTGTACCTCCTTTTTCATACAGACTTTTTCAATGCTATATAAAAACTCTGTTCTATTTCACTCAATTAAAAAGAAACACACACAAAAACTAGAGAGAAATTATGGGCAAACCAGTGCAGGGGTTAAGCTCATTTCTTCAAAATCTTAAGGCCCAGTTGCGATCAAATGGCATCCAACTCTTTAACTGAATTTCAGTGAGGCAACTTCTGATATCTGATATTAATTTGGTAAAGTTCTCTGATACAACCTTTCAACAAGCATGAAGGTAGAAGTTTAATATATCTTCACAGCCATCCTTCCAAATCATCATTTACCAAATGATAAACTATAGAGGGTAATTGATTTTCATGGGTTAACATTTAACACATTCATAGGAGATATTTATCAAAGAAAAATACATTGGGAAAGTTTTTGTACAATGCAATGGTTGTCAAAATCCTTTTGTGCAGAATCGTTACAGCAAAAAACTTTGTATTTTTTTCTATAGCTTACCAAAGAGGAGGAGGCAATTTCTACAACAGTCTATTTAAAACATACCTGCTTAATGCTAATTACAGGTCTGCAACTACATTTTGAGGCTTACTAGCTGGTTAAAAATAACTGTTTCACTTACTCCAGCAATATCAACTACAGCAGCCTTTAACGTGACATGTTAAGAAAAACCCAGAAATAGTTTGTTCAAAATGTATTTCAAATACTGAAAGTCACCACAGAAGCATCTCCTTTGGCACACTGGCTAGCTGATCTCCACTCTGTCTGGGATGATAGCCACGTGTAATAACAGCAAGAGAAGTTCCAGTAGCCGGTTCAAGTTCACCAGTTCCAAAACTGCAACCACGTAACCCTCGTAAAACATTTCTCTTCAGGGCGTTTCAGCAGCTAATTTCTAAAGAGAAAAAATGAGCACAGGTCTCCTCCTGCTTGACAAAAATGATTATAATTTAAGAAGTCAAGACCCGAACAGCTGCAGATGGGGACTGAAAGCCACTATTCTAATAACAGGCCTGTGCTCCAAGTAGGTGACACCGAAGAGTGGGATGGTGTGAATCTGCTGGAAATCGCAATCCCTTTTAGAATGAGGCCTGGATTAGGGCTTCGGAAAAGAAAGACCCAGGAAACACAGACTAGATCCAACCCACAAAACATTAAAAGCAGCAAGGACAGGCAGTGAAGGCAACTTCCACTCCCACATGCCCTGCATCCACCGCTGAGTCCACGCCTACGCAAACATCCAGCTTAATATAGGCCAAACATCTGGCTATCTATCTTAAAAGTAAAATAAGAGACCAAAACAGGAACATTAAGGAACTGTGCCAAAGCCAGTGTGCGTGCCTGTGTGTGTGTACATCCACCTCTCCCCATAATGAGGAAGGATTCCTACAAATCGTGGTATAGAAGGTCTTTAAGTAAGAAAAGCGCAAGCTCAAAAGCTTTGGGTTTTTATCACAGTATGCCTCACGTCATAAACATTAGTCTAACTGAATTGTATTGAGTAACAAGGTACTAAGCAACATATGAAATCATACCATGCCCTTGTTGGGTACATATAATGTTTAGCTGAACTGAGCAAAAAATTGAGCAATGGATTTACAGGAAAAAATTAACTTATAAAATAAAAATTAAATGAACAATACCATGACAGTTCTCAGGAACAGCCCTGCCCTTTTATCACTGTCACATGTTGTCTCACATCCATGGTGGCAAAAGGGACATGTTTCCTGTACATTCCCGTGTTACAAATTCAGTATCAAGGCATAGATGTCCTTCTTGGCTTTGACAAAGAATTGCTGAACTGCTGAAAAGTGCCTTTGAATAAGACAGGGATGAAGATGTACTGCAGACAGTCTGTGTAGAACATACAGTCAGTGGAGACCAGTTTCTTGAGAATATTATGCTTGAAGGTAACTTTGAAAGAATGTCAAAGAATTCCATCTCAGCAACATTCATAAATTTCATCAGACTGATTCAGAAGGGCCCAAAAGATGGAAGACAGTGTGATATCAGGAAATCAAAAGCCATATGTATATCACCAAGAATGAGGTGCTAGTACCTGTGTACGTTGTACTATTGTTTAGACATCAACAAAATCTCAAAAAGGCCTTTATATCTAAAGCATCACACCACACACCAACAGGTAGGAAAGATTCTAATTCACTAACTTATCAGACAGACAGGCTTTTGCTGAGCATTAGCTTTAGTAGACTTAAGGACACTCAGTTTGAGCAGTTCAGGTTTTTACTCTAGGAACATGTCCCTCTACAGAGAGAGAATTCTGACCACCAAAAAATAAAAATTAAAAAAGAAAATTAATCTAAAAAAGCAATACATGTACAAAGCCTTACTAGGGAAAAAAATCCCTTCCTGTTTATAAATATAAAAGTATAAACTCTGTCAAGGCTGGAAGTCAGGACACTGAGGGAGGGCCACTTGGCAGTGAAAGCAAAGGATCATGGATGAGAAGAAATAGGTAATTCTACTTCCAACATATCTAAGTGCTATTTTTTCCCAGCACAAATTGTGAGCTTTCCTACTTCAGAAAATCTTGCTCAGCTGCTTCCTAAACCATTGTAAATTTTATAAAGTAAGAGAAGAAACTCACAGTCTCAGATAAAAGCTGCTAAACAGCTGCTTTGTTCAAGGATTTTCTTCCCTCATCTAGTTAAAAACCAATATGAAATAATGTAATGAGGAAACATTTCTTAGAAACAAGCATTTTTCACGAATGAATCAGGGGTTTTCTCTACACTGTCTTAAAAACCCATCCAGATTTCTCTCAAGACCCTTAAAGAGGTTCATACAGTAAGCTTTCGCTCTGTAAATTCTATGAACTACTGCAAATTTTGTAAAAAGCTTATTTCTGTTAAGCCTTTTGAGTCCTCCTGGTGCCTCAAAACCAAACGGCTATTTGATTCACCCACAATTCACTAGGATTCTGTTGGGAAGCAGGAAGTTGGGTAGGTAATAGAAGGCAAACAGAGGAGAGGTCAGGCTTCTTTTGAAACTTCTGCAACAGGAGAGTAAGATCCATCCTCGAAATAAAAGCAACAGCCACGTCCAAAGTGCCTGGGAACTGAACAGCACAAACCAAAACATCTCTGTCCAGGTAAGGACAACAGAGGCTCCCTGGCATGTGCCCATGCACCCAACAGCACGTTAACATGTAGGAGAAGGTTGGGATTATTTATGGCAACACACAGTTGCATGCCAGTCATTGGGTGACTCAAATCCTTCATAAGCATTGTTCCACACTCTGTGCCCAGCACCACAGACCCTGCATACCAACAACCCAACTGAGTTTTTCCACACAGAAACTGGATAATTCTTCCACATCAAGCTGAGGGCCCAAACATGCTAAATTCTGGCTTATTTTTAGAGTGTTTATCCTAATTTGAATTTAAAACAGAGTTAAAACTGGATGCAAATGTTTTAGATGTCTTTGTGTTGCTCTACTTTAGTGTACATTTACATGCTACTTCCAGGGGCCTTTCAAAAACAAAGTATACAAAAAGAATAAAAGTTGCCACAGGGAGTAAGTTAGGGAGAAAGCATGGTAGGTTTCAAATGGTTATGACCACCCTCAGATGTGGTAGTCTCCATACTCAAAATAGATGTAAATATTCTAAAAAAAATAAAAAAACAAACCAACAAATCCAAAAGAACCTAAAAGAACTCTCTTAAGATGGCTATTTAGTGGCCATCAGACACAAGATCTCTTACCAATTTAGTGAGCTAATGTTATATTATCTGGTATGTCCTTAAAGGAAAAAGTAATACAGACATAATTAGTGGGTTGACAGGCAGCTGTAATCAAAGTCCCAGTGAGACCAAGCCCTGAAGCTACTGATCTTGAAAGATTCAAGCAGACCATGTTGAAATCCTGCAATTATCTGATGCACAGCTCCATGGTCAGCATCTGTGGGATGCTGGAACTGGCTGGTCTGCTATTAACCATAGCTATAATGAGCGCATATCGATGCCACACAAACAAAAATTGGAGTTCTGCAGTCCCCATCCTCCTTCCCTCCCCACCCTCACAAATCCATAACCATACCTGACATTCCACATTGCAGTAAAAGGCCTGCTTGCATCTTCCACACTTGGACAATCCTTCTTTCCTTAAAAAGAAAACAGAAGTTATTCTGTTCTAGAAACCTGAATGAAATAAAACTCTACACTGATCACTTTTTGCACAGTATTTTGCATTTCACAATGAAAACTATTTTCTTCAGAGTGCTGCAGTTACAGATTGAATCACATCTTTGAACACTATACATTACTTTTATTTTTTTGGACGTTCAAAAGCAAGTTTTTGCAAAAAACTCTCATTATGCAAAAGCACTCTGCTCCCCTGATAAATTGCTGGGTTTGGAAACACATTACTCTATGCTATTTGACAGCATCATTTTATGCCACTATAGGACGCTAAACTCTTTGTGTTTTGCACACTTTAAAGCTGCTCTGTGCATTTGTACAGTAATATTAACCCTTTCCTTCTGCTATGACCATTCTACTGCTTCTCTGGTTTTAGAAAGCATGACCTTTGTTGAATAAGCGCCTCCAAAAGCCAAGAAAAAAATATCACGTTATTAGATATACTTTTGATCTCCTTTCACCTGAAAGCCCCTTACTGTTCCACTCTGTCTGCTCTGATATCTGCGTATTCTGAGCAGACCTAAGGCTCACACTCTCCTTTTTTTATATTTGTATATACCCCAACAGAGGGAACTGCCATGAGGAAGGTCCTTTCCTGCTTTAAAGTGCATGTGTTGCAACAGATCTCACCGAAAATAGAACATGTGTTACCCAACAAGTGACATTTTGGTATGACAGCAGTAGGGATCTCTCAGCAGTACTGAATATTTTTTAAATGCCTGAATGGTTCACTGGTGTAAACACTAAATAAAAAAAAAAAATTAGAAAATTGTCTTAAACTGAGGTGAGCTCACTGGAGTAAATCAAGGGTGAGGGTCCTAGTGTGCAACATTTTGGTGGTCACTGGCACTTGGAGCCCATAAAACCCAGCAGTGTCTGGCATCCTCTGATTGTGCTTGCAAAGTGCACAAGGTGCAACATGAGCGAGCCGGGCTAACATCACAACTCCTCTTGCTGACATTACAACCGTGTATTTAAAGTAACAACCACTATCTCATGCAAATACAATGTTATGGCCTCATTTTGCCCAGGTTACCACGAACTTCGCCAAGTTTCCCTTCCCGAGGCTGGTGCTGAGCCCACAACCCACCTGCTAGGGCTCTTTGGAAGTTCAGCCAGCCCAGTTTGGAATCTGGTTCGTGCTAGTTCAGTGCTAATGCAACAGTCACAGACACAGAACACGTCTGAGCACCGGCAGATCACCTTACATCACTCAGACATCATTCCTCTTAGTGGCATTTCATCACCCTGGTGTGAAATAAGTTTCAGATTACCCCACTAACTGCTGTTCTGCTGCAGTCAGTAAGTTCCTTGACCACTGTGCTCCTCCACAGCTCCAAAGGAGACGCTTGCATGGATAACAAGCAGCTGCTCCCAGAGATAACTAAAAGCTATGCCATGAGATAACTATTAATCTTACAGTATTATTTCATATCAGTGAAGTATGGAAGTATTCCCTGGTCCTTTGGTAGACAAATATGACTTATGATTAACAAAACCAGATAGTTTCTTTGGCACAAGGAAATTTGTGGTTAGGTTTAACAAGAGGTTAAAAAAATCCCTAAACCAAAAAACAACACCTCAAGGCAAATCTTAGAGGCTGGGAAAAGGTGTAAAGGAGGTGAGGAAAATCACCTGAGCTGTACCCTTCTTCAAACTGATGGGACTCACTTCACTAGGAGCTATATTAGGTACTCACATGCAAAGAGACGGGTGAATCAAGTGAACAAGTCATAACTAGATAAGGTAATAAGGAAAGAAAAAGTATGTATGGATAAAAATAGCACAATTACAACAGTTGTTTTTCTTTACTGAGGCAACTACTAACATTTGCTCGAGTTATAACCAGGTAAGCACTTAATTCCTCAGTAAGCTGTCAGAAGCCACGAAAGTACTACATCTTCTAAACACATGGTGTGGTGTGACATGCCAGTGTTCACATTGCATTTTCTAACCCTAATACGCCTTTTTTCCCTTTTTACTTTTTTTTCTTTTTTTTTTTTCACCTGCAGCAGCTCCTATTGAGGGGCTTGAGGCAAACACTGGAATACCTGCCCTTGACACAGGTGAGGCGGCAGCTGCAGAGACCCCGGTAAACTTGAGCCCCCGCACCCCTCCAGCACCAGGAATCCCAAAGCACACGGGAGCAGGCAGCCCTCCAGTCCCAATGTCCCCAGCCATGCGACAAACAACTTCTTGCACTGCCTGCGCTCTGCCTCAGTAAAAGTAATTTGCAGAGTAAAGTTTCCGACAGATAATGCTGTAGATTTCGTTATGGAGATAAATACATTTCATTCATAGATACTCCATTCGTGCTCTGGAAATGTGAAGTGCGAATTAGGCGTTCGCAGACCCTTTCTCCCTTACCAAACCTTCATTAAAACCAGAGAACACGAATTTATGACAAAACTAGATGGATCAATGAAACTTCCTGCGAGAGGATGGCTACGCACGTGTCTGCGCGACCAGCGCAAGGGAAGAGCAGAACTTTTTTCTTCCTTCCCTTTTCTCCCGAGCTGCTGAGCGCGGAAAACCAGTTTTGAGTTTAAACTTCCCCGCTGCCGCAGCACCACAAGCCGGGGAGGGGGAAGCGCTGCTGGCGCCCCGCAG
>JAHLSL010000010.1:11389763-11443201 GCA_025920805.1 Petroica traversi
GCTCGGTCCTAAAGCCTGCCCGGGCCTAAACCCTGCCCGGCCCTAAGCCTTGCCCGGCCCTAAAGCCTGCCTGGGCCGCGGACGCGCTGCCCGCCCGCTCCGGGCGCAAGCATCCCCGAGACCCAGCTAGATCGCACCGGGAAAGGGGCTCTCCCGCTGGCCTCACAGGCCCCTCGTTAATATTAGCACCTAATTCAGTTCCCCAGAGAAGTCAGTGCAGCGAGTCCTGTTCATGTGAAGGAAGGTACAACTGAGGTGATTTTGCTCTCCTCCTTCACACCGGTGGCTTTTTCCAGCCTCTAAGATTTACATTGAGCTGTTGTTTTTTGTTTTGAGCTGTTGTTTTTGCTTTTAGTTTGGTTTGTTTTGTTTGTTTTTCTTTTTAACCATTGTGCCTAACAACGCGTTTTCGTCTGCCAAAGGAAGTGGCTGGTTTTGTTTTATCACATTTGGAAGATTTCTGCCTGCCAAAGGACCAAGAAATACTTCCAGGCTCCATTGCTATGCAGTACTGTGAAGGTAATAGTTATCTCAGGGAACAGCTTTTAAATATGTTCAGGAGCAGCTGCTTGTTATCCATGCAGGCTTCTCCTTTGGAACTCTAGAGGAGCACAGTGAGCAAGGAATACACTGACTGTGGTAGCAGAGTAGTTAGTGGGGTAATCTGAAACTTATTTCGCACCAGGGTGATGAAGTGCCACCGTGAGGAGCAGAAAGGCCTCCTAGATCAAGGCACCTCAGTCGTGAGCAGGTTTGCAGTCCAGATCACAGGGAGCTCAGGTGTTGTGGCCTCCTGGGTAACCATGGCAGGCAGAGAATGTGGCAAGCCAGCTTGGCCCTGCAGGTTCACTGAGAGCCCCAGGCATGGTCAGGTGTGAGCCAAGTACCAGGGGCAGCAGGAGACACAGTGGGTGGGAGTCCCCAAGGAAGCTGGACAGGAATATTAAGGTGTAATTGTGCCCTCAGGGTCCTAACAATACACTATTCCATATAACTAATTTATATACAGGTGCATATCTTTAACTTCTCTGAAATTCTCATCCATCACAACGTGACAAAATTATTGGATCCACTGCAAAAAATAATGAATGTTTCTGGACCAGCACTGTTTGAATTAGTTAAAACATCACTGTTTTCACAAGGAAAGACTGAGCAATGAAAATAGATCCTGTCCTTGAAAAATATGCTATCACCCTCAACAACTGAGCTGGATGTTGGTCATGACCAGCTGTAGAACTGCAGGAATGGAATTAGGCTATCCAGTTAAAAAAATAGTTGCAGTATCTAACCAAGTTCCTCATCTAGTGTGTGAGGACTGCCATTTACATCCCAGCTCAGTGTAGATTGAGGATGTCAAGCTCAAACGTCTGGACTCTCAATTATAGACTAATCTATATCTAAGTATATTAAAAAATAGTGATCGATAATTTATCACTTTAAGAATGAATTAACATTAACAGGGAGACTGCCCTTATGGTCAGTCCAGTTTGATTAATTTATAGATCCACTGTATTTAGACAACTAGAGTCACAGCTCCTGCACCCATCTACTCTGACTTCTTATGCTGCACAAGGTATTTGAATTCCTTAAACTAATTCCTGCTCAAAGCAGAGCAGAACTTTTAGGAAATAATCAGTGTTGATTTTAAAATGTCCTTAATAAGTATGTTTACAAAAGTTCCTAGTAAAAACATACTTTATTTGCTCCCTTAAAATGCCCAGTTGTCTTTTCAGCTGCTGTGTCTAGTTATGACATTATAAACTATTTTGAAACATTCCCAGCTTTTTTCCCTCTACATTGTAAAATTAACTATTTCACCATTTTCTTCTGAAATCTGAAAACTGCATGACATACTCCAATAGCAATATCCTGGTCATACTGAAATCAGTAGCAAATTCCTACATTCTTTCTTGAAGTCATCATTTATTGTGTGTTTCAAATAACACTGTCTCCAAATAAAAGAAGTCTAACTGCTATCTATCAAATTGATGATCTTGGAGTCCTTTCCCAGCCTTAATGCTTCTATAATGTTCATTATCAGATCACTTCTAAACGATAACTTGCGCTTCTCTAGGATCACGTGGATTCACTGATGAGAAGGTTGTGAGAGGGTGTCTTTTGGGGGGACCCAGCTGGAATTATGGCAAATGTTATCACACTTCTGTTCCACATTATCACTCTTGTAAAACAGCCGACAATTTGATTATGCCTCAGGTAACGAGGAAAAAGTCAAATTTCAGTAGGTCTCTTTTTTTTAATAAAGAGTCATTTAGTTTTAAAAACAAAAATCATAATTTACTAAATAGGCTTTATTCCGCCCTGAAAAATACTGCTTTCCAACAGCTACTGCATGGATTTATTCACAAGAGTGAAATTCAGCACCAGCCTGCAGTCCCATTCAAACCCTCCAGGAGAAATTCAACCAGCTGCCTCCATAGCTTTTAGCTTCCTTTGGATGTTATATAAAATAAAACTGGTTTGATAAGTTATTAATGAAAACAGTTGGTGACTATTTTGTTAGAGTATTTATCCCATCCCCTGTTTTCTGTATTTATACAAAACATGTAAATAAAACATATTCTTTTGGATCTCCCTATTTTATGATTTTTCATACCATGTTCATCAGAAAATCTGAATGTGGGTTTTTATGAATCAGTATGAATGCCTAAATAAATAATGGTTTATTGCAAAACACAGGCTTGGTAATCAATTCATGAAGACTCACAAGGCTTTAGCCATATAAATATGCATGCAAAGGCTGAATGAACAGTCAACACCAGGGAGTTTCCTGTAACCAGAAAAAGACTTGGAGTGCTCTCACTCCCCACTGCTCACAAGATGAGTGGAGGAGACTGTGCCTGCAGAACATGTTGAAGACCTGGCAGGATTGGGCAATAAAATGCTTTGCTAAATTATACCTTACATCTGCAGAGACTTGTACTTCTCATCTCCTCTGTCTTTTTTTTAACTTCCGTTGTGTCTGCTTTAAATATGAAAGATGATGGCTCATGAAAGGATGTGGAGTAGGGTACAGGTTTAAGAAAGTCACAGAACAAAGTGTTGTGCTGGCTCTTTGAATTTCTTAAGGAGTCTTTAGAAGCAGAGCTGTTCACCTTCACTCACAACCTTGGAGCTGCTCTATGGAAAACCTTGTGTGTTTGACAGGAGAAGATCCATCCCTGTTAGTCACTTTTAGTTAGGCTTAATCACTTAATCTTCCAGAAATGGTACCGCCGGACTGCAGCCTGCGCTCTCCAGGAACGGCTGCATGCCCTGTGCCCAGAGCTGTCTTGTTGTGTTACGTGTCACCACAGACTTTAGCCAGAAAGGTTCTGAACTTGAAGAGGAAGCAGGGAATCACTCGCTGAGACACAGGGCCCCGAGCAAACTGGAGGGGGAGCTAGGAATAAACAATAAAATCTGCTACAGGGTAGGTACAAGAAACAATCATAGGCCAGCAGCCTAAGGGGAAGAGAAAGGACAAAGGAAATGGTATATAACCTTTTCTATATTTAATGCAATTATTTCTGGAGAGAACTGATATACTAACCTTGTCTTTTTTATCCTTTGTTTTTTCTTTTTATTTATTTTTTTTCCCCTCAACCTTTTGGTACCATCAGCTGCTTTCAGCTCACCAGTACAGGTACTCACAAAAGAGGCAGCTAGAAGCACATCCCACATGGCAGTGTAAGTGACAAAAAACTGGTAAGTTGGTTTGATGGGTTTTGTGGGTAGATATCATGGCTTATTCTGAACTCTGTCATGCTATAGCTAGGCAGCTCTTTCTGGTATCTTTGCAACTTATGGTAAGTTTGGGTTCAGATTTGCACCTTTGCAGCAGGTGAGTGCAATTCTGTATTATTCGTTGTGAACCAGAGATTAAATGTGAAGGTAGAAACTAAGCAGGAGCTGGGAAATGCTGCCCTTCAAAGAAGAAAAGTGCAGTTAATCACTTTTAGGGAATAACCTGCAAGGTGGGAGTTCAGGGGTGGCAGTGAGTTTGGAATTCAGTGGGGGCTGCAAGGATGGTGTGTCACCAATGGATCTCTAGGCGGATGTGCTCCCAGCTCCCAGCCCTGGAGGGGCCTGGGCATGACATTCAAAATCTGTCCTCATGTTATCCTCTACATCTGTGCCACTAATTGTTTACATGTTGACAGTTTTGACATTGCCCACTACTTAAACATGGACAAAAAGACTCTAGAGATGACTTCGTTCCCAGTCAAAGAGGGCTGGTGTAAGTGGAGAAAATGAGCAACCCTATAGAGATACCTGACTATTCTCTTTAATGACATAGTGACAGTGAAAGACCCAGAGATCTAGGAAGAGGTTCCTAATTTTTTTTTTTTTCATGAAAGGAACAAATTTCCTTGCTCTCACCTATCAGGCCCCTCTTACAGTTTATCAGTATTAACATCCCTACTGCAAGTGCAGACCTAGAAGAAGTAAAGAGTCAAGTTTCTGCCTAATATATGGAAGTGATTTGCATGGGTTAAACATATTGTAATCCACTCATTTGACATTTACTGCATTTTTAGTATGTCATTATAGAAAGCCTGTACGCAAATTTCCAAAGACAAAAAGTGACAGTAGCACAAATGTGGTTTCAGGAACATATCATGATGACAGAACTGTATGACTGTGGGGAACAGGCAAGGGCAGCAGTTAGGTGTGAATGTGACACTCAACACTCAGATGCTTGCAGTTCACAATTTGCTTTTATCAGAATCAGCAACCTCACAACTGCCTTTCTGTGTTAACTCCAGCCTGCCCCTGGCAGACCTGCATTAACCTTTGCTTATGGAGCCACGGCAGGACTCAAGCAAATAAAAAAACATAGTATGTCAGATTCTCCACTGGTGTAAATCAGCGTTTCTCTACTGACTTTGAAGGAGTGGCACCTGCTTGCTCAAGTTGAGGACCTTACCCGGTGCTGCTGTAGCATCATTAAGTTGTCACATTCTTCCCCTGCCTCTCCTTTTGTTGTCTAGCGACAACTTTTCTGAGTTGAAGACTAGAGAAGTGTCTTTGATCCTCTGATAACTCCTTGAGGCTCCCTAGGATAATTGGCCAGGACACTTTCTGAGTTATCCAGGGTCATTTTTCTGCCCTTTTACTTGGAGAGGGATTACAAGCAAGAGAAAAATCTTGGAGCCTTCACAGATTCAGACGACCTACACGAGTGCTGCCGTGTGTAGTAGGTCAGGCACCCCTCCCAACATGAGGGACACCCCATTGCCACCAGGCTGTATTTAACCTATCCTGCTACTGATGTGGAAACAGAAACCTTTCAGGGTGACCTGGACCCTAAGACTGCTACCTCTTTTTTCCAAGCACACTGGGGGTGCTGAAAAAGAAAAGTGTGTGAGCTGCTTTTTTGCTGATGGAGGTATTTACTCACTGTAGCCAAGCAGTCTCTCCATATTCTCTAAAATTCTCATGGTAAGGCATTTTCTTCAGTTCTAACAATGAGTTTTGCAGCTATTCTTTAAACCTCTGGGGTTTTTTTTCAGCCTCGTGAAACATATGATCACTGAAACTCTGAGGTATTTCAGTAGCCGCACCAATGCTGTATAAAGATGTAACATCACATCTATGTACATATTGGTTACTTTTCTATTTGTTTTTGTAAAGATTGCATTAGCAGTACAATCAACACTAATTTATATTTAACTCAGCTACAAAAATGCTCAAATGCTATGCCTAAGACTGACCCTTTCCCAGCCATGCTAAAAATATCTATATTCAGTGATAACTATACAGTGATGAGATAAAACATTTTTGAGATTTGCTGCTTAATAAGAGCATTGTTCTGCTAGGGGGTATTTCACGAAGGCTGTACAATATATTTTTTTTAAATCAGAATGCTTTGCAAAATTAAATCAAATGCCTTACAAATGTCTCAATATATCACACCAAGGCAGTCACCTTTTCAACCAAATTTGTAATCTAATCAGGTTTGTCTGACAAGACCTATTTTCCATAAAACCATGCTGACTGGCATTAATTACTTCCTGTCCTTTCATTCTTTATCAGTTGAATCCCATATTCTGTAATTTTGCTCTCACCTCCTCTCCAGTTTGATGTTAGGTTAGCTGGCTTATATTTACCAAGGTCATCATGTTTGTCCTTGCTGAATACTGGCAAAACATCAGTCTTCTTCCAGTCTTCTGGAATTTCTCTGTTATTTCAAGACCCATTAAAAATTAACGTGTGGAAGGAAGAATCTTCTCCACCAACTATTTGAGACTCCACAGGTGCAAGTTATCTGGGCCTGATGAATTACAGGTTTTTATCACAAGTAGATATTTAACATCCTATTTGGTTACTAATGGACTGAAAAAGGCTTTGGCTGCCTGATATGATACTGCTGTTATCCTGCTTTTTCCAAATCAAGGAGAGACATATTTATTGAATATGGCTTTCTTCATTATTAATGATTTTACCACCTTCATCTAGTTCCTGGCAAATTCCATTGCAGGAATTTCTTCTATGTATGTACTGTACATACTCTTATTTTTGGGGTTTTTTCCTCTTATACCTGCATATACAGGTATCTTAATCTTCAATTTCCTGTGTGTCAGAATTTTCCTTTTTCTTCCTTTTTGCTGCAGACCACTACTCCTCCTTCTAATCTCTTCTCCAACAAAATGAAGAAATAGCAGGAAGGAGGGAAAACTTCAACTAATATTGTTCTGACCTTCTTCCCTTACTGTCCTGGTTTAATTTCATGAATGAAAAAACAAAGGCATTTAGTGGATGGATTCTGGAAACCAAAGAGTCTTCTCTAAGCATACTAGCTCCCTCTTACTGGGTATGATTCTCTGTTGACTGAGGAGCCCATCTTTCAGCAGGCTAATTTGTGTCCAAATTGTAATTTTTTTTCTCTGTGAAGCACCTCTTCTGCTTTTCCTCATGGACAGAAGCAGAGAATACACAGATTTTGCTGAGACAGGAGCCATCATCCATCAGCAGGTGACAGGTACTCCTGCTTCTTGTAAGATGAAACCAGGTCCAGCAGAGTACGAAATATTTGTAGAAGGACACTGTGGTGAGAAGTATCACACTAGCAGCAGCTGAAAGGCCTCCAGATGTGTTTATATAGAAACGTGGTGCTCTCCCACGTCTGCATTAGGTACCAGAGTGCATTTGAAAATTTAGTAAAATATAGAGTGTTTTTATTACAATCGGTGACTTTGGGAATTCTCATTACTTGAAACAATTTTTTTTGGTGGCCATTTAGCTTGTGTAGCATCCACTAAGCTGATGGGAGAAAAAAAAAATGTAGATAAAGCCTGGGAGTTTTGTTCTGGGCCTGAGCTAGTGATGATTTGGCCCATAGGGAGTACTCTTAATTTGTGGTATTTGCTCAATGTATATGGAATAATGCATCCCTGAAGCTGCAGCCCCTGTGATGCTGGTTCCATGGAGCAGACTTCTGCGAGCTAAGGGATGTAGCACAGGGAATACTTGAAGGGCTGGATGTTGTCACAGAGATGGGGAAGGGAGATAATAAGGTGCAGTCTTGTCCATGTTGCCTTTGGGAATGCTTTCTGGAGAAACCATCTGTCACACAGCCAGTGCACTCTTTTGGGGATGCTCTTGGAATGATCCAGAATGGAGACAGGGTAAGTGTGAACTGATCAGGGATTTCAGATATTCTGCACTGTGGAGAATTGTACTGTGAAAAAAGTATTTTAGATACATACAAGTACATTTTAGATAAATAACCGCTTCTCCCTTATCCATTGTCAGTGCCTATTAACTATCAGAGTTAATGGAATGGCAATAGTAATAATAATACTAGTGATAAAACTAAGGAAACTTTTGTCTTCAAGTGTGACTGCCTTGCAGGTTTATATCACTGAGAAGCCTCTCAATGGAGTGAGAAAGAAAGGCTGTGTGGGACTGGGAGTTGTCAGACTCCATACATGCAGTTAGAGCAACTGGACTGCAGAGGGTAAACAAAATACAGGGCCCAAGTATGTAGAGGAACCAGTATGGCAGATATGATTGACCAGATGGAAAAGCAAATGTTCTTAAAGACAACAATTTGGAAAGTCCCAATATATAAGAGAGAAAACTCAGCAGCTGATCTGGGTAATACAGTTGTGTTTAGATCTACTCAAAAATTTGGTGCAAATATTAAATGAAAGTAAAATATATATTGTTTTGTTTTCATAGAATCATAGAACAGTTTGGGTTGTAAGTGACCTTACAGACCATCTCATTCCAAACCTCTGCCATGGACAGAAACCCCTCCCACTAGATCAGGTTGCTCAGAGCCCCATCTAGCCTGGCCTTGGACACTTCCAGGGCTGGGGCATCCACAACTTCTCTGAGCAACCTGTTGCAGTGCCTCACGACCCTCACAGTAAAGAATTTCTTCCCAATATCTAGTCTAAACCCTTTCAGTTTAAATTCTTGTCCTATCTCTACCTGCACTTGTACAAAGTCACTCTCCAGCTCTCTTGTAGGTGCCTTTAGATCCATAAGGATTCTGTAAGTTCTTTCCAGAGCCTTCTCTTCTCCAGGATGAACAACCCTAACTCTCTAAGTCTGTCTTCAAATAACAGAGGTGTTCCAGCCCTGAGATCACTGTTGTGGCCTCCTGTGGACTCATTACAACAGATCAATGTCCTTCCTCTGCTGGGAGCCCTGGACCTAGACACAGCACCTCAGGTGGAGTCTCACCAGAGCAGAGGGGGACAATCCCCTCCCTGGCCCTGCTTTGATGCAGCCCAGGATACAGTTGGATTTTTGGGCTGCCAGGGTGCATTGTCAGGTCGTGTTGAACTTCTCACCCACCAGCACCCCTGGGTCCTTCTCTGCAGGTCTGTTCTCAATCCATTAATCCCTCCGCCTGTACTTGTGCTTGGGATTGCCCTGACCCATGTGCAGGATCTTGCTCTTGGCCTCATTGAACTTCGTGGATGTATTTACAAGTTATTTTACTCTGTTTCATCAAAATAATAAAAAATAAAAACAGGACTTAACAGAAAAATACATCAATTATAAATTCTGTCCCAGAAAAGGACTGTCTTAACAAAGTCAGGGTTTTTTCAAACACTAGAAAACTAGGAATGTAAATCTCCATTCCCAAAGATTAATATGGCACTTTTCTTCCAGTGCTAGAAGAGGAGTAAGGATTGTCCATACTTCAAGAAATATCTTAAGGAGCAAAAGAAAGACAAAGAACAAGATGCATTAGGATTACAATATTGAGAGCTGAAAACTGTGTTCAGTTGGACCATATACCAACTTCAGTCACAATGAGAATGAGACTCCACTGCTCAGGCAGTCTGGGAAACAGTGCTGATATCACAGTTAAAGCATCTTCATAGAAAATCCACAGAGATGAAACTTTCTTAAAGAGAGAAAACAAAGAAAATGAGTCAATGCAAAGCTGCTTCTCAAGGGAGTTACATAAAAAATGAAATGTACTGAAATTTATGCAGGAACTAGATGAATTGAAATAATCATGAAAGCAGTAAGAAATAATATTGTTGGCTCAGGAATGAAACAAAGATTTGGTATTAAAAATAAGTGCATACACAAACCACATTAACACTTAGGGAATTTGAACTTAGCCCTTTTTATGACATCTGATGATGCTTTGGATGGTATTGAATTGTGATTCATGTATTCAGAGACCTTTTTTACACCATCAAAGGCATTCTTATGAACAAAATAATCTCTTGAGTCAAAACTGACACAAAATTGTTGTTTAATAAATTAAGTTAATCAGCTCAAGGAGGATTGTCTTACTTGTATATTTTCTATGGGTCCTTTTAAAATACATTCTCATTTTATCAAACATTTCTGGGTTCCCTCTTTTTAAGCCACAAAAACTGGCAAGGCTAATCCTGGTGCCAAGAATCAGTGCCTAAAAATAGTTTTCTCAAATTGATAAGCTAAATCTTGCCACTTGGCTTTAAAATTCCATCTCCTGCCTCTCTGAGATCAAAACACAGTTACTTAGTGAAATTCATGGAAGAGAAAACAATAACAGACATGTGATCTTCATTGGTTCAATTAACTTTTAGTCTTCTGTACATTGCTTAAAATATCCAGCATTTGCCTTCATAGATGTGAAATTGCTTATTTCAATCACTGACTCTGTAAATGCAATAAGTGAGTAATGAAACCTACTTCTTAGACATCTCTTTAGTCATAATTTTTATTGCTCATCATAAGGCCATATGGAAATTCTTGTGTTCCTTTTACTTCTGAACAATGTATGTGAAGACAAATGCATATCCGGAGCCATGGCCATGCCAGACAGGGACTAGTGAATCCGGTGTTGTTATAGCACAGTTAACTGGGTGACCTTTTGAATGAAAAATTCTATTTAAAATACTGCCACTTCTGCAGTCCACTTTGGATTAATTTGGCCTCTAATTAATAATTGAAACAATAGTCTGAGCTATCTTTCCACAGTGGATTAGCACCTTCAAGTTATAAAGGCATCAGATCATTCTTGAAGTACCTGCTGTCTTTTTGTCCACTGACAAATATTGAGCAGCCCAAAATCATGGAAATGCTTGAATTAACACCCAAGACAACAGCCACTGTATTCCAGAAAGACAGAGATGTAAGAATTACATAATAATTTCAGGACTGTAATGTGCCAAACACTTCCTGAAGACTTTTCTCAAGGAGCTAAATTAACCCTTGCACTACTTACTTCGCTTTTTAAAATAAAGTTTTGAGAGGAAATTTACGAAGAAATGTTTCTATGAGTGTTTATAGTTTGGGCTTTGCTTCAAAATTAGAGGATAAAAACATTGAAAGCTCAGTTTTTTTCTCCCTCTTCCACACTACTCTTGTTTCCTTGGTCTAATCAAGATCAGAAGGCAGTTGTAAATTTAGGTTTTTCTGGCTTTGACCGTTTACTCACTAATTTACTAAGCTTTCTAGCCAAAAGACAAATAATGCTTTTGCAATGTACGGGAATTTAATATACCTAAAATCATGGAGTTGTAAGAGATACACCTTTTAATGTATATCTCTCTACACATTTTGTTAACGGAAAACAGAAACAGAAAGAAAGGCCCTGTTATAAGACAGGCCTTTTATGAAAAGTTCTGGATAACATAATTGGACTAGAAACAAGGGGGTCCTATAGAAATGTAACAGAACACTATAAAATTACTCTAAAACCTATGGAGCATTATATCTTTTATATGAAATTTTTTAAGCCATTGTATAGAATTTAACAGAAGAGGTATCTGAGCTATAGGATGGTAGGGGGAAAAAAAAAAAGCAGCTGTAGAAAGCGTATCGTTTTGTGTTAAATTCCACAGGAGTTTTCCATAAGGGCTGGGCTGTTTCTGAGTGTATCCTGTGCATGTTTCTTCTCTCTCCACTCCTGTGGCGAGCTGAACTTTGGTTTTAGTCTGCAGCACATTCTGAATGCAGGAGTAGCCTTTTGTGGGGAAAAAAAGAAGGTAGTTCTCGGTCTCATTAATCTGCAGATTCATGTGGAAGTCTATGCTGTCTTAAACTTTATTGGCAGGTCACCATGCAGCTGCATGAGCCATTGTGTTTGAGTTCTAAATGGGGATGTACAATAGGCACTGTACCTTCTGGTGTAAAACGTACACAGGAAATCACATACCACTACCATCAGCAACTGAGGTTTTGTATTATTTCAATGGACTGAGGGCCCTTTTTTAGTGCAACAGGGAGCTAAGAAAGTGTTCATAAAGGGCAACGTAACAGCATCCTTGCCTGAGTTGGTAGAAATGAGAGAAACAACTTTTTTTTTCTTTTTTTCCTTGTGTTGATGATATCTGGGACAGGTTGGTTATTTATGAGCCACAAACACAAAATTAGTGTATTATGTTAAAAGTATTGCTTTTAGAATGCTGAACAGTTCAGATATTGAGAGTTCTTTATTGTTTCTACCACAAAATTCAAAACAGAATTTGGGAAGATTGGTGCTGAAACCAATAGGACAGGAATTGGAAAAGACAAAAGTTCTTTCAAATCTAGGAAGGAGAAAAAAGTGTCAAAACAGTAATAAACTACAAGCAGGTCAACAGGTCCATCCATATCAGAAAACCAGCATGTAACAGAAAGGTCTCTGAAACTTCTGAAGAACAGAAGATTGGTAGGAAAGCATTTTTATGAGAAATAAAATGTGTCTTCCTGTCAGGGAGGAAGGGTGTTGCAGGGTGCTTGAGAAATGGAAAAAAAAGGTGCCATTAAACCCCGATATGAATAAAGATCAGGTGAGAGAGGATGTCACCCTTTGGCCTTTGGAACTGTATTTCTGCTGCCTCCTGAAATTATGTTTTCCTGAAACAAAGGAACAGTGTTATGGAAAAGTGGGTGCCAGATACTTTAGGAAAATGAGACACAGTGAAGCGGATAAAAGAGACAAAGACAATAGCAATCATATGCAATAAAGTGAAGGCAGCTGAGGTCTGAGACAAAGGTGAATATTCTGAGCCAGCAAGATGACTGAAGCAGGGGAAGGAAGGAGGGAAAGGTGATTCACAATAACATTTGAAAGACATTGGCTTGAATATTTATCAATGTCACAGCAAACTTAGCTCGGCAGCCTTGGTGGCTGACTTTGTTCTTTTGGCGGTTTCCCACCCTTAAGATGACAAACAGGAATGTGGTTCGAAGCACAGCTCTTAATGTGACCTGAATGCAACAGTTCTTAGGCCCACATGCCAATTACATAGGCAATGCCGTGCCATTTTATAGCTTTTCTATAGATACAGCTGAGGTTTTCACTCGTGTCAATATCCTGGATCCAGGAATGCTGTGCATTTGCAGAAGTGTGGAGGCAAACATACAGCAGGAAATGCAGAAAATTCTGTGCAGCTTCGTCACGTACCTCACTTGCTCTGAATCTGTTCAAATTACAGTGTAGGTTCTAAGCCCTGGTCAATGACTCTGCTACATCTTTAGTTTAGAAATAATTCAAATAAGTCTGAAGTGATTAATCCACCTGATTTTTGATGGATATGAAAGTACTCCAGTAATTAATTTTTTTGGCTGATAGCGAAGTTCTAATTTATAGTGCTTTTGCAAGAGTTTCTTCTTGCACATACACGATGGCATTCTGAAATGACTGGTTCCTGGAGGGAAAGATGCAGGGACTACTAAATATCTTAGAGAAATGTCCAATCAATAAACTTTGGAACTCTACTCAATGCTGTATCCAACTTATTCAAACTTAAAACTGCTGCCCAACTCTTACCTAAAGGTAAGGACAGAGCAAAGATCATGCTACAAAAAGGAAAAGGACCATGGTTGCCCTTGGTGGCTTTGGTAAAAGTGGAGTTAACTCCAAATGTCATAGGCTGTAACCAAGAGCAGACTTTGGCTATTTGTTTTGAATCAGTGCTATCAATAAAAGTCTGCCAAAAATAACCAACTGGTAAATATTAATTTAAACAGAAAAATTGGAAGTCAGTTGCACACTGAGTTGCAACATGGGGCCATTCCATGCTGGCAGTAAGAGGATAATGATGTGAAGTGCCAAAAAATACCTGGAAAGCATTACTTCTGTGTGACATCCAATAAAGATGCTGCACACACCCCAACATTTTTCAGCAATTAAATGTCTGAAAATGGAAGTGTTCTCTTTCCCCAATTCCCCAACTGCAATGGCCAAACTACAGCCCAGCAATGCTGCAATGGAAGTTTTTCAGGGTGGCCCCTCTGCACAACAGCTGTTTCTCAGTCTGATGGTAGCATCTCCAACCAGCTGCTCCAGTTTGCTCCTGGCTGTCACTGCTATAGGTTAATAGGAACAGAGGCAAGAGAAGGGCCTAGGCCAGCATAAAGCAGAAATAACAAAATTTTCTGCCAAAAGGGAGTGTGGGATAAGAACTTTAATGGGCAAGCAAACAAAGAATCAGACTGAAGCCTGAGGCGCTTCAATGTGTTGGCAATAGACACACAGTCCTGGAACAAGTGCAGCCCAGAGTCTAAATTTGAAATGACTGTGGGGCCTCTGTGCCAATAAAGTTTGGCTCTGTGTATACATGTGTGCATGTATATCTATATCCCCACACCAAATATGTAGTTGTGATAATCACGTAGTAAATTACAGAGCCATATGATGAACTGCATGTGCCTTTGACTACCTCACCTGCCCCCTGCCAGCTAATCCATCTCTATTTGGATTTGCTCTGTCATTACAGACCAAGGCTTTAATCCTGCAAACACTTATGTGTATACTTAACTTTAAGCACTGGAACAGCCCAGTTGAAAACAAGTTTGGCTGGGTGTAATTTCAGCTTCGGCTCTACGTGTGATTGTAATCCTCTTTCTACATTCAATGGTAGCAGTTTGGGCTTGTGATTTCTTTTAGCTGGTAGGACAACACTTCTGGCACTTACTGCTGTTTTGGTGTGTGCTGAGGATAAATCTGTGCTATTCCACCGGCTTCTGTAGTGTTACACCAATTTACACCACTGAAGAATCTGCCCTATTAAGAAAGTCATGAAGATTGCCAGATCTAATCTACAAATCCATACTAGGTGAGTATCAGTCCAAGAATAAAACAAGGGCAGGGTGTGAGTACCAGATTTTTTATCCACACAAGATGGGGGGGTGCAGGCTGATGGTGTTGCTCTGCTGTGAGATCTATTCACCCACCCTCGTTTCATGAACGTAAGAAAGGCCTTGCAGAGCTTCTGCCACCTGCTCTCTCATGGCTTCAGCTCCAGATTTTCTCTCTGTCCCCTTCCATAAACTTCCATAAAGAGAAAGGCAGCAGAGGAGAAATGTAATTTTATACTGCAAAATAACATTCATAAGTCACACAAACACTAAACCCTACGAATAATGGATCTGTCCTTTAGGGACAGTCCTTTCCATATCATTGTCTGGTACTTATGTTGTTGTTCATCTAACTAATTACTGCTTTGAAAGGTATAGTCCTGCTGTCATGCCTAGATTAGCAGCAAGTGTTTGGCCAGCTACTTTCTTGTCACAGTTGATAATTATTTAATGAGTTCTGTTCTTCCCTAGGAAAGCAAGATTGGGATAGAATTGGACTTATTTTATCACAGTAGCATTGCTGTGCCTGTTGGCCGGTTTGACAGCAACAGCAATAGATTTCAGCAAGACAGAAGAAGAAAAATTTCCATAAGTAGTTACTGAATCAGTTTGAAGCAATGGGGAAATTAATAGTAATGAGTGAATCTCAACAGACACTTAGTCATTACTGTGCTTGCTGCCAGTCCTTTCCTGCAGCTGTAGCTGTGCTGGAAGCTGGGTGATGCTCTCAGCTAATAGAAGAGCCACTGTAAGTTAGTTCAATATGTTGCTGAAATGGGAAACCTAACTTCAAATCTCCAGATTCCTCCATCTGTAGGGGTCCACAGAAGTCGCCTTTTTTTTTTTTTTTCCAGTGGGCATCTATTGATAAATAAAGGGTGTCATCATAGGACCACAAGGACCCTTCCTTCAGATTACCGGTGTAAAAGAACATTTGGAGCAACAAAGGCAGGTAAAGAAACTCTGTGCTGAGAACAGGTTAGAACAGAACTGTCAAAGCCTTATTGTACTTGTAGCTACCTGCTGCAGTGGGGTGTATTTTTAAAAACTCTGTGGTACCTGTGCCCAGTAATTTTCCCTGCCTGTCAGGAACTTTTCAGGAAAACTTTATATGGAAAATGTTAACTCCTTGAAATCAGATTACAAGAAAAACATAAAAAAATACCTGATCAAATTAAAGATGTTACATTCATCTTTACAATTCAAATCATACATCTACATACATACAATCATACATCTACAATTCAAACACTTTAAAATTTTCAAAGTCAAAGCAAAGCATTTGGACTAATCTTAAATACTTTGTTAGCACATTACTTCAAGGAAAAATTGGGAAGAAACTTTATTCTGTTTCAAAACAGGGACAATGTCAAAATGGTAGAATTTCCCACAAAATGGGAATTAATTTCTGCTTCCATTTACTGTTTCCGCTTAGGCTGGGTTGTGTTTTTCTTCCCAAAGCTGTACAAACTTTCTAATTCCTCAGAGTCATAAAGCATGGAGATTTTTTTTTTTTAAGGTTACCGATTAATTTTGAGCTTGAGTGCAGTTCATTCCCTCATCCTCTCTCTCTCCCAAACATGATTCACCTGGGTATGTATGAGGTACAAAGACGGGGTGTTTCTGTCACTTTATTTCCTTGGAAATGGCACTGAGTCATCAAGTAACCAGCACCAGACAATGCCATGATGTCCTACATTGAAGTGCTTTCTATATGGCCACATCACTCAGGGCAACAGCAGCAGCCAGACAGGGAGAGGTTGGTTTGTCTGAAATAAATGACCTAAGGACTGCTGGTCTCAGCAAACTGTTCCTATAAACAGCAGGAGCAAGTGAACTCTGAAAACATAAGGGTTTTTCATGTAAGCAAGCACCCCCAGTATATAAATAATAATAACTTATTCAAAGCATACAAAATGGATGCCTACCTTTAAAAAGAAAACCTAGTATTTTTAATATTAAATCTGATATTTTTCCAAGCCAGATGATTCCTTAGCCAACATATTTTCCAAATTTTCCCATGTCTGTTTTCCATTGTCTTTTTAAAATATAAGTCTCATGTTTAAAAAGGTCTAATCCTAAACTTACCAAAGCCAGTGAGGCATTCCTATTTTGACTCCAGTGGCTTGTGTATCATGTCAGAAGTATGAAAAGCAGTTGCTTTCTCCTCATAGCCTTCATAATGGGTTCTGTAAAATGTATCCTGAGATAGTAAATAGAAGATTTTCTGGGAAAGCAAATGCAAAAGTAATAAGTGATAAGAATAAAGAAGCTGAAAGGGGATTAAATTATTAGCTTTTATAATCTGTGGAAGAAATTACTCTTGGTTTAATTTAAGTTCCTGCTAGGAGATGAGGATTCCTTACCAAGAACTGAGGGCTGTTCTCACTGTGGCACACTGGGTCATTCTCCAGTGAATAAGGAGTAGATCACACAAAACATGGCTACAAACAACACCACTGGTGCAGTTCAGTGATCAGCACTTTCACTTTTTCACAATAATGCGTCAGCTAGTAATGTAGAAGTAATGATTTACTATCAGTTCTATTACTACATTCTACATTTACCTCAGGTCTAATATTTATATGTATTTTTTTTTGCTCATGTTACTGGGGATGCACCTCAAAAGGCATTGTTTTCTGTTAGCAAGCACATACACTAATTTCTTCGGAGGTGTTTTCTCTATGCTAGGAGAAACATTATTCTAAAAGTTCTGTGTTAATTTATTAGCAAGAGAATGCAAAAAGTTGCTGAGAAGAGATTTCACGTCAATAAGGTTGTTGTTTTTATGGTCATACCCTGGAATTTACCTTTTTCTGTACACAGGCAGGTATACAAGGCAAATATTTCATTGTGGATGCCATTTTCATTGCAGATAACCAGTTACTGAATTACTCCTGAAAAATGAGGAGGTTTCAAGTGGTTCAATTTTTTCTTTAACCTCCCTAACTTGATGTATTCTGTATTAAACTCAGTCATCCCAAATGAGGACCATGTCATCAGGGAAAGATGTTTATCTGGTTAGCTTGACATGTCCTAAAATCATATCAAGGATTTGGATAGCCTGTAAATTACTGAAGTAAGGAAACAAGGGTATTCCTACCTCTGAAATATCCTTTACCCTTCCTTCCTGCCTCACTGGCTGAGCTATGCCATGATACTTGCAGAAAGGAGAGAGTTCCAGAAAGGAGCCATTCATGCAAGATAAACAAATTCTGTGTCCCCTAGCCTGGAGAGTGTTTAAGGCCGAGTTTGCATCTGATCTTTATGGTCACTTTCAAAGGTCTGAATTTTTGTCAGTACTAAATTCAATAAGAAGTGAATGTGCCCATGTCCAGATGGTGCTAATGTTGTAAGTATCATGAAATTAAGGGGAGACTGCAGGTTTTACAGGGAAAAGAAAACAAGAATCATGAGTGATTAGAATGAAATCCTTGTCTGCCCTACACCAGTGCAGTATGACTCCCAATAGTATGTTTTATATGTGTGAAAATCAAAAGGAGTTTTATTTGCAGAAGAAATACAAGAAAAAAGAGAAAAAACCCCCAAATTGTTCTGTGGACAAACTAATTAGCAGTGCAAAATGCAAGTGGCAATAATGCCCTTCCATTCAAGATGTTCTCATTTTATTTTGAACACAAAGTGCATCTGGTGAGGTTTTGTAGCCCTGCACATTTACTCATTTGGCAGGGCTGAATGACACAGAAGTCAGCATCTTGTGATCAACAGGAAAGGAAAAGAAAAGAAGAACACGCGTTATTCTGATGTCATCTCCCATTGTTATTGTTGTTGTTCCTCCAAATAATGGAATTCTGGAAGCAAGACCATAAATCTCAAAGCTCAGCATTGTCTCATTTGGAGATCAAGGTCCTTGTTGCTGATTGATTCATGCATTTTTCATTTGGCTAGCTAATATCCTTTAAATGGAACAGACACTTAGGCAATGAAACTGGAGTTATTCTCCCCTCCCTCAGAGGATTTAGTTTGTAAGTTGAGAAATTTCTCACATGATTTTGATAAAAAATGTAATTTGTGGAAAACAATTAATATTATTCACCTCAAAAGTCTAACATTCATTTTCTTGGCAATGAGTCTGATGCTAGTGTGCATTGAAAGCACTTAGCTTGTAAGGTTAGATTGTGATCCCTTTCTCAAGTTGCATAATACCTAACTCTTTGAGTGATCCCATTGGAATGAAGTATTAAGACATCACCTGACGCAGATAAAAGTATCACAATCTAACCCTTAATGAAATTTGTCAAAACTGAGTGTCCTGTAGAAGAATGAGTCCATAATCCATATTTTTATGGCTATGTTCTACCTTCATTTGCAATCTTTAGACAGATGTATGGTCATGGCATAGCTGTTCAGAGATCACAGAACCGGGATCACTATGCTTGATATGGCATGAAGGGAGGGTACAGACAGCTTTGCTCTAAAGAGTTTTTTGTTTTTTCTTCAGACCCTTGAGTAAATTTGAGTTTATGTCAGGGTTATGATATAAATCTCAATGCCTCAATGGGTGTCGATGTCCTTCCTTTTTGATCCTGCATCAGTTCTGGCCACAGCTCACTCACCTTCCTGGTAAATATCACGATTTCTCAAGCATTCCTCTGCAGTGGAATTACAGTTATCACAAGTAATAACTTTTCTTACTGCTTTAGACTCAAAAGTGTACGTTGAATGTGTGCTACCACTTAAAACATAGCCAAAAAGATACTTGGATAGCTGCTTAGCATAAGAGGAGTGTGCATCAAGATCAGAATGGCTACACTAATACCTCCATCCATTTGATAACAACTGCTTGATGAAAGACATGACTGTACCCAAAGTAGCCTCTTGCCATTCACAGTTCTCTTAGCTTCCCTCTAAAAGTTGCTTACAGTCTTAATGTTCCATGTCTTATGGCACATTGAGTTATTTTTCCTCGTATAAACAGCACATAAACAGTGCTTTGAGGGTCCCAAAGGACTTGTGCTCACCGTTCCTGAACTGGGGTTTGAGCTCAGGATGACTCCAGAGTGGTCAAAGAGAGGTGAGGACAGAAATCGTAACAGGCTTCTGGTAACCCTTGGAAAAATTTGTGGAAAATCATGGGTGCCTCCTCTTCCACAGGAGAAGGGACACTGTCTAAATGCTTCCTAAATTCCTGCTTTCCTGGGAATAATGGGCTGCTGGGAGCTGTGCATCAGCAGCTGAGATGTACCCTTGTTTTGTCTGGAAAAAAAGATAGAGCAATAGTGAGGAAAACAGCTGAAAGAACTTTCCATCTGAGTTAATTGAGTCATCGAAAGAGAAATCTGACAAGACAAAGAAAGGAACAGTGAGAGGCCTGAATAGTGTGAAGAGGGGATAACAAGTTAGGAGGAACTGTGTGAAATGCTGAAACCGTGTGACTTTTCCTCCTTGGTGGCAAATATCCCACTAAGAAAAATTAAAATGTGTGTTTCTGGGCTAGAGAAATAACTCATAGTTCTGGGTTATATCTGTAATTAAAAGAGAAAGAACATGACATTTAATCAGAGAATCCAGTGTATTAATAATCCAGTACATTAAATATTCTGCATTATCATTCCAGGCATTTATTGGGCTCAGAGCTTTGCTGGCTGAGGTAGGTCCATCTCCTCATGCTGAAAGAAAAACAGCCATGGGACAGGGAAAATTTTCACACTTGAGCAGAGTTCTTACAACAGCATTTTCTGAGGGTTTTCTGAGCAGAAAGAGGGACAAGAGGATCTGACCTTTTTCCTGCTGGACTGCAAAGGTTGTTTCCTGCACTGTCACTACATCACATCTGATGTTGCATCTGTGCTGGTGTTTTGAGAAAGATTGTTATTCTGGTGGATACTGGAAAATAGATTAAATTCTTCTGGAAGCTGCGGACATTTTCTGTAAAAATGAAGTGCTAGAAAAGAGTTGGTTTTTTTGTTTTTTGTTTTTTTTTTTACTTTCCTCCTCCCTGAATTTCCTTCCAGGTAATTCTCTGAACTTCATGACTAACGTCTCATGTCATTTGTTGATTCTTTCTTTATGCTGAGGAAAAATTGATGGTTTCCGGGCCTCAGTTCCACAAGTCATATAAGCCCATGCTTAAATGCTTCTTTGCTCAGGCACAGAATTGAAACATCTGCTTTAATCCTGCAAGTACATGTTTAAGTTTACAGCAAATAAGCTGGAGAGGGCAAGAAGTACCTCAGATACCCTGTGGAAACCCTGTGGTAAAACTCACACTGGCACCAACAAACCACTCAGCCTCCCTTGCTGCATTTTGCAATAAATAGTCCAACATCATGGGGTATTTTTGTAGGAAGGTAAGAGAGGGAGAGGCTAGGATAACAGGGAGCCGTGCTGTGGGTGTCAGGCCCTGCTGGCCTCCAACACCTGCATTCACTCCTCCATGCTGCAGAAACCCTGCAATAACAAATACACCTGTGCAAACTCCCTTGGTTTCATGTTTTCTTGGGGTTACTGTAGCAATAGCAATGTAGCATAAAAGAAAACACCAAGCTAAGCTCCCTGGGAGCCTGCTCTGCCTGGTTTCAGTGAGGTAAACATTAATGCTAGTGATATCTTTTGGCTTGGGGTGAATTTTTATTAATGCACCATGGGCATTTGGAAACCTGAAGAATAATCTGCTGCAATTAAAAAGATGTATGACCATAAATTGATCTTTAAACCTAATTTTCTTGATTTCCAACTTTGATATTGTAAGTCATATTCAGCAATGTTCTTATGTTCTTTATTCATGAAACTGTAGATCCTTCTGGAGCTTCTGCAGCCTGTGCTTTAGACTTTCTGGTCCATCCAAAGGAACTTAAATCCAGTGCAACAGGTATTTCTAGATAATCTCCAGCCCCATCTCCACATTGCCTATTTCCCCTGTACTCCTTCCTTATGTAGGATTCCAGTAGGGAATTTCCTATAACTTCCTGACATCATCTGGAGTTTGCACTGATGAATTTCAACATTCTTATTCTCATCCATCTACTTCATTGGTTTGAGCATAGATGAAGAACTCCCTGCCTGGAGAATTCCTGAGAGGAAGGGTTTGTTCATGCGGAAGGGCTGGTTTTTGCTTCACTTTAGCAGCCTATAAATATCAAGGAGTAATTCCTTCAGGGACAGTATTTTCTGTTCTTGGTGACAATTCAGACAGCTGGGACAGAACTGGCAAAGCCTTTGGCATACTCATATTTTTCTGCATAGGTTCCAATCCATTTTCAGGCTCAGATAATTCCAACCTACCTGAAATGATTTTCAAACCAGGGCCAAAAAATGTAAATTATTCAGCTCAGACAAACACATTCAGTGAAAATTGAGGGTCGAACTGTGTGAGAAAGATTTCTTTGTGGATAGTTGAAACCTGAAAACAAAGCCCAGTATGAACAAAAAAGTTAGGCAAAAGATAAAATGCTACTTGAATGTCTTTTAAATTTATTAGAAAGTTTCCTTAATTGCTTTTTAATCAAATGCTTCTGTAATCTGTTCACTTTATTCAGATGCCTTCCAGTCTTCTTGTAAAGGCTGGAAATCTGAGTAGCAACTTGATGTGTGGCCCCAAGTGAGAAAAGTATGCATTTTTTCTAAGAGTCACAAAGAAGACTTAAACACAGCACTGCCTCTTGGTGTGTGCTGACCTGTCAGCTTCCAGGGTTTGGTGGTTCACTCAAAATTTCAGCTGCAGGACATTGATATCATTCTGCTTTCCTGAAAGCCTCTGGGGCTCAGTGTGAACACAGATTACTCCAAGCTTAATTGTGAGACTTTGCTTCAACCTCCTAGCAAATGGACAGCAATTTTCCATGCCTTTTCAATACTCACACATGGCTTTAGTTTTCTTGATGAGGGGATAAGTTGATCATCAAGAAGTGCACAAAGAATTAGGATTTGCTACCTCACCCTTATTTCTGCTAGTGAGACCAGGATTGAGGTAGTAGTACAGCAAATTACTGTCAGGCCAGGACTGAGTCCGTGGTCAGCAAATAACTAGCGGGGTGTTCTTTTGGGATCCTGCTCACATTTACTGCCTGGAGCACTAAAACCACAGTAAGAACTGAAGTACTCTTATACCCAACAGCTGATATAAAGTCCTGATATGAAACTTCCTGCTTACATTAAATAGTGTTTCTGAGATGTGTCAGCAGATCTATTTGAGGTTATGAAGAGGATCAGTATCAAGTTGAACATATTCCATTTCCACTTCTAAAATCTAAAGCTATACCTATATAAAAACATGTCACAGTGACATAAGCATTGTTATATGGGGATTACTGTGATGCTACTTTACCCCTCGAGATGATTCTTAAACCTGTACAGATAGTTTGGTTTTGTTGTTATTTTGTCTGTTCCCAGTAGAGGTTTGTCACCAGACCCAGTGACATACTGGTTATTTGTATGTGGCAAAACAAGAGGTGCCAAGGAAGGGCTTCCCAGCAGTGGTGCTTTGGGCATATTTCATTTATTAGTGAGGAAGTATCAGCCCTGCTCTCTTTCCCCGACCCGGCACACCTGATGCTCCCGTGTCCTTCTGGGCGGTACCTCCTTTCCCCAGGTCGTGGCATCGCGGCAACTTCCCTCCAACCAGGAGGGAGTTGGGAGGGGATCACGCCGACAGAAAGCAGCTGGAAGGTGGCTGCAGGCGGTCGCGGCTCTGCTCTGGATGGCCATGCCACGGGTGGTGGGATGGCTCGGGTGCCCCGAGGTCGCAGCGCAGGTTGGGTGCGGGCAGCCCCAAATTCACTCTCTGCTGCGAGGCTCGGGACTGCGTTTTATTATCGCTTGCTGACATCTGCTGGCAGCGCCACGAACTATTTCGGAGGGACACGAGAGTGTCATTAGGAGCAAGTTCCGTGCTCCAAAGCGTGTAAGCAGCCTTTGGGAGAGCTGGGAAATGGGGGATTGCAGGCAGGCTGTGGCTTTGCCATGCTGGGTCCGCCTAACGCAATCCCTTTCCTGTGTTTGCAGAGGGAAACTGTAATGGGCTGCCATGCTTTGGAAGGAGTCTGTGGCCAGAGCATCCATCCATCAGCAGCCCCTTGCCTTCAGCCATTTCACTCGAGACACCAAGAATATAACATGCTCAAGGCCAAAGGGTGAGTTAATGATACAATAAAACTCCAGTTGTTCTTCAATCACTTGCCTTTAAGGGCCTCCATAAGCACCAGCAAATGAAGGTTGGAGTGGTCTTGGCTGTTGCAGGAGTTGTTGTGGTTGTTCCCAGTGTCTGGATAATCAGCTGAAATGAATAATTGCAAATCATAGAACCACAGAATGCTTTGAATTGGAAAGGACCTTAAAGACCATCTAGCGTCAATCCCCCTGGCATGGGCAGGGACACTTCCACTAGACCAAGTTGCTCAGAGTTCCATCCATCCTGGCCTTGAACACTCCCAAGGATGAGGCATCCACAACTGCCTCTAAGCTGCATAAGGAGAAAGGGCCAGGTGTAGGATTCCTACACAGGTGCTCAGATTATTTTAGCAGATCTCTCCGGTGCTTCAAATTAGTGCTGCCTCAAAGTATTTACCTGGAAATATTTCAAGCAGTTATTTGTCCTTAACATGCCACTTAGGAACAAAGCTGTTTGTGACCTCAGGGAATAGGAGTAAGCAGGCATTACTTTTAATGTGCACCTCATGTCCAAGTCCTCAGGGCACTATGTAGCACTGTAGGCTTTTGTTATGCCCTGGAAATGACACGGACACTTCTGGCAGAGTGCTGTGGCCTTCCACTCTCTTGGCATTAATGCCATTTTGGGTAGCTCATGCTCTAGGGTGGCCTGGAATTAAGAGCTGTATTAAAAAAAAAAAGAAAAAAAGCAGAACTATCTCAGGTGGAAAAAAAATTGATGCAGGAGAAAATACTCATTGGGAACCCAGGGCCCCTTTTACCTTACTGTGCTCTTTCTCACTGAGCTGGAAGAAAATCAAATTTATCATCTTGATGTACATTAATACACAGATGGTAATTGTGTCATTTACTGTATCTTAAATGCTGGAACTGATTAGCTTTTATCAATCCTCTGAGCACTCTAAGAGGATGAGGCACCTAGTAAACAAAGTATTCTTCTTTGTGAAGACTATTTGAAAGGGATAGGAGGGTATTTTTTACTTTACAGTACAAAATGAACAGTTAGCTTGATAGCCATTAAAGCCTGTAAAAGCACCTCGAGTTTACCAGCTATCTAAAACCCTCATATACTTTAGCTCATATATTGGTACTGGGAATTCTTTCTTTGTTTTTAATGTTGATTTACAACTAAAAATAGCTCTGTCCTAAGCAGAGTTTACATATTGCCAAGAAAATAGAAGTCAGCATTGCAAATCACCAAGGGAAAAATCCAAAGGTCTGCACCAAAGAGAGGTGTGGCCAAAATATTCCCTGAATAGCACGGTGTGGATTGATATATAAGCACTTCTGACCATTCCTATCAGAAATGATGCACTGTGTGGAATTCACTGATCCAAGCCAAATGACAAACACAAAGAAGTCACATGAGTTGTGCAAAGGAAGTTTTCAGTGTTCTCAGAGCTCGGGGAGTCATCTTTTCGGCAGGCGTGTCTGAATTGCATTCCCAGAAAGAATACACTAAAACAGGAGCTCTCAACAGCTTCTGATTTGTAACCCTTGAAAATAATTCTGCTGAATGTTTGGGTGTTTCCAAAAGAAAATATAACTATTTGCAGTATACTTTTCTTAGGCATTCCTTAGAAATAACTCACAAATCTCCTAGGGTTTTTAGCTCTGTTAGAAACCCTTGCGCTACAACTCAAGTATCAATAAAAAGAATTAAAATCTTTCTTATGTGCAGAGCATACAGATGATATAACCTTGAAATTCCTAATTTCATAAAGAAATTTTGTAGGAATGTGTTCAGAACACTATCTTAAATGCTTAAATAAATATGAAATCAAGGAGAAGAATTGATTAATAATTAAGGGAGTAATGTGCTTCCTTTCGGCACTTAGCTAAGAGATAGCACACATATTTTGGACCAGGTAAGTGTGTGGGCAGCTTATGTACATGGCAGGAAGAAGTCATAACACTGTATGCCACAGCTGGGGTCTCTCTGACAGATCGTAATCCTAGAAATCCTATGGGCCTGTGGTGGTTGTGCCAAGTGGGCTGACTTAGAGCTGCCCTTGCATGCCAAATTTTAAGGATTGTCTCCCAGCTGACAAAGAATTGAGACGAGGAAGATATTGTGGCTAGCACAATGCAGACCTTTTGGCAGTGATGGTGAAGAGATGCAGGCTTCTTGGTTTCTGCTAAAATTCTGGCTATTCAGTCTTCTGCTAACACAAGCCATGAAAGGGTGAAATGCCAAGTACTAATCCAGAATTTTAAGACATAATTCAGGGATTTCTGTATCAAATGGTCACTACCTAATGAGAATGGCAGTTTTATTGTGTTCCAAAACAATTGCACAATTGTGTGTTTTATTTTCCACATCAGATAACTGCATTGTTTGCAAAACCACCGCTATAATGCAAAATGGGGACTTTACTTTCACCAAATGAATTTGGAAATACATGATTAAAACTCCCTAAACAACTTTACCCTGCCATGTTACAGCTATATACCTGCTGCTAGACTTGCAAATGACCCATTTTCAGTAGGATAGAACACAGAGTGGAAATGATGCAGATTCTCACAACTGCAATGTTTTGTGTCCCAGTCAGCAATGATGATGTTGGGTATGTTTCCCCATTCACTTCTGTTTCTCTGTAGAATTTGCTTTAAAAGTCAAAGTTCAGTGAAAAGTAGGAATAAATGGTGGAGAGACTGCTGAGGGAAATTGACTCAGTGTCTCTGTTGGAGAAATGATCTGCCATGGGTTTTTGCCTTGGTTGGTCTTTTTTTTTTTTTTTTTTTTTTTAAGGCAACTATCTGGATAGTACAGGAAAAAGCTTCCAAAAGCAAGAATTGACACTGTTGCACATAACTTTAAATGTTCAGAAGACACAGGCAGAAAGCTCACTTCTGGACCTGCTATCCATTTAAAATACATTATACATTCTTCTACTACTGTTACATCCTCTCAGTACCTTGCTCAGTCACTTCCCATGATTTAGACTCGAATGCTTCCCAGAGTGTTTCTCACAGCTCAGTGTCACAGTTACCCTCTCTCAGGCAGTGCTCTGGCTGTCATGAGGAACCCCACAGGCAAACCAAGAGTTAATGCACCCCCCCCAGACCAGCCAGGGGCCCTACAGCTGCTCGGAGCTGCCAAGCAATTAGGCTTGTCAACATCCCTCAAATAAACTCCGGCAGTATTATCAAACCCCATTGTTACCTGATCCCCCAGAGGCTGGGGAGGCTGTTCTATCAGGGCTGCAAACTGCAAAGAGCCATGTCTGTTTTCTCTTCTTTTTTTTTTTTTTTAAATTCTGAATGACCCATCCTTTACTGGTTGGAACTGTGTCTCAAGAAAGACGTTTCTCTTAGGAAAGGATTAAACCTCTACTGTAATACAAGTCTGGTGGGAAATCATGGTGTGTTTTACCCAGGAACCACATCTAGCACTTCCTTGTGGTTTTGTCTCAAAGCAACAGCTTGCTTCAGTGGGCTACCTTAAAAATAATGGGATTCAAGCTGTCATCTTAAGGAGAAAAATGTTGCCAGAAAAGAGTATTTATTGTTCCATCTAGGGTTGCTGCCTTGGAAATAGAAAACCCAAGTCACTTCAGACAAAGGCTTGCTGTGCAGGCACAGATCAGTCTATGTGTGGGCCAAAGTGGGCAGTGTGATTGGAAAGCAGACAGATAACAACCCTACCTGAAGCGAAGGATGTGTTTGAAAGACTGAGTTCCAGGTTCAGTAGTGTCACAATAAGCCCATGTATTTACAGAGACATGCAAAGATGGCAGACCTACAATTTTTCCTTGAATACATCACTTTGAGCTTTCATTTTTGTTTAGAGATGGTAAAAATTTGATCTGAATTAAGCCACACAGTTTTGTCCACCTGAGTCTGCCCAACCAAAACAATTCCCCTAAACTGACTTTATGATCACTCCAGTTATTTTGCATTTTGAAGACTGATGCTCTGGGGATGACAGCAAGTAACACCAGTGGGACAGGGAGGTGGGACTGCCATGCCACCACAGTTTTGTTGGAATGGATAAAGGGCAGAGATGTAGTCAGGAGTTAGGAAAAGGCACAGCAGTACCAGACTACCCTCAGAGACAGACAGCACCCAGGGACAAAGACTGGTAAGCCCTGTGGCTGGATGCGTGCCAGGCACCTCTTCTAGGAAGGGATTTCAATGATGATCATTTAAGGTGAAATATTTTTGGTTTTTACGTAGTTTGTTTGTCTTAAAATGCTTTGGGTTTGGTGCCATTTTTAAGAGCAAGCCACTATAAATTCTTTCTAGAGGCTGAACAATTGCACACACAGGCTGACATCCACACAAAAAAAAGCCTTTCAGCATCTAGAGTTTATTTTCATTCGAAATCCAGAATTTCAATATAATCTTAATTTGCGTTGAAAAGCATGAGGTTTCACTGCCCACAAGCAAAATATAAAGTGAGATGAAAAACGCCTGGTACAGAGGAAAGATGATCTTGCAAGATGGAAAATACTCAAGACACAAAACTCCTCTCTCTCAATGCACATATAATGCCCTATGCATTCAGGTGGATAGGCTTTATGTTAGCATGAGCACTGTTCATACTTTTACAGGGGTATGGAGGGGCTGACCCTTTAATACAGAAGCCATGATTTATTCACTTTCATTGTACCACGATGGCTCTCAGTGTTCAAATATGCTTTTTTTCACATATGAGAAATGATATTGTATCAAGGCCAATGCTGAACTGCAAACTGCTTTCCCTTCCCTACCCAACCAGTTTGTGTTATTTGTAAATCTAACAATAACAAAGATTCAAAGGTCTGTTACTCAGCGTCTCTTGATTTCCCTGTTTTATTTTGTGCCCCTTATCGATACTCTTCAGAGCTCAGGGCTGAGGCAACATAATGGGAGCCTGGAGACATTGTCTGCATCTCAACTAGGGTCTTGGCATTTGGTAACAGCACCAGGTTGTCTTTTTTTTTTCTTTTCAGAGCAAAACAGCTGGTGAGTATTTGAGTGTGTGCTGGTGGCAGAGAACTTGGCTGTGACTCCTGCTGCAGAAGCAGTTTCAAGACACTAGCACTGAGCAGAGAGGCATGACAGATAAATAAGACAGAGTGCAAAATATGATTCTTTTCTGTTCATCAGGAGTTATGAGTTTTTCAAAAGGCTCAGGGTCTTTCCAGATCCTTTCTTCCACATTATGTACATCTCTTACATGACTTCCCCTTAACCTGCAGCCTTCTTTCATTTAAGTTTTCTGAAACACCTTGCTATTATAGTGATAGAAGTGATAATTCATCATTGTTTAATGATGAATTCACTGACATGTCAATAATGCTTATCTGATTACTTTGGATGGTGAAGAGGGACTGTAAGAGCTTGATGGAAAAGTCCTGTTTGTTTCTAATGCCTCAAGAGGTATCCTTTCTGAAAGAAGGACTCTCTGTAGAGGGGATTTTTTTACTGGGCTTGGCAGATACATATTCGTAACTGTGCACATCAAATGCGCATTAATACATTATTCACTCAGTCATTCAGATGAACTGACACATTTATTTAATCCTAAAAGACATTATAGTTCAGATCAACAGTACCAGTATTAATGGGAGGCTGAAAAAATTGAATATTTGCTTTTCTTACTGTACTTCATACCCTCCTCTAAAGTATTAACTCTTGGCTCTATTATTCACAAACCTTATTCATGCATTACACAAAAAACTGTTCATGCTGCAGCAGGTAGACAGATAAATGCAGATTCTGACTTTAAAAAGGTAAAATTTAGGCAGAACTTTTTTACTCTGAAATGCATGGATATGCACATCCACATGCAAACTCTAAATATTTGCATTTCTAAATTTTATAAATAGCAGGGGAAGCCCAGCTTGAAAAAAAATAAATTCTAGTCTTTCTGGTACAAAGTACAATAATCTAAAAGGACTCTAGAGTAGAAAAAAAATTAATTATACCAAATGACAGTTTTCCCTGTTAGCTATTAATATGCTTTTAAAAAAATTAATTATGTGCATTCTCTAGAGCTGTACTGGGATATTATTTAAAATAGTGTGAATCTGGAAAGGCTCAGCAAAGGAAAGTGCAGCAGCTCCAGATGAATGTTAACATTACCAACTGCCCAGTCAAGTCCGAAGAGCTCCCCAGCACTGATCATTCCAAAGCAATTCTGGGATGCATAAATTTCTCTGTAACAGACAATATATTCCAAAGCATGTGCAAAATTACCTGCCCACACATTCATCAAAGTGTATGGTGAACTTTCATAAATCTCCTGTTACTTTTCCTCAGCTCTTTTTTTCTTGGCTGGTAAGAGTAACGGAGGATTTTTTTTTTTCCCTTTCAACATTTCAGTATTTGATATTACACCAAGGCAGGGTGCTGCCTGCACGTTGGGTTAGTTTATGCAATACACTATAAAGTACAAAAATGACATGACAGAAAGGAAAAAAGGAGTTTTCTAATGTCTAACCTGAAAAAGAAAATGTGAGCAGCAAATGTGACCGCAATTTTTATATAGGCAATTAAGCTGATTGCTTTTGTGAAGTGGCCACAAACTTGAGTTACCTGCAGTCAGTTGGGGAGCACAGGGATTTGGATCCCCACACATCTCAAGTGCAATAGATTCATACACCTCAGCTTTGATATTTCCCATGGTTCAGCTTAAAAAACCCACACACGGTAAACAACTGTTCTGTCTCAATCATTTATCCCTCAAACACCATTGTCAAGGGGCAGCAAAGCATTGCTGAGGAAAGGTCTGTGTAAGAATACTTCCAGATGGATTTGCACAGAAATGGATAATTAAGTAATGACCAATTAAAATGCAGTCTGTAAATCTAGTAGCAGGAAAAATAAATTGTTAAGATAGATCTTAATTAGTTTTCCGTTTGAAATGGTTCTCTTCCTATAAAAAACTAGTATATTTTAATCTCAAATCATAGTTTACTATTTATCTTTTCATCTCTGTAGGAAGCTGTATGGCAATTGACATGCATTCACATATACATTCACATATACATTCACATATACATTCACATGACCACTTACTGAATAACACTGCAAAAAAAAATGGGACTTAGTTTCTGCACAAAAACCTATAGGAATGTATGCTGTTCAAAAAGGTAAACCTGTGACAGAAAGATATTGCTAATATAGAAGAAAATGAGACTTAAACTATCCTCAGCAAACATCACTGGTAAAGCTTCATTAGTGTGTATTTTCACATAATTCAATTAGTCAAAATACATACAAATGCTGGCAGTGCTGTTCCCTGCTCAGGGAGCGTCAGTGAAGCTTTAAACAGATCTGAAACAAAATTGCATAAATGGCATGTAAAGCCCTGTGCATACAAAGATACCTTCAGGGTTCTAATAAATTCATGAAACTTTTTAAAGTATGATTTCCTAGCAGGCAATCACTTTTAATTAACAGGATCACCTACAGCAACACATGTCCTTCAAAAAACTTACATTATTTTTTCTTTTTGAATTTCAAAGTTTCTGTAGTAAAAGTTGAATAGCTGAGTAGCTTAACCTCAAAAGGATTGCAGGCTTTTATGACAGTTATAAACCACTGTGGTGCCTTCTTTATAAGAAGAAAAGATTCTTAACACAACAGAGAAAGAAGGAAATCTCTTTTTAGTCATAGCTAGAAGCAAGCATTTCCTCCAAAGGTCAGAAAACTTTTCCTCAGTTAAAGAATATTTTTAAGGACATTCCAGGCTCCTTGTACAAGTAGCTCTATGAAATGCACATATAATTTCCAATATTTATTATTTTATATATTTTGGCATTTAATTTTATTTTCTGAGCTCTCAGTATACGGTTTTGGTAAACACAGGCATGAACTGGTGATACTGGCCTCCATAATGAGCTTTACATGACAGAGAGCAATAGGAAGCTCATCTCTTCATTAAAAAAAATAAATCATACTAGTTTCCTGGGCGCATCTTCTAGGGCTGTGAGTTTGAGGTGGTGCTTGCCACTTGCTTAGAAGCACATTGTCATGTTCCAAAGCTGGCTAATCTTCTTCCCTGCAGATCTAAAGCCACAAAATATTCCATATTTTGAGTTTGAAAGAAAAGAGGAAAACATAGAAAAAGTGTTAACATATTTTAAAGGGACAATCCCCTTTCCACCCCTCCTTTATATGAATCAAATAATTGATATTGGTGTCTGAGAAACTTGACCAGGATATCTTCATAGGAAGAAGGACTATCAGGATATGTTGTGCCTGGTTTGATCCAGGAGGTTTTACAGGAAACTGTGTATCCTCTAACATTGGCCATTGGTAAATACATTTTTCTTTCCTTTTTTTTTTGCAGATTCCTTCCAGGTGTGCATGCATTTAGACCATGGGGAAGGTGGTAGAGGCTGAGTTTATGTGTCTCAGCAGAACAGCAGCCTCATGTCAGGGATATGCACGATGTCTTGTGTGAAGCATTGGCATATTGTTCTCAGATGCATTTTCTGACTTGGAGAAGAACAGATATGGTAAAACTCTGGGATTGGGGAGGGTTACAAGCACCCTTGGAGCATTTGAAAGTCCTACTCAAGAAATAGTTCTAAGGCACAGGTGGGCATCTAAAAGGACCAAAAGAGTAAAAAGCATGTTTATGGATCAAACAGCCTTTCTGGCTAAAAGGAGCATGGCACTTGCAGTGCCCCTGTGTTTGAAATGAACATATAAGGACAAAATCATGTGCCACAGAGAGCTGGCCATGCTCTGAGTGACTGTGCCGTGCACAGAGCAAGGTGCAAAAATGCTGAGTATCCTCCAGGTGAATGTGCACCCTGTGCTTTCACATGGGTTATCTCTGCCCTTTCATGGCACCCTGGCCAGGGCAGGTTCAGCATATCCTCCTGACCTGGTGCAGTGCCTGCTGCCCCCCTGCAGTGGGGCTTTTCAGCTCTTCATTGCTCCTCTGCAAATTCCATGTCTCCCGGCAGCCTCTCTCATCATTAATTATTCCTAAAGCTGCCTTCCCACCAATGGCTGTCCCACCTCTTGCCTGGGGTTAGGCTTCCAACACTCAGGCAGAGCTTACAGGAGCTGCCATGCCCCTGGGACTTTGGGCAAGTCCCCTCTCTGTGTATTTATTTTCTTCCAGTTCTCATCTCTTCTGCACCTTAGAAGGCCTTTGGAGCAGTAGCTCATTCCTCTTCTGTGGCTGTACAGCACCAGTAAAAAAAAGGCTACTTTTCCTTGGCAGAGGCCTCCCTCTAATACTGTAACCTTTCTCTGTGTGAGGAATGCTAATAATTTGTTGTTTGGAAAGGTAAAGAAAGCTTTAGTCAGCAGTCATTACACGCAGTTACTCTGCTGACAATATTTTTAATCAGTTCAATAACTGAATTTTGCTTTATTTTCTTTTAAACTAATGAGGCCATGTATGCATGTATGCTGTCTGTCTATGTGTACCTCACAAAGTGTCAGCCATGCCTGGGTGTGTGTGCAGCTTTGTAGGTAGTGTTGACATGGGTTACTGTATATTTTACTGTAGCCAGCAGCTGGATTGCAAAGGACAACCACTGGACAATTAAAAAGCATTCAGAAGGACACAGCCACAGCACAATCATCAAGATATGCCAAAATAAATTAACATCATGCAAAGTTAGGCAATGTTTAATTCATAGATCATGCCTATATTTAGCCATCTTATTATTTGCAATATAATCCGTTCATTTATTGAAGGTTAGTGATAAGTTTTTCTCCTGGGCATTTGGTAGATGTGTCACAGGGCAATGCAGCCCTTTTGATTTTCATTCACTAGTTAGACAGAATTTTATATATATATATGCTTGTGAGTGGGTGTGCACATTCAAGCTGGTCTGATGTAAGCATAGGCAACAAAAACAGGGAGGATTCCCTAACCAGTGCTGCAACACCCTCTGTCATTCCATTCTCCCAGGGAAAGGCCACAGGTGATATACTAATATTGGTTTTGAAAGAACAGTTTTTCTGCATTCATAAAGAGACTGTTGTTGATTTTGCAAAGAGAAATGAATGAAGAGAAGGCAAATCACCACTCATTTTGGGGGCACTCTGTGAGATGGTAGAGGAAAGTCTCACAGGGCACCACAGAAACAGGTCCTTTGAAAACTATATGAAATGTAGGAAGAGGATTGGGGAATAGGTGGGAAAGCATCTAAACAGAAGTTTTATTGGAGACATTAAAAAGTGAATGTCCTGAGACCCTATCTGGGAAATGATATTTGTTCTGGTGCTGATGTGGTCAAAAGTAGAGCTGGCCTAATTGAAAGGAGAATATGAAGAGCCTAACCAGGTTGAACAGGGTAAATTAAACTGTTCTTCTGTAGAAGAACTGGACTGGATTATGTAGAAATTTAATATATTCTTGACAGGGTCTTGAAGAAATGTGATTTGAATTAGTGACAAGATTTTGAAGGAGGAACACTTTCATATAGAACACACTGTCTAGGGATACAACTGGTGCCAATCATTTTGATAGCTAAGCACAAGAGAGCCTGATTTTCAAAGGTGCTGAGCACACACACAGAGATCTTGTTCACTTCACAGGGAATATTTTTTTTCATGGTCCTCGACACTCAGATATTAGGCCCTTGGTTCCTGACCATTAAGAAACTACAATGTTACTGTAAATGAGGAAGGACATACTATAAAATCTTATTTATGGAGAAAAACACTAAGACTCTTTGGAAAGAAAATGAGACCTTTTATACAGAAGAAAAAGCTCAGCATTGTAGAATTATCTTGGTAGCTGCACAGCTTAAAAATGCACATCTTTAAAGCTGGCAAAACAGTGGTCTGACCATAAATCTGTATTTCTATGTAGTTTGTTAGCATTAGGGGATGTCTTGGAAGCAAAGCCTTCACTGGCATATCAGACTTTTGACTCAGAGGACATCTGTACCCACCTCTTTTGGATGTCTTTCCCATCTCTGTTGGCCACATCTTCTATCCTGTCTAATCTCACTGGTGCCCACCTGTTTCTCAGCTCCTTTCTTGTTTTTTGTGACTTTCCCTCAAGATATTGGAGAGCACTGTGTAGTAGATGACATTCTTGACAGAGTTAATGGATCTTTCAGATAATGATCATAGCAGCGAAAGGGATCTCCTGCACACAGTGATCCTCCATGGTCACTCAATTTCCCTGAAAATAGTCTTTTTCAAGGCAAAGTTTTCGCAAAGACAGAACTGTGCAGAGACCAGCAGGAGAGAGGAAAGGTTTGGAAGAAGGGTACTTACTTCCAGGTCAGGCTAAAAAATCAAATGTGGGTTTTGATTCAGGAAGATTCCATCTGGTCTCGAGCAGAACTGTCAGCAAGCTAAGGGAAAGCTGGGAAGAGTCTCTCTGAGTCAGACTGAATTACACTGGTCAGCTGGGCAGTTTTAGAGACAGGGTGACTGGTAGCTCTGGAGCAGGCAAAGTAGTCATTTGGTTTCCTTGGACAGAAAGAATACTTGGAGGGCTGGAGACCCTGGGCCAGTGAGGACTGGGTGTCACCTTAACACCCTCAACTCTTACCCAGCGAATCTGCAGCTGCCAATATCCACAGGCATATTCGAGGGCTTCCCCTCCCTTTCGCAAAAGTACATGCTAATACATTTATTTATTCACTCTTAGGCTTGCAAGAAGCATGACTTTAACTCTTCCATAAGGGTTAAATAACTGGAGACACCCAGTGGAGTGGTGCACGAATTGAGTGGAATTAAGCTCTTCTTTACTCTCAGTCTGAGAAGGCTCGAGGTGCTTGTTGGCTCCTCCGCTGTTCAGAGGGAAAAGGTTGTGTTGACTTCCATGGCAGTTATCACTCCCAGATTTTATTTAGTTCTTATTTTCTTTTTGAGTCAAGAAAAAAGTACTGTCAAAGTCCTTTCTCCACAAACTGCTTGCAGCTGCCCCAGAGATTACAAACTATAGCTGCTTAATTGTCAGATGGCTGAAGGAGTCTGCACAGATTGCAGGAGATATGAGCCAAACCCCAGCTACACCTAGATTGTACACAATCAACTACATAAAAGTGCAAAATGGGTATTTATAAAATAATGGGTTATTATAAAAATAACGAATGAGCTAAATTTCGCTTATAGCTGTTTATAATAGTGAACTATTTTGTCAACTCTGTGAAGTACAGCCCACAGATTTATTTTCTTTTTTTTCAGAAAGACCAAATGAAGGCAGCCTGGCAAGGGTAACAAATACTGGGGGACAGTCTGGAAAAAGTGAAGAATATTTATGGCCACTTCTAGTGGGTACTTGGAGAAGGCACGGGTAAGGTTCGATTCTACTCTTAGCTCTGCTATGTAACTTTATTAAGTCATTTCACCTCAATGCTTCTGTTTCCATTGCCACTTTCCATATCTATTTTTTATTTTTATTGCCAGTCCTTTTCAGGAGAGATCATCTATTACCTTGAGTTGGTACAGTAGCTAGGAGAGCCCCACTTACAGCTTCCTCTGTTGCTAGAAACCTTCTTGACAACAAATTTCTGAAGGTTGGAGAAAATCCAGTTTTTCTGACTCAGAGTGGAATTATCCTTAAAACTCAGAAAGGCAAAACATGTTTTGGGTACTATTTCATCTTTTCAAATAAGTTAAAATTTAGATGAAAATAGGCTTTCTTTACTCCTACTGATTTTTGTGAAGCTGAAATACAATGGGTCATATTTTTACCAATTACACTGGTGCAATCCACATCCATTTCACCCCCACTGATTTTACTCTTCATGACTTTCTGTCTGCAGGATGCAAGGCATCTCTCCTTGAGCTTGGTAGCTAGACACAGGCAAAGCTGCAATTCCCTCTGTCTTGGGATTTAGCTGGTAAGAAGTAGGTCAGTGTCCATCCACTATGAAACAGAGCCTGACCCAGTGTGTTTAAAGTGAATGATAGAGCAAGTACTGCTGGGCCACACCATAGAACATACTCCTTTCGTTTTGTGAACAGATGACTTGACCTGCTGTCATGGGTTATGCTGTTTTGAAGCAGCTGCTGAATTTTGGTTGGCCCTAGGTAGAGAACATGAAGAAAAGTGGTTCTTAAAGGGAAAAATAATTATCTTAGGCTGCACCTTATCCTGCTTTCTGATGGACTGCATGTTACCTGCCTCAGAGCAGGGATAGAGTAATTAGGAAAACTGATTTCAGTCTGATGGCTGGTGCAGCTGGAGGAAGGGAATAGTGGAACGAAGGTAGGAACCATGTTCCCTTTTACAGATTACAACACAAAATAAAAAAAGGTAGGATAGTTGATAGCTGTAGGGCAGGATTAATTTCTAATCAGGATTTAAATCTGGAATGAATGGATGCTAATAATTCATACTCCTTTCCTACTAATAAACAGGGTGTTTCACAGCACCTTCTAGAGACCCTAGCCAGAACACTGTTGTGCTATGCACTTTGTACAGCTTTCTGTTATCTCGATTATCTTTTTGTAGGGACAGGGGCTTTTTCATACATTGAGATCAAAGTGCTCAGAAACAGCTGAAATGAGTTGTTACCTCAGTCGGCCAGCTGGTTCTGAGGAGACTGGTGCTCAGTCTTAACTTGCAGTCCTCTTGTTTTTCTGGTTCATCTGAAAGTTACTTTAATGTTTCATTTACTTGATCTAATGCTCACAAGAAACAGTGAAATGGAAAAAATCTGGTAGAAAAAGACTAAGGAATTGAGGACTGGAGTGAGTCAGGAATATTTGTAAGTAACAGGTGGCTGCTTCTTCTCTAAAAATGCCTCACTGCAGCAGGGAGTAACACTAAGAAAAGTATTTCAATTTCTACTTAGTTTTGCATGGCTGAGAGCCCAGCTATTTAACTTGGTGTAGGAAAAAAAGGCTGTGGCATGTGTGCAAGTATCAGCCACAATGTAGCTGAGCAGCAGTATTGAGCTAGTGCATGAAATAAAGAACACTTAAATGAAAAGGATCTGCCTGAGGATCAAATGCAGCATTTGTACAGAACCTTATTCAAAATGGATACAAATGCATCAGTTCCTCAGAATTATAGGTGAATCAAAGGAAAATTACATTCAGAAAGATAAAGCAATCAACCAGCAGCCTTACCATGTGAGAGGCAGTGATGCAACTTTGAAGCTTCCCGTATGGCTTGCCAAAGAGCCAGATGTTGCAGGTGGAACAATGTCCTTTCTGGCTTAGCATCTGGTTCCTGTCATTCTGATCCATAGAAAAAGGAGACAAGGAAGGATGTGGTAAAAATCATTTTATAACTTCATTTAAGAAAAGAGTGTTTTCTATTTCTCTTGTAATAAAATCTCATTTGAAATGAGCATTTTTCTTCAGAAGTGGAGGCTATCACAGATAAATTAACATGGGATCTTCATTTTTCACTGCAGTGTGTTTAATTTGCTTGGATATTGAACAACTAATTTCTTGGCCAATAAGAAGTTTTATAGCCCTCAAAAAGTAACATAACCCAGAAAAATCATTGTTCTTCACATTTGAGGGAACTATTAATTTCCTCAAATGGGAGAGTAGGGATTTAGGATTTATAGCCCCTTGGTTCCATCTTTGACCCTGTCGCTCACAGGCACTTTATGTACTTACTCTAAATTGTCTTCACCTATTTAAAGGTACAATGGTGATCAGCTATCTTAGACATGTGGATAAAATAATACCAATATATGAAAGGTCTTAATACATATATCTTTTTAAAGGGTGAAACAAGTTCAATTCTTGGTCTCCCACAATTCCTGCCCAGTCTTCACTGGTGTTTCAGTTTTCCTTGAAGAAGATGTGCCACCCAGATACATCAAAACAGAAAGCCAACCACATCAATTGCTCTTCCTTCCTTCCTTCTCATCCTCTTTCTTCCTCTTTGCACACCGTCCATCTCCAACAGGAAGAAAGATGCAGTTGCTACCGTACCAGGGCACTATAAAACCTTCTTTGAAGAACTGATTATAATGATTCTCCTTGAATTTACTCTCTTTATGACAAAGCCTCATTGCTATTAATGAAGCTACTTTGGTTGTGTGCTAATTTATATTGATTGGTTAATCTGTGTTTTTCTCTTACTTGAGTACTTTCCAACAACAACGCTGAGTTTGCAGCATGTGAGAAGGGTAATACTGCTGGGGAAAAAAAAAAAAGGACCTGTAGATTTTGGGTAATGTCAGGTTCACCAAGAGGACATTGCTAAGCAGATCACAAGGCAAATGACAGGAAATATGAGTACAAATGGGTTGATCACTCTGCCAGAATCCAATTTTATGTAGCTGCTGGATCCTTGTGATAGTTTACCCTGAAGGACAGAAGGCACATTCCTTTTGGGTTTTTTTTGTGGTGCACCATACATCAGGTCAACAGCAAAGTTTCAGGTCAGTTTTATTATTTTAATTCCAAAAATGCTTTGTGTTATTCCAGAAGTTGCAAAAAATAATATTGCTTCAAACATGCCCCATGACCACTGGGAAGGGGGCTCATGAAACTTCATATATGCAGCCCTGTAGGCAGTGTCACATAAAATATGATATGACATGGTAACATAACAGACACTGACAGGTTATCCAAGTGCTTACAGCAAGAAGGCAAGTATCTTAGCACCACTGGCACATCATTATAGAAATTACCAATGAGCTATTGTCTACTGCAGGTTTCAGAAGGTGCCTCTGGGGAGAGGAGTGGGGTTTCTGAGGAGTCACAAACTCTCTGAGTTTGTGAGAGCAGATCCCACTGCAACTGGGCCATCAAGCAGAGATTAGCAATCAATGAATGCATAGCAGTGAGAAATCTGGTGGCTAGGACAATCCAGTGATGCTTGCACAAAACCTTGAAAGGATTTCCTCTTATTATTTCCACTTTATGATCACCAAAATCAGGCTGGTGTTCTATGAGAAGGACTGCTTAATGTTTGTTATAATTTCTGAAAGCAATTATTGCATTTACATCTGACCTTTTGGCCTTCACAATTAAAAACAGGTCATGTCCAAGGCTCCTGGCATAGTCTGAGTGCTTTATGTTACTGCAATCAACTTCCTTGCTTTCTCCTGTGTCTCAAAAGCCAGAGTTTTCTGCTTTGCTTTTTCCACTAATAAAAATATTTGTGACCATATTCCTCTGTGTTTGTGCCCTATAATTATAACAGTTATTTGCAGGCTTGGCCTCAGGTTCTGAGAGGAGCCTGCCCAAAAATTTCACATCCAATTTTTTTCCTCCAAATTGGTGTACTTGTCTCTTACGTGTAATCTTTTCCTCAGGGATTAAAAATAAGTTAGAGGCAATGAAGATAGTCAGACCCTTTACTTGTACATATTCCTCCATTTCAAAATCGTACAGTACTGTATTTGACCCAACATTACTCACAAATTTCAGCAGTCTGAGAAATTATATTCACATGCCATTTAAAACAACATTTGTTCCAATTAAGCCTAAATCAACAATCTCATTCTAGATGAGTTCTTGTGTGTTTGTAGGCTTTTTTTTTTTCCCTGAAAGCAGTTGGTTGATATAATCTTGCCTGATTTTTCAATGTGGCCTGTAAAGATTAAATTAAAACTTGGTATAGAATTCTTTCTGGGTCATATGGCAGTCTGGCTTAGTAAAGCTTATTATTTGTCAAGAAACTTCCACAAGTGCTAAGATGGAGAGGTGGTGGCAAACTGAAGCTGCGTAATAACATTTTACAGCAAAAAGAGAAGGAAGGGCAGTTGTGCCTTTTGGTCCAGGAAGTCATTCTATTTTAGTGTTCAAGAGAGCTGCATATTTTGCTGCCTTCAGGCTCTGCATACTTTCCTTTTCCCACCTGGCAGACACTCACTCACTTCATGCTTCTCCTACCCCTTTCCACCCTGCAAGCTGCCTCCCTTCTCCTGTCAGAAATACTGCAGATACCCCAGTCCCCTGTAGCGGTGGTTCAAGCCACTGAGTTTCTTCCCCCCTGAGGAATCTGTGGAGACCTGGAGAATGAAACCCCCCTGGTGTGGAGTTGAAGGTGATTTGCCCTGGAAGGGGGTCGAGCTCCCCCTGTCCCTCAGCTCACAATGATGTTTTGTATCTCCCTCTTTCCTCCCTTCCTCCTTCTCGATTGGTCCCTGGCCCTTTGTCCCCATCCCCCGGTTCCTCCCCCGTGCCGTTCCGAGATTGGCTGTAACCCTCAGAATAAAAGTCTGATGCCCGGCTGGGTCGGGGTCTCTCGCCGCTGAACCCAAGCCTGGCCACCGTGTGAGCGTGTCTGACTTGGGGTCCGGGCGAGGGAACACTCTTTCTCTCTGCAGCACTCCGGCTTTTGGGACAGCATGGCTGCCATCCTAGGGAGGTGCAGCTCTCTGCTGGGGGAAAAGGTCCACGACTGTAGTGGACTTGAATATTCAAGGACACTCTCAGACCACACCGCCGAGCCGCTGACCATCCCTGGTGGTCAGCTGTCCAGCCCACGGCACCGGCTACATTCCCCAGATTCTCGAGCCTGCAATTCTCCCTTCCTATTATCTCCGGAGCTGTGGTAGTAAATACACCTGTAGGTGACCACCTAGACACAGAGGGCAGTTTGAACACAGCCACCCTGTTTTGGGGGAAAGCAAATTGATGAATGTGGGCACCAGACCTTTCATTCCACTTGGTCTCCAAACAGAGAGACGTCCAAGGCCTGTTTTATTTGGTCACACTGATACATCTTGTGTGGCCATTCTCCCCCACTCCCTTCCCAGCCCTGCTCTGCTATTTTGAAGGCCTCGTGTGCCTCTTCCCTATGCCATTTAGTGCTGCATTTTCACAAATATCTGTTTTAGGCTGCATTATTAATACTTCTGAGTGCTCAAAAATCATAAGATGCTGCAGCACAGAGAATTATGTCATTGGCTTAAATACTGGAAGATTAAAAATAATACCTTTTAGACTCCTTTTATTACCTCTGAGGGATTTTTTGGCAGGAGAGGAGAGGTTTTAGGACATATTCTGGTCATGCTTCCAAGCTTTCCTCTGCATCATTGATGGAAATTACCTTTTTATTATTAAATGAGAGCAGAGCAAATCATATGATCCCAGGAGTAGGGGCTTTAACACTGATACAGTTGGCAGCAATAATTCAGAATAGAGGGATCTCATTAGCATTATCTCTGATCTTCTAGTTGTCAGAGCTATACAGAGGGGGTCCTGGCCCTGAAGATAACTTTACCCAGAACTACCGGGAATGCACCACCACAAACACAGGTTCAAGCTATGCTTGCATGGCACAGTGCAATGCCATGTAGAGAAACTGCATTTTTGTCAATTAGAGCTAGTTTGGGTATCTTCATGTGGCACTCTGTTTGTTCACTGGAGATATACTCATTACCTTCTTTCAGCCTCTGCCAGAGTTTTCCTTGTGTGAGATAATGAAGGGGTCCCTTTGTTCCGTGTTTGCTGCTGCTGCAGAGGGTAATGGACCATGTTCAGGCCAGCCTGCTGCACTGACCTCCAGTGCAACTCCCAACACACTTGCAAAATAAGTGGACAAATCCATTTAAACACCAAAGCATTGATTTGGGAGCCTAAACGTTGTGCTCCTGCTTTTAAAGTTTAAAACTTCTGTGCACCTGTTAAGAAAAATAATATGGTTGCATTTGTGCTCTTATTAGTGGACATTAGAATATTTTTCCCATTTGGTAATCATCAAAGGGAGTCCACATAACTACTTTCAAAGCTTAGAGGAACTGTTTCTCACCCATGAGAATGGTGCAACTGTAAAACTTGAAACTGAAAACAGGAAAGAATTGCTGGATGTTGATCTTCTCAAATATACTCTAGAAAGAAAAAAAAAACCTATTCAGATAGACCTATGAAGTTTAACTCCCTGCATAAACACATATATAGACACAAATAAAAGGAAATCAGTAGTAAGCAGGGAATAACACCTTCCTCTCTTCAGATAAATGGTTTTATCTGAGCTATAGCAGCTTACTGAACCATGAAGTTAGTGAAGCAGGGTACATAATTCATGTTTCAGGCCATTAGAATGAATTGAGTCTCCACAACTTTCGAGAAACATCATCTCTTTAGCTCCATTAAGCTATATGCTCAGTCTCAGTGAATGCAAAAGTGAGCTCCAGCAAACAGCATTTTTTTAGGAGCAATAAATACTTTCATGGTCATAATTTTAGTGATGGTTTCTTAAATGAAATGCTTTTGAGTCTTGGGAGAATGTAAATGGCATGAAATGCAGTATGGACAAGGCAAAAAGTCCATGAAGGAAGTAAGCAATGGCAGTCTGTTCCAGGGAGTGGGCTAAATCATCCTACCTTCAAAAAGAGTGGGCCTTGACTCCCACCAGTAATTTTCACCCTTCTTTAGAAACAGAATCCTAGCTGTATCAGAAATAGCCAAACATTACCATAGTTGCTCAGGCTCTCATATGGACTCCTAAAAAATGTATAAACCTCCTTGTTTCAGCTCATTTTGGTGGCTAAGAGGTCACTCCCACTGGTGAACTTGTTTAGGTGATGTGCTGCCTCATCCTGACATAAGTGTTATTCCTTGCTTAGACTACAGCTTTGGCCACTTCTGTATATTCACAGACTACAGCCAAAGCCCTTCCTGTTGCACAATAAACAACATTTACACATTTTCCTCAATGGTTTCTAATTCATGCCGCAAGATTTTTCTTTGGGCTGTCCTTGGTGAGACATTTGGTGAAGAGTGACATCATGATTGGCTTGTTGGTTTCTTTTATTCTTGTGACTGTGCAGCATACAGGTGGCACTCATGAGTCTGCAGAGCCCTCCTGGTGTTTGTAGGGTCATGTTAGATGAGGTAGCCAACACTGGCATTGTGCAGGATAGTGGCAAGGGCAGCAGAGGGTCTAATTCTAAATTTAAGGGTCTAAACCAAGCATTTGCTGATGTAGGCAAAAATACTTGTGCCCTGAGTTTTGGTTTGCCTGGTGCAAAAAACTTGTCTCGTGGGGTGTTGTGAAAATTCAACCTGTTTACAAACCTTTGAGGGGTCCTGAGAAGGAAGATCCTGCAGAAGTGTGGGAATTATTTACACCATGCTAGCCGGCTGTGCTCTACCGAACCGGCATCAGCCCCTAAGAATAAATCAAGCAAAGTTACCTTGGAATTACCAAAGAGCAGGGAATATTTACCGCACAATTTCATTAAGAACTGCGAGGGTGACTCTGGTATGTGGGATGATGTAGTGAAAGCTTGCATGGTCCACCACGGCATGAGAAATAAATGCCTTAGCCTAAAATTGTAACTTCAGATTAAAGTGTCACATGCAGTTATTTCAAGTTTCAAAACTTACTCAGAATGAAAACACATTTATTAGAGTAAGTGCAATCTATATCTGATAAATGGGAACACATCTGGTCCATATCCCTGATACAAACCCCTCAGTATTAATTATATTGATGGTTAAAGCTGAGGAGTGAGTTGAACATTATTTATAGTGATCTTTGCTAAGTAAATAATTTTAAAAATGGCTTTCTAAATGTAACGTTTCCCTTTTAAGAAGCCCTACAGAATTAAAGAGGCTTTACAATGGAACATGAAACATATTGCAGAGGGAGAGACAGAAGCTTGCTTGATTAATGTGCACGATTATCAGCGATGCAAATCACTTTCACTTATTAAGTCTTGTTTAATATCCTAATGAAGGCTTCCTGAGCAGATTTGATAATTCCAGAGAAAGTGACTGTGAACTAATGCCCTTTCAACATGTTGAGAATGAGCAGTGCTATGAAGAAAACCTCTTTTACTATAATTCCCACCAAATGTGGTATCCTTTTCTAGACTCCTACCTCACAGCAGGAGACAATTAACCTTTTCAGTGCCAGAAGTGATTCCAACTTGTTCCAGCTGTGAAGGCCAGCAGGTCAGGCATGAATGAAGTTTACCTTCCTCTTTTGGTCTGAAAAACCACAATTATGCAAACATGTCAAGAAAGCCCTGAGCAGCTCTGAGCTTTCATGTGGGTTCTGCCAGCTTGTGTGAATGTGCTTCTTACCTCAGAGAGGGGTCTGCATCAATTCAGCAAAGCAGGGAGCCTCTCGCAGGGAATGCGGTGTATTGCTCAAATGATTTCAAAGCAGCTCTTTCTGAATGCTCTGCAACAACCCAGAAGATTCCCTCACTGAATATTTGGGTAATTAAACTCTTGTTGCTTCTAACCCTGTACCAGTCAAATGGCTGGAAACGTGATGGTCTAATGACAGAAGAGAGTCAAGGTGTGTTGTGGGAGGTAATGCCTTTTTTTCCATACACCCAGCCTCACTTCTAAATTTGGAAGTGGTGGGAAGCAGTGGAAATTGGAACATTTTCCCTTTTCCTCCCTTGACCCCATCCATGCAACATGTGACTTAACATTACCAGACTGTTCCAGAGCTGGGGTGGCCACACCTGTGCACAGGCAGATGAGCTGTTGATGCAGTGGGTTGGAAAGCCCTTTACATGTGGTGGGAGTTGGGAGCCCCCCTGTTCAATTCCAGAGCTGTAAGCTTTGCCTTAAACCATGGCCTTTTCCAGACAGGCCTGCAATTCAGTCTTTTGCAGCTTCAGAGCTTTACAAATTCTCCCTTTAATTTAAAAGAACAAAACCAATGTCAAAGATATAAGGAAATAGCTTTGATGAAAAAAAAACTATTTCAACTTGTGCTTATCTGGAGATTTTCTAGGAAAAACAAGACTCGTAGGTAGATTTGTTTTTAAAATAACCAGTCCCTTGGGAAGGGAGCACCTGAGGGGGAGAAATTGAAAGGCAGCTAACCCTTAAGAATTTTGTGAACATTTTTATTAGATCTGTATTAGGGCAAGGAATATGGATTGGACTGTGCATTTGTAGACATTGTCAGGAAACAAGTTTTCTAATCCACATGCTCATATAGGACAGGCTTTTAATATAGATTTATAATAAATGCAGTTTACTGGTACACATCTCCCACATGACTGAGAGCTGTCACATAAAATGAAACTGTAGGACTGGATTTGTATCTTTATTTCTGTGTATAATGAATTGAGAACAGCATTTCAGATAACTATAGGTGACATGATGGATCTCAAAGGTATAATCACATTTCAGCTGCTAATATAGTACCAGCAGTAAAAGAAAAAAAGGATACTTTAAGTACTGGCTTTGTTAATATAAGGCACTCAGATTGTATCAGTGTCAAATTGAGGCAGCTTTTACAGTTACCTTCTGAAATTATAAGAAACCAAATTAATTATCATAGTCCATCAAGGAAACTTTCACAGGGAAAGTGTTTCACTATACAGTTAAATCCTATGTTTAATTTAAACACAGAAAGTAGCTGAGACTGAAAAGCCCACAAGTGCTATAAGAGTGAAGAAAATGTACATATGTTGTTGACTTTCAGATATTAGGTGAGGTAGATTTTTCAGTCACAAAACTTTTGCGCATATATTTATTACTGTATGTGCTGGTGACATCCAAGACTTGTGTACAGATGAGAGAACTTTGTGGTTTGGAACTCCTCAAGGCTTCATCTAGAACAAATAACACTGTAAAAAGTATCTAATGATAGGAGAAAGAAGAGGTGTTGCCCCAAGTCCTCCTCTCATATAGATGAAAATTAAGCATTTAAAGTTGAACGAAAAATGTGAGATACTTTAGTCAGATTTGCTTCAAAGGGTGAGAAACAGCTGCTCTTTCCTTTTTTCTTTGATAAATCATTGTTTCAAAATAAAGACATGTCAACACTTCTTTTTTTTATGAGAAAAGAGAAAAAAATTATATTCAAGCCAGTTCTTAGCCCTCGAAAAAGGTTACTATAGAAAAGAAAAAAGTGTTATTTTCACAGCCTACCTCTTGAAAACTTTCCAACAGTGCTGTTGCACGTGCAACATTCTCTCACTCTCCAAAGAGAGTGACAACAGCCATAGAGACATGCACAACTCAGAGACTAAAAACATGTAACTAGAAGAGAGGGAAATCAGAGGGGAAATGAAGCTGAGGGTTATATCATACCTACTAAGTTACTCTGTTCCTAGATAATGGGCGTAGGGACATGTATTGATAATTCGTATTAGCAGTTGGTCCTCAGGTTGTCACTGCCCCTCTCTGTTACCAACATTTTCTTGTCCTTGTAACCTGTCACTGTAGTTTAATTGGCTTGAGTAAACCCTTAAAGATCACTGGACAAGTAGTACCAATGCACGGATGTACCCAAAAGATTCTCTCCCCCTGCCTTGGGATCACCTGTTTGCTGGATCCATTCTCTTAGGAGCTCCTGGGAGCTGAGCTCCCTAAGACCAGCAGCCTGTTATTTTAGTTCGTGTCTCCTTCCACAGGGGGGTGTCCACACCCAAGCGGGTTGTAGTGTGCTCTGACAACTCTTTCCATTTTGGTGAAGTTGTTGATTGACAGTGCAGCAATTATCTGGAGGGTGTGGCCAGCTCTGCTTTGGGGACTTGCTGGTGTCCTTCATCTAACTCAGTACTCAACACAATTCTGTTCCAAGTGTGGACAGTGGCATATGAAATGTGCCAACTTTTAGTGATTGTTTTGTAAATTAACCATGCATCTTAAAAGAAACAGAGCCGTGGGAATTCCCATCTGCTGAATTATTTCTCCACTATCATAATTTAATAACATTTGTAGGCCAACATCTCTATGTTTTTAGAGGCAGCCCTGTCTAGATGGGCTTTCTCCCTGTTTTCTTTGCTCTTTGCCTTCCTATTGAAGACACACAAGGGCATTTTCCTCTAAGCTGATCTCATTCTCATGGCCTGTATGGTGAAAAAGTCTCTTGGAAGAGAGCTCCTAAATGACAGATATCTAGCCCCAGGCATTTAGCATGTGTAAACATCACAGAAATCCACACCTTTTGTGTCTAAATACTAACACGCCTTTAGTGTATAAAGGCATTTAGTACCCCCTGCCAATAGCCATAAGTGAAAAAGTGAAAAGTACCATAACTTCATGTTCCACAAAGCTACAAAATTATGAACTCCCCTCCTCTTGTTACCAATAAATTCCATGTAATCATTAAAGAATAATTTCCTTTAGAGGCAGTAAATTATTTGCAAGGAGTAGCAATAAATATCTTTAATACATAGGTTGCTGAGTGACTTAAAAGTATCAATGGCTACCAGTGTAGTTCCAAAGTGGCCCCACTGCAGAAATTAGTGTTTTAGCTGACATTCATCCCAATTACAGAGGAAGAGAGGCCTTGAGCTAAGGGACATGAAGTTCAATTACCCTTTTAGCTAGAGAGGTGTTTGCTGTCTGTCCATATCAAGGTACTTGTGGGATGTTGTGGAGAAATCACCAAATGTCCTGTGCATATTGGTGAATATAGAGAAGAAAGGAATCTCCATGGATACTAATCCATCATCTTCTCTCAGACTATCCACACTGTCCTTTTCTTTCTTTTTTACCTTTATGAATACTGTGTTTCTGCATATTTTCAGTTCAGCAACACTTTGTGTTTTAAAGTGCCCAAAAAAATGAACCCACTTTGTTGCTCTGCAGAGATTGGCTCTTCTTGATGGTCTTGTCCTCTTATAGTATAAAATCATACAAACATCTCCCTCCTGGACAACACCAGCTTTCATTAACTATGATTATTTAGGAAGACTTTGCGCCAGTCACTAGTACTTGCAAAATAAAATCTCATCTAATTCCCTGAAAAATGGAGTAAAACATTGCTTGGTTTGAAGTAAATGTACCCTTGACTTTGGCCTGCCCAAGATTGTAGAAGGGCTGTTTATAAACACTTGTGTTTGTTATTAGTAATCCCAGCCTGTTTTCTACAGAGGCTGAAATAAATCAGTGGCAAAGCACTAGATGCTAATGACACGTATACACACAGACAAACTAATTTCCGGAGATTAAAGGAGAGTGAATTTCCTAGATGAACTGCAAATTTCACCCACCTGTGGGGTGTGTAAATATAGATATTGGGTGGGAAGCAGGTTTTGTTTTACCACTGACGTGATGTAGTGATGAACTCTGACATGTTGCTGACTGTGGTTACTTGATAAGTGTAAGATGTGAAAAGCCAGCAATAACACTAGATGGTATCAGATCTCTAAAATAATATGTGTTTGAAGGTGTTAGGTATAAATATGGCATTACAAAAATAAAAACAGACAAAAGCATAGTTCATTCATGGAGGGAAAGAAACATCAGAGGAAACAGACCTTTCTTTTTCTGCAGATTTTCAACAAGGAAATTGATGACTAGAAAATAACAACTTTAAAATCATGTTTAATATTCTGGTAAGGCCAAGGGATGTGCTGTCAGAATTTTAACAGGAAAAGCTTCTGAAAAGTGTTCCTCCTCAACTGCTGAACCTTATGATGCCACCTGAGGAAGACCATTTTCTTCCCACCTTTGCCTCACAGATCAGCAATTACTTGTCCTTCTTGCTTACCTCCGACTGCCTTTGCTGCTCTGCCTGTGGCACAGCCACCCTCTGCAGGCAAGCCAGGGCTGTTCCTAAAGAGAGTGATGGCCAGGACTCACTCACATCCCTGGGTTCTGAAGGCACTTGAAAAAAGCTTTAAAAATTTATTAAAAAAAAAAAAAAAAAAAAAAAAAATTGGATTTCCCTGAATGATCAGAATACATGCGTCTGTCTGTTGTTGCTCCAAATCAGTAAAGTCTTATTTGGACCAAATCCCTCTTGTTATTTGTTTAACCAGTTGTATGATGAGTGTGCTTGGTGGTCTCAGGTCATTCAGGCCAAGATTTCTGAAGATGCTTTTGTGTTCACTTGTCTTCTGCTGTTATCTGGATGTGTCATGAGAGGATTTCCTAGTTCTTTCTGCCTTTGGGTGGACCAGCAAGATATCCTGTTTCTTTTCTGCCTTATGTTCCAGAGTTTCCAACTTCTTTCATTTGAGTAAGTCATCATGCTTAGGGTTTATTTGCTCCAAAAAGATTCAGATTTCTTAGATTCTCAAAAATGTGTTCAATGTCTTAACACTTCAGAGCCAGAGCAGAAGGATCTATTCCTCCATCAAGAGACCACATTATACAGAGCAGTGAAACTGGGTCAAATTTCTGGGCACTGTAAGTTTGAGCAGCTTCTTTGAAGTAAATGGACTTAGACCAATTAACACCAGCTAAGGATCTGCTTTGCTGAATTCCTGGTGAGTGCGAGAGGGCTGCCTAATGAGAGTCAGTGGAGAAGGAACTGTAAAGGAAGGGATCTAAATAAATGGCAGACAACCCATCTACTCTGCTTAAAATTGTTCTACCTGATGATAACAATTAAGATCAAAGACAGGACGAGCAAGACATATTACACAAACTTCTGGCGTGGGGAATGCTAGGAAAGAACTGTGGGCTTCCCTTCTCCATTGCCCCCTGCAGCTGCCTTGCCCCAGTCATACTTCTGGAAGTCCCTTCTATTTCTTACAAGCAATGCCTGTGCTTGCTCCTGCCCTTGCTTCAACTACAAAGGGGCATGGATATTTCCATCTTTCCGCATCTTCACTGAGTTTGTTCTCACTAATGGCAAAGTACAAGGGAGTCTGGATACTGTTTAGACTCCAAGGGGTCAGGTCAAGAGGTTTGGTGGTAAATATGGATTACAGAGATCTGTTGGATGTCTTAAAAATACTCAGCTTGGTAGTTTCTGGAAAAGGAATTCCTTTAAAATGCTTCTGCTTAAGAACCCAAGAACAGGAGGAATTTTGTTAGGGGCTGGCCTCCTTACCTTGTGCTGGTGAGAACAACTGCTCCTGGAGCTCAGCTGGGCAGTGTTGGGAGACCCTCCATGCAGGAAGCTCTGCATTAAGGCAAAGGCTGAACAGGTGAATAATAAAAAACAAGGCAAGCCCACGCACCTTGCAAATAGCAACACAAGAAGTTACAGCCATTAGCAGAGCTTTTGCCTTGAAGTTACCTTCCCTGAATCAGAGCCCTGGTTCAGGATGTCTCTGAACAATTACCCAGAACACGGACAGGGAACTGAGTAAAAAAGGGAAAGTTCCCATATCAAATGCTATCTTGTTGCTTTGACCAGTCACCTTTTAAATATTTATGTTTTATTTTTATCTGCGTATTAGTGAGACATTATTTGTGCACAGGCTGTTAAAAACAGTTCTAAGGGAAACACACTTCCAGCTGGTTTCCTCCTGTTTTCCATCTGCTGTGTGTATGTGTCTTTGGAGGCATTTAACTGTTTCTTGTCATGGTAATTGGTATTTTTTCAGTAGTGAAGGTGGGAGGGGTGGAGGAGAGAAACCCTAAGGCATCTGTGTTTGTGCTCAGTTGATCTCAAAGAGATTATCCTGGTTATTTCCTTATAAACATTATATGCTTTAAAAAATATGGGGTGGGACACTGGAAAGGTATCAAACATCAGGTAACATTTTTTTAAGAGTTAACTTTCCTAAATTGTATCTTTGTATTCTTCTATTTATGCATCACTACTCTTTCCCCATTTAATCTTAAATATGTAAATCCTCAATTTATCTGGAATTACTTAGTGAAAGGCTGATGTGTGAGTGTGGCAGATTATAATATTCCATCGCCACCCCTGATCCTCTTTACCTCTTATTCTTTTCATAGCAGATCAAAAAAAGCTGTATGCGTGCCACAAGAATATATTATTTTAAGAGACTTGGACTTAGAAATTGATTTCCTTGATGAGAAAAGGAAAAGTCTCCTTCTGACCTGAAGGGTCACTTCATAATCCTGTCACTCTACATCAAAAAGCTTTTTTTTTTCTTTTAGTAGAAGATGAGAATATTTCTGAAAAGGAATTAATTTTTCAGATACAGTGAAAACGATGACTTAAAGAGACTTAGCAGATGATAGAGGGCTGTCCTATTCAGAATACATCTCCTGTGATTAGAACAAGCTCTGAATATATTTTAGGGTCAGGCAGTTTTAGATGGAGATTGGGATTTGTATTTTGGGATGAAACTGATCTTATATTTTTTTATCGAAGTACTTAAGCTGTAGTCTTCCCTTTTTTTTGCAAAGGGATTTCACCGGGTTTTATAATGGGGATTGGTGCAAGCAGCCAATAATTTCTGTATATGGACTTTAGTTAATAGGATGTTTGAAATGAAATGACTTTCAGCACCAATAATTAGGCTCAGAAACTAATACTTCATAGTACTTTTCTTAACAGAAAGAACCTGATATCAGTGTAGACTTCCCTAATCTATTTTATTTATGTAATTACTGAATATGTCTTAAGGAAATTCCTTTAAACCATGTGCTTAAAAAACAGCAGTCCCAAATATGGCTATGAATTAATAACATGGTGTTGTTGTATATGTGCACAATGCACACAGGTGCTTATATTAGGTGTGATCTTGTGTGGATACATGTGAAACACTGGTTTAGAGATATATGCAAAAAAACCCATGAAATATAAAATATATGATTTAAGATTATTATATAATATATAAAGCATAATATACAATATATAATTTATATTTAATAAAAATATTTTAATATGTATGCTATTATTGTATCTATTAATTATACATGTTAATTATATATTGTATATTTTATATATGCAACCATTTGATAATTATTTATAAGGAGAATTCAAAAGCTATGAACAAGAGGCTCAAAACATTATAAACTGCTTAAAAGCCTTTGTGCAAGTGCACTAATAAAACAGAAGGTCACTGCTCTGAAGACTGTAGAAGTGCAATTTGTTTATATAGTGATAATTATTGTATGATACTGTTTATGTTTAACATAAGGTATATAAAGAAGAATGCAAATTCCCTTTCTGCAGATAAATTGACTATTGTCTGAACTGTCTGTTAGTTGTTCTGATTGCTGGTCTGAAGGCAGCAGCAAAATATTGCCCACTGGTAAAACTGTTATTTTGATGACGGCATGAAGTGCTAAAGGAAAAACAAAGATTGAATAAAAAAAAGATGGTTTTGAGAACTATTCTACCAGGAAGATTTTTCTTGTTTTTTCTGGGCTTTAAAAAAAATGGTAATTTATGAATATTTAGTGAAGGTTTCTTGCTCATATTACTGGCTGCTTTTGGAGATTGACAGAGAGCTGTATCACATGTAGGAGCTGCAAAACTGAAGTAAATCTGTGGTGTGAGCTCTTGCTGGTGATTCCCATATGAGTCTGGCCTCTAAATGCTGATGATACTCCAAATTGTAACCAGAGGATCCCAACTGCTAACTTGGGTTGAATTGAAAAGCAGGGGTTTAGTCTAATAATCTAGTTTAGATCTGATACTCCCACAGGAGTCTGGCAAGAAGAGATGATACTTTTAATCACATTCACTGTGTTCAAGGTAGTGGATGTCTGTGAGGATTTTGGAAATGTGGTAGAAGCCCTAATGTGAATCTAAGGGCTGTGTCTATCTGTAAAGCAGTTAATACAGCCTTTACTAACAAAAAGTATTTGTATTATTTGAATTTTCTGGACCTTAGAAATATAGCTGTAAATCTAACAGTAATAAGTACGACTAAAATGCAGAGAAGTAGTGAGTTCCTCCAGGGCAAAATAGTAAAAATGACACTTTTGCCTAGGGAAACATCAAAGCTTGAAGTGCCCAGATACCTGCTGGAGGAAAGAAGAATTCAAAACGGGGTGTCCAGGGGCAAATTTCTACTCTCAGCCACGACCTACGGAGGTTTTCAAAAGGCAGCGCTGTGTCTGCTCAGTGAATGAGAGCAAAGAAAAATCCCAGGGTGAAAACTGTTTCCTCTTGTACCATGGGATGATTTCAGGGAGTTCAGGGTACGTTGGCTTGCAGTTATTTTTCGTTTCACAAGCGCTGGGTTCAGCCTGGCTCGAAGGGGCGGTATGTGCTGGGACACGGCCCCTGTGTCCCGGCAGGGTCCCGGCAGGGCAGGGATGCTCTGTCCGTGCTGCGGAGCGCATCCACCACCACGGCACTGCCGAGCCGAGCCGAGCCGAGCCGAGCCGAGCCGAGCCGAGCC
>JAHLSL010000010.1:11457460-11487460 GCA_025920805.1 Petroica traversi
CGGGGCCGGCGGGCGCTGCGCTCCGCGCCGCAGCCGCTGGGTGTCAGTGAGCCTCTGGTTTAGCGCCACTGCCTGCCCGCAGCACCGCCTTCAAAGCCGCCCCTGGCATCTACAAAGTTATTTCTCACCCCCCGCTTCTTCTTCTTTTTCCCTCTGTTGGAAAATGCTGAGATTAGATTTACACTTAAGACACCACAACTTTGCTGCGACGGCAAGGTTTTGAGCTTAAAAGACAGCCCGAACAGACCAAAATACGTGCAAACAGACTTAGAAATGGTGATTGTACTATTTAAAGTGTTGTTTTGAAATGTAATTTAACTCCGGTCTGGTCAGATCCACCGACTGATACTCTAATCCCAAGTGAAGCTTCTCGTTGATTTAAGAAGCTTCTGTTGGACTGTTTTCTGGACAGAAAGTGGATAGCTTTTTCTTTCAAGAGTTGAAAGCAGTACTCGTTTGAGGTTTTAAGAAGATTTAGAGAACGGGGATTGATCTCCTAACATCAGAGAAGAAATCTGGTGGCAAATATCAAAACTTCATAGAATATTTTACCACTGACAGATATTACTGAGCATCACATTTCTGGGGCTAACAAACCCACTCATTGCTTATTCACAATTTTTATGCACAAAAGTAACAATTTCACATTTTTTATGGACAAAAAGTAACCTCCAAGTTTGGCCATGAGAGTCACAGAATTTGGAATAAAACTTCACCTGCCTCTTTAAAAATCTTACTGAGAAAAAGCTCAGATGAGTAAAGGAGCTGCTTCATCATAACCCTTCAAAATGTGCTGAGCCTCAGCTACCTGTAATACTACCTGATAATTACATGCAAAGACCTGGATATCAAACACCTGACCTGACCTTGTTGTCACCTGGTAAATGTCAGCACATAACAGAATTTCCTCAGAGCAGTCCCAGGGAGTTTTCACCACCAGCCCAGGTAAGGGAAGAGAAGCAGGGGAAACAATCACTGTCAATGAAGGAAAAGGTTTGAGTGCCTCTTCTCCCACTGAAGGCTCTTTGAGGAAACAGACATGAAGCTCAAAAGCTTTTTAAGGGTCTATTTGGAGGGAAAACCACTTCCAGCTGTCAGATTATATGAAGGTGAAGCCCTGTATCCAACTCTGCAGATGTGCTCAAATAGTGGTTTTTGTGGGAAGGTGTAAGACACAAATAGATGGCAAAAAGCAGACATTTTTCCTTACTGCCATCTTTGATTCACATAATTGTTATTTGAATTCTAGTACTATATTTAAAGCAGTGTTTCATGCATATACCATCTCACAGGATCCCAAGCAATTTATTATAGACTTTACATCTATAGGAAGTGATTTACCCTCTGTGGAAATGCAGTTACCTCTGGAGTGAAAAGCAGCAACTGTTTGAGATCACACAGCCACAGGATCTGATAATTTAGCCTTGGTCATTTCAGTGTCATGGGGAAATCATAGAGGGCAATTCAGAGAAGTGGGAAGTCATTTCATAACCAAGGAGGAATGTGGCAGGTAACACCCTTGCCCCAAAAAGTGAAAGAGCCTTTAAAAGCTGTCAGTTACAACGTGCTGCAAACACTACAAATTCCTACTGAATTGCAAAAAATCAGTAGCATTTATATTTCCCTTAGAGGATTTTTGTCCAGGTTCTGGCCAGAGTCAAGTCTTTTGTAACTTGTGAGAGCTGTCAAGATCAGAGCCCCAGGTGGTACAGCTGCAGGCCATGTTTAATACCTAATGCTGGACAATGTTATATTTGTATCCTGTTATTCACATGCTTTTGAAAGTTTGTGAATTTAAAAAAAATACACTGTTAAAGATTGGATGAAAACTCAAGAAAGAGCTTCTGATGCTTAGCCTACATTTTGCAGCTCTGGAGAATATTTGTGTGTAATCTTGAATGCCCCAAAAAATGCTGTTCTCTTAATCAGCTCTACTTGATGGGATTATAATTTGAAAGTCTGCTCTAACTTTTGTCTTGCTCATAAATACATATCTTGGCTGCAGTGCAGAGTGCACAGCACGGATGTAAGGCTGACTTTTCATTTGGGTTTGCATGCATGATTCCTCTTGATTCAAGTGAAGCTGATTGTGCATCTGAGACCACCAGAGCTGAGAAGCTTGGCTGTGGTATCTGACCACAAAAGGCTTCCTCCTCAGCCTTCAGCTCCGCCTTCCAGGATATAAAGGGACCAGTTTAGAGCTCTCTTTTTTTTGAGCAATGTGTTTATAAGGAAACCTACAACAAGAAAGATTGAAACCTGCTTTGAGCTAAGAAGGACCTCATTTTCTGCTGACAGAATCACAGGGTCTAGGAAGAAATGTGATGAGAAGATCCTCTCCTTTCACATGCATCAGTTGAATTGGCCACTTAGCAATTTATAACCTCTATTGCAACCTTATTTTTTCCCCTTCCCCATTCTAGGAGCCAGACCCTGCTTTCCAAGAAGTGGCTCAGCACTGGAAAATGTGGATAGCCCAGGTGCTATGCTAATCAGATGGATGTTATTTTGGGGTGGGTAGGTACAATCTGCCATTCAAAGGAACATGTGTATATGGATGGCAGGAACTGGCTGGCCATGAGTAGTTGCACCTGCATGTCTGGGAGATCAATATGATTGTAAATGCTCCTCTAGACCCATGTAACAAGAGTCCCTGTCTCTCTCCCTCAATAAGCACAGAACTGTATATCCACAGTAAGAGATATGTCATACCTAGAGAAAAAGAACCAATAACCCTGGGGGAAAGAGGTGTAATTTCATTTATTTTACAAATAATCAGCAGACCAGTAAAATGACTGCCCATGGAGACTAAATCACAGGTCTTGAGATTCCCTTCTTCTCTGAGTTGTATTTATGGGTTTTTTTTTCACAGACTTTGCTATCTCTGATTTATCATTAACATTAGCCTTAACTCTTATAGTTTTTTCTATATTTTTTTTTCTTTTTCTTTTCCTCTTCACCATTTCTTTCTTTTTCTCCCCATGGCTATTTTTTTGAAGTAGACTCAGGGAAGTCAATGTTGGTAGCAGACTTGGAAATCAATTTTAAATATGACTTCCCATTTATATCCCAAATCAGTTTATTTATTTATTCATTTTTTTAGATCTATTTTTTTTTCTATTTGTTAAGAACTGTGTCAAAAGCCCTAATGAGCCTTGAGGGCTCTCATTTGCTTAGAGAGATTAAAACAAGCTGGGAAATCTCCAAGCACATGGGGCAGAAGGTAAAAAAGATTCTTTAACTAGAACTGGTCAAATAATTCATCCCAGATTGTTTACGAGATCTGCTTTGCCTTTTTGTTGTTGTGTGACTTTTATACTTGTGTCTAAGTATTACTTTTGTAAGAAAACTTGGGTCTACAACTTGGTCAAAAGCTGATAATTTTTGATTATTTGCAATTTCTCAGCTCTTTGATGGGATTGATCAGCTAAGTCATACTGTGTTGTGGGGTTTTTTTCACTGAAACAATTTTTGCCTATTTGCATATAGCTCACAAACATTCTTAGTTTTATGACAAATAAATTTTATTTCAATGTGCTTGATAAAAAATACCCCTCTGTTACTGGAATTTCCACCCAAATTCATTCTAAACTGGCATTCATGGTTTTATTACTGCTTGCACAAAAAGGCTAAGTCTTGCCCACCTGTTTACAGCTAAGGAAAGAGAGGGGATGTATCTGTCAGGAAAGCAAACCCTTGAATGTGGCAGCACACACTGCACATGTTTTAGAAGCTCTTTGTTTTGCATTAAACAAATTTTTTTCTCTCTCATTGGCCAGTTTACTGTACAGTGGATGTTGCATGCAGATTGTTTCTAATGACACCATGATCTGCTAGTCCATACAGTTGCTTCATGGATCAAATCCTTCCTGAGTGTACGAGGTGGGATTATTTAATATAAAAGCATATAGGGAAAACACCCTTGAGCCACATTTTCTGAACAAGATCTCTGTCTCTCTCACAGAGAATGCCTCTCTGTTCCACTTCTCCTGTATTATCTTACCTACACAGCTCCTTGGAAACTGCATGGCTGAGCAAGGATGCTTTGCTGCTCGAACAAAGCCTGGCATTGTCCGAGGGGCAGACACACAAATCTGGACCTCGCCCCTGGAAGAGAGCAGAGTGACCCTGAACCCGAGCTCCCCCAAAAGCAAAATGCAGCAGCCACTTCTCTGACCTAGGGTTTGTTCCACAGCCCCTCCTGAGAGATGTTAACCTCCAGCCAGGACTACCCCGCAGAAAGCAGAGGCTGAACAAAAACGTCAGAGTAGAGCTCCTGTTGATTGTACGGAAAAAATGGGTATGAAATTGGTTTGTACATTTTAACTTCTGGAAAACCTCAGCCCATGGGTGCTGAAGCAATTCTTTCTTTGTAGCCCTGGCTGACTGTGCTCAGCATAACCCTGAAATCTAACAAATGCTGACCTTGCTCGTAAAAGCAATACATTGTTTTTAAACATTAGTTTCCTATTCCTGACAGATAAGTTGAAAAGTTAACAATGCACTAAGGCTGTAAAATGTTGGCCAGAGTTTAGATTTCACCTCTGTTTAACTTTTGTCAACAGATTGGCATTTTCCTCCCCATTCAGAACAGTTGGGTTTTGCTTTCAGCACTGAGTAATAGCTCTTAGATGCTCTCTCACGCAGAGATTTGAGTTCAATATTAAAGCATTGATAACACTCTTATTATCAGAAAGACATGGCCTATGGGCTCAGAGGGAATCTAAAACAGCTCTTTCAGCGCAATAAAAGAATAGTTCTACATTATGTGACATGAAGTTCCCAGATATATTACTTAACCAGATCACGGCATGCTAGCAGATTCAGGCCCATGCAGGCCTGCTAAGTCTTTCTGAAATTACTTCCTTTCAAGAAAACAGTGCCCCAGTGCAAGATATCTTTGCTAACACACTGGGTATAAATGACTGCTCCTGCAAGTTAAACTGCACAGCCAATGCTCCCTGGGAGAGGCCGTGTTGGTTCAGCAGGGGGACAGAACCAACAGAATCGTGCCTCTGGGACTTAAAGAGTTAATGATGTTAGCTGGGGGCTATGTTTCAGTCGCTGTACTTTGTGCTGTGCTGGGTTTAAACGCTGTTGAAACTAAGTTAAGGGCAGTGCTGAATATCAGTATATCCACTGAGCCAAGGAGATCCATTTATTTTTAATTGAATTAAATTGCTCACAAAATGAAAGTAGCATACTTTCATTAATATTTCATTACTTACAGTGTTAAACAATGATCACAAAGAAAACTTTGCTGGTGTCTTTTCCGTCTCTGAATTTTTCTGTTACTTTATTGCATGAGATGTTCCTGTTGGCCTTCCTGTGATTTGAATGTTAAATGTTACTAATGCTGAGTGCTACTGCTGGATTCTGTAGGCTGAGGAACAAACCTGAGCCTTGGTGCTGAAGCTGCTGTGGAGCTGAGGAAGGAAGAGTGGGAGATTTGCAGCCAGACCAGAGAGAATGGCTCTTTCTTCCCAAAAAATGAGGTTCACCTCAGCACTGGGCAGAAAGTCACCCATAAAAGCATCAGTGTGTCATTGGGAGCTGGCAAATGTTTTGGCTACTGGCATTACTCTGTTCTTTCAGTGAGCTCTGTAGTTGGTGGAGGTAAAAGAAAAAGTTGTGGAATTTTCCTTCCAATCCAAACCCAAACGTTAAGCATGATTTAGATATCTGTGAAATTAAAACCAGGCTTGCTTGCCCATTGCCAAGGAGCTGAGTTGCTGAGGGAGTCAGTTATGCCTAAAATTTGCATTGCAACTCTTAATTTCATACTATGAATGTGGCCCATTGTTTTCCTCAGTGAGGTGCACTAGATGTGTATACATATTCTTCCACCTATTTGTATTTAGCCCAGCCAAGTATTTATGCAAAAAGGTGAAGTATTGTGATCACAGCAGAAATCACCATGGATGGTGCAGACGTGGCCAAATTGGCAAATTCTTCCATATGTTTCCTGTCTTTCGCAGCAAGCAAATAGGTAAAAATTACTGGAGGAATTGAAGGTTCACAACATTTATTTTTGTGTGTAGTGTTCTATTTAACATAATCCAGTTCAGATAGAAATGAACCAAGTCCTGAGACTTGAGTTCCAGAGGTGTGTATGGTCTAGTTGCTTGTAGTGATGTTAGGCTGGCTATTCTCAGTGTGGCTTTTGGCGGTGTTGGATGATGGAACTGAAGCTACAACTTTGAGGGTTAAATATGTATTTGGTATGCTTTCAGACAAGACTAACTCCTCTGTTTTTCACAGCATAGCCTTATATCATTCACAGAAAAGGTAGTGCTATTAAACCAGAACAAGAAAGCATCCTCTAAGTGGAGATGAAGTGGTGTTTTCCTTCAAATAATATCTGTAGCTTGAATGTTGCTAAAGAAATTACTCAGCTCCTCATTGCCATGCTGACCGTATCTTCTTGATGCAGAAAGCACTTATTATGGTATGAAATGACAGACCTGCTGTTTCAAAGAATCATTCATACTGTGAATGTGGGCAGTGAATGTCTTCTATTAAGGTTTAAGGTCCATCTTCTCTCAGGCTGCCTGAAAGTGCTCAGATCTTTCAAAGGTGTAATCTTTCCCTGTCTTGGAGGAAGGAAATGGTAATTTCTTAGGGCTCCCACTGGAAAATGAAGAAATCATCAAGAGTAGGGAAAAATGTCAATAAGATACTTCAAGTAGCACATTTCCAGGCAATCATGCTATTTTTAGTGTGCTAAAGTCAGTTGGCCTTTGGACAAATGCCTCGTCATAACACCACCCGAGGTGTGTGATAATCACCAAGAAATGCTCTACCTGTCATGTCTTATTGCTTAAATATTTATGCTTATGACATTTGATTCCTACACTCTATATGTCATCAGAATGTTTCACTCACAGTAGATATGTCATCACCCACCAGGAACAGCTGACACTAAGGATTAGCACACTTTCAAATTAAAAATCCCTAAACAAAGAAATGACATGCTAGTAATTGTCTGGGGTAGTATAAATCAAATATATGATGATATGAACTAATAGATTTATTACATTAAGCTGACCCAGCCGTTTAATTTGATGATTCCCGTGCCTCGCTTAACTCTGTGAAGAAAGCAGAGAAAGAAAGAATAGGACTTCTATTAATGGCCCTTCTTATTTTGATGAAGGTCATGGTGTGTTTCCTCTCAGTACCACACTGAGGAGTCAATAGGGAAGAGTGCAAATTCTGTGGCAGAAAATGTCAGAGAGAACTAAGTGTGCAAAATAAAATCCTCCTGCCAAGCAGTTTCTCTCCTGAAAGATTGTTTTAATATGTTCCCAGTGCTTCTAGTACAATGTTGGGAGACCCTCAATGGGAGATCAGCATCTAATAGACAACAGATTTCCAGCTACTCCATACAAGACAAATCCCAAACTTCTGAGTGGCTGGTGCTCTGGCCCATAGTCCATGTTTCCCTGCTGTAGGTCAGGGGGAAGAGAAGCCCAGCTTCAGAACCTCCAGCTCCAGGGCAACAGTCCTGCCTCCAGGGATGTCTAGAAACTCTCAGCTGGGCAGGGAGGCAGCAGAGGTGCTCAGCCTTCAGCACTGCTCTAGCAGCTGCTCTTGGTCTCTGCTGAGGCAACCACGGGTGAGCCATTCCACAACTTAGGTATGGAGCCATGGGCTGCCAGCTGGATCACCCTAGTGCCAGATGTTTTTAATTGGATAAAAAAGCTTCTCTCAGGCTGCCTGAGAGTGCTCAGATCTTTCAAAGGTGTAATCTTTCCCTGTCTTGGAGGAAGGAAATGATAATTTCTTAGGGCTCCAACTGGAAAATGAAGAAATCATCAAGAGTTTTGCTGATGTTTTCTAATGAGCCACTATATATGAATACTTCTGCCCTTCACTGAATGGAGTCAAAGCTGGTCAGTTGTGTGTTTGAAGGCAGGGCTACTGCTGGCATCAGGAACTTCCCTTTCGACCAACCACTTATGAAAAGTAAGGTCTCACCTCTCTCATTAGTCACCAGGTTGTCCACTGTAATCACAGCAACTAATTCTCAGCTTGTTTACAGACATGCTTGTTTAGGGTCTTTTTCTCTCTAACATCGACCAGTTTTGAATCTAAACAAGAACATGGACACAGGCAGGACCAGAGTGTAAGCTCATGCCACATGTAAAAACACACAAATTGAAATAGCTATGTGACTGAGACGGGCTGAAGATGTATAATTTCCATGTTAACTGTTCCTCTGCCATTTCTAGTCCAGTTAAAATAAACATTATTAATCAAAACATTAATTGCTAATAAAAGATAAAACCAAATAGGTCTACTATTTTGGTTCTTGAGGAATGTTGACATTTAATGGCTATAGACCCATTTCTCGTATTCTTCAAGCAAAATTTTCCCCTCAGAGCTGAGTGGCAGAACGTGCCCTGAGACAATGTGCTCTGACTACACATGTATAATGCCCTTTGATATTAATGGGGGAATCCAGAACACTGGATTTGCTCTATGGCCCTAAGTGAAGGATTCTTCCTTTTGTGTCAGAGTTGCATGTATCAGCGCTTTCACTCATGGATTCTGTACATCTCCCTCAAACCAGCCCAAATAAAGCCAGCACCATGTGATCTGTCCTGGCACTGGCTCAGCAGGGTGGCATTGAACAGCTATATATATCTGGCACAATGTGGCTTGCACACTGCGTGTGGATTTGAACATATGCACAGCTCACCCCGAGAGGCCCAGCTCACCCACAAAAGACAGGCAAGCAGTCGCCCACAGCCACTGGCAACAGCAGGAGCGACCGCCTTCCATACCTACGTGCTGTGCACGTGCCCCTCCCGCTTATAAAGTTATCAAATGGGATGCCCTTCTCTCTAATAAAGGGGTTATCTGAGGGAAGGGAGGGGACGTTGTTTTGGCTGGAATTTCACAAGGCACAGGTGGTACAACCAGCTGCAAGATCTTTAGTTCTTGTTGGCTGTACACCAGCTCTTGGTCTTTTCATAGTTCTTTCACTGGTAGTGAAGGAGGAGGAGTGGCAGGAAGGGACAGTGGGCCCTTGATGATGTTGTTCAGCATCAGCAGCTGTCTCAGGTTGGCATTAGGCTCTGGAACAGTTCCTCAGGAGGTGTTTATGCCGAACCGTTCCCTGGTGACACTGGACGCGATAGCAGAAATGGTAATGCAGCAAAATGCTTACTGAAAAGAATCCATGCGAAAATCTGCCCCATCTCTGAATTTCCCTGTGCAAAACCATCTTTTACTTTGTAAGCTGCCTGGGGTGGCACGACAAACAAAAGATATTTCTCTGTAGAAAAGGATAGATTCTTCCACCATTGCTTCCCCTGACTGATACAGCATAAACTGTGGAAATGGACACAGCCCCCAAGCATATGCCTCTAATTAACCAGTTATTTCTGAGGCTGATGAGAGTGGAAATTACTGGAGATAAGGAGCCAGATCTCGGGTTTACACAAGATGGCATGTTCCTGAGAGAATAGAGACAAAACCCAAATAATGTCAGGATGTAGAATTAGAAAGAATGCAAGCTCACAAGAAGGGAAAACAGCTTAACGAAAAGAAATGAAGAACTAGGAGGAAGTTGCCAGTTGCTTCTGCAGAAAACTGGGGGTTTCCCAAGTGATACAAGAATTTTATAGGGAGATAAGACTAAAAACTTGAGTGTAAACAACACAGGGACTATTCTTCTCAGACTTCTGTATTCTACCCTTCTCTCAAATACCTGTGGAGATCACAGGAGCTTAACTTTGATGGCAGAATACACTGAGAGCTGTTTGCATTGGAAGCCCTGTTTGATTTCTCCCTCCCGTTAGTGTGTATATGTGCATGGTCTCAGAGGACTTCTTGGAAAAGTTCCTTTGAACTTTCACAACACTTTTTGACCATAGAAGTATGAAGTGTAAGGGACCTCCTGGAGGTCATCTTGTTCAGCCTCCGGCTCAGTGCACAGCTATTACTAACTGGCCAGATAATATCACATCTGTTTTTTTTTTTTTGTTTGTTTTTTTTTTTTTTTTTCTTGGTGAGTCTTGAAAACCTCCATGGCCAGAGATACCAACTCTTGAGTAGCTTGTTCCTGCACTGGGAACTTACTCTTCCAGTGAATAAATGTTCCTTATTGTGTATTTTGAATCTTCTGAGACACAGCTCGTGGTTATTTTGCCTGGAATCGAAAGAAAAACTTTCCAAACAACATTAAAGTGGTGATTTAAAGAGCAGTTCTTTAATGAAAGCTTCCAGGTGCACAAAATACAGCTATGCGCATGTGTGGCATCAGATTATGACCACTTTATAGGTTTAATTGATTAGTGTATCTCAAGTACATCTAATAGGAGACCAGCTGTCCTGGGAACCCACCCTTGGACCTGCCCTATTGAAGAGACTCCAAGTGGTTCTTCGCCCTATATTTTGTTATGTCTCCGAAGTGCTGGTGCAAAACAAGATGTCCTTGTTAGAAATTCTTTTCTAGAAAATAAGACTAAATAAAATTTCAAGAAAATTTCTAATGTGTTAGAAAGGGTAATCTATTTTAAAGTGTAAGTAAAATAAAGTGTAAGTAAAGTGTAAGTGCTAGAAACTATACATCTATATGTTAAAAATCTACAAATACATGAAAATAAATATAAAAAACAAAAAATCTTTAGGCACCAGTTGTTGCTCCCTGTTTTACTGTCTGTCAGTCCCAAGAAGAGCAGCTCAGTTGTCCTTGTGACCACCCTTCAAACACTGACTTTGTGACTACCCTTCAAATATTGACTAGACACTTCCCAGCCTCATCTTCACCTTCTTAAATAAGACCAATTGCTTCAATCTTTCCTCAACACTCATTTGGTGATGATCCTGGTCTCTTTCTGCTGGGGCCTTTCCAGTTTCTCAATATCATCTTTGACTTTCAGAGTTGTGGGAGTTAGTATTGCAGATGGAGCTAAATAGAGGGGGATGAAAACTTCCCTTGGTCTGCTAGTTGCTCTTCACATAGCTTGGTATGAACTTTGCTTTATGCTTCCTTAAAAGAGGGTAGCTCCTAAAAATAAAATGTTTAGACCTTCTTTACATGGGCACATTGGAGAAGACTCCCAGCAGTGAGACGTGGAACTAACAAAGAACAGGTTTGGGGAAGGCAGATTAGAATATTTTAGACTGATTTTCTGAAATGGGGATGTGTTTGTGAACCATAAGCAAGCAAAATGCAAGTGACTGCTAACAAAGTGAAACCTGCTGAAGCCACCCCGACACTTCAGAAAATGTGGCCCCGAGTTCGCCTCAGTCAGCTTTCTTTTTTCTGCTCTCGTGTGCATAGTGTATTGTGGAAGGCCAGATAAGAGCATTTATTTGAATCCAGCAAAAATAAAGCTCCTCTTTCTCTGCTAAAACAGGTTTAGATTTGTATCCTGCAAACTGAAACAAAAAGCCTTGCTTCTCCACACAAGAAAAACCCATCCCTTTGAACACTGAATATACAGAACGTGTGAATAAAAAGAGGAGATGTAACATTTGTGAGATGCTTGTGACAGCCACTCGGCAAATGAAACACATGTATTATGACAAAATAACAAACTGCTGGCTTGGCAGATTCCCTGGGAACGGGCGGGGAAGGTGATAGCTGCTCGAAAGTCAGAGAAAGGATCAATATTGAATAAATCAAAACAAATATGTGATAGGTTCTGAGAATGATATAAAAATTAAATACTAGTGAATTTGAGGCACGAAAATATCCAATTACTGGGCTAGTGCTACAGTCACTGTCATACTGAGAAAAGGGGGAGGGCAGAATGAAATTACTGAGGGGGTAATAGCTGGAAGTAGTTTTGATATTTCCACACAGAGCCCCTCTCAATGCACTTAGCACAGGAAGATACTTCCTGCTGCTGGTATTTTATGGATAGAGAAGTGGAAGCACAGACCACAGTTCTCTTATTTGTCCTGGTCCTCCACTGGAGTCCACTGCCTGTCCCCTTTCCCTCTGCTATCCATGACTCCCCCAGCATTTCACCATGCTCAATTAAAACGTGGATTTGCCCAGCATAGGAAATGGCCACTTAGTCATAGAGGGAACAGGTTCTTTGTGGAGAGAATGTTCAAACTTAACGCAGTACATGAGGAAAAAGGATCCTGGTGGAAGATTGGAATTTTCCTGCTTAGAAGAACTTCCCATTTACAAAACTCCTCTTTACTGTGCATTTTTCACCCAAATCTGCCTGCTTGCATAATTTTGTGCATTCTCAGGTGTTGTCCTCATCTTTTAAATTTTGTTTACCTTTCACTTTACATTAAAGCACTGAAATAGAAGAAGCCACAGGCTTAGTGTTATATGGGCTTTGTGCTGGCTATCCACTCAGAGGGAATTTCACTCAAGGAAGTTTTCCACTGGAGACAGGCTAAGATTCTAGGGACTAATTTCCCAGAGAAAATAACATCTTCTTTCCTTGTTCTGAAGTCAGTTCAAGATACTGAATACAATACCTGTGTCAGTATTTATTAGTGTTTCTTATTTGTCTCATAACTGTGTTTAGTGAGCTAGCTGCCCTATAATCCTAGATGAGGGGAGCCCTGCTGTTCTGGGGAGTTTCAAATTGCAGCTCCATGCCTACATCTCCTGCCACCTTTTAATGCTGTGACTTACATGTGAAATACACATTCATAAGGCTGAGATTTTAGAAAATATGATCCATAATAAAGAAATGAAACCTGTGTCTTTCCAAACTGTCTTCATTGATATTTTTCTTCCTCTTCATTTTATGTCTCAGAAACCTGACATGCTGAGTGGTGCATGTTGATTTATGTCCCTTTAATGCAAGAATATCAGTGAACCTAGCAGAATGTATGTATTTCCTTTTATCCTTTACCGAGCACATAATATGTTAGCAAAATGAATATATATCCTCTCTAGCCTACTGAATTTCCTCATATTTTTCACATAACTTTACCTTGCTCTTTCTGTATTTCACTGAAGTAGCAACTTGCTTAACTTTATTTGTAAGGCCATCATGCTATCATATTACTGTAGATTCTACAGATAAAGATGAGAAAGTGGAGGAATTGAAGGAATGGATGCAAGAGTAAGGTTTATGAAGCACACTGATATAACTTTCAATAGAAGACACTGTAAAAGTGCAAAGCTCTATTATTATTGCTATTACTACTTTATTATAGGTGGTTACCACACAGATCTCTGACTCGATGAATTAAACTCAAATAAAAGCAAGGACTGATTTCAGCTATTCCTTACTTAATCCTATAAACAGTCAATTGATATCTCAATATATATTGCTGCTGCTCCTGGCCAGGAAGTCATGGGAGGAGATAAGGTATTATTGGTTTTATCTGCTGTGTGCCTTACATAGAGGGCAAATCCAGTTTTTCTTTTGTGGAATTATCTTGACATTTAGCTGGGGTCCTCTGATCTTGAAACTTGAGTTTTGTGGTGGAATGCATCAAATGTGGAAATTTGGGGCTTGGATATATAATAAAAGTGGCATTCTAACTTTACACTAGATCAGCAGGGAATTGCCCTTCATTTTTTAAGTGGAATCTACCTAAGAGTTTTTCCAGGTGGGGAAAACAGTGTGTGACTAATACAGACCTTGTTTTCTATGCTGAAGTGGTGTATGGGGCAGCTCTGATTAGTGCAGGTCTTGCAGGAGGTCCCTGAGCAATGGTTTATAAAGATAACCTGCTCCTGCTGTGCACAGGCTGAAACCTCACCTGATGTAAGCTGACATAACACTACTTATGTTAAAGCCTCTTCTGCTGACTTTGGTCTCTCATTCCAGAGCACCAAAAATATCACCAGCCACACCCCAACCCACCCAGTGAGATAAACCCCACAACTGCCAGCTCTGCATGTCACATTGGCTGACTTAAAGTATGACAGAATTTGTGGGTATCTTCCAAGAGATAGGAACTTATGCTCTAATTTGTCCTTCTCCAGGCAGCTGAGTGTGGTACTTCCACTTTTTAGCCTCCCTAGAGGTGAAAACAACAGCTCACCCAGGCACTCCCCATTTCTTTACTTGCAGAAAACATTTAGATTTGTAAACATCTACATGTGCACTCCTCGATGCAAACCTTTGACCTTAGGCCTGTTTCTCCACTTACAGTACACTCCTGCACTGGTGTAAATCTGGTTTTAGTCTGGATTCACATGCTTATACCTCACAGGGGTGGAGGGCTACACCTATAGAGGAATGCAGTCAAGAATATCTCAGTACAGCCTTCTCCAGTATAACAAAACCAAGCAGGTGTTAAACAGCAATCAATAGGAGGACAAATATTCTTCAGAATTCTTAAGTTGGAAAATTAATTTTAATTCATTAAATGTGGAGGATGCACCCCTCTGCTGCATTGCCAAGAAGAGAACATTTGGGACTGCAGCCCTGAAGTCCTGTGCTTTCCAGTGCCCATTGGGGGATCATGTAGGTTTTGGGGATGTTGAAGAAGGAGGACCGGCCCCTTCTTCATGGTTCTGTTAGAGGTGTTTATAAGGTCCTGCAGGGACCCCAAAGGTAGGCCCCAAAGGCTGGGAGGAGGAGACATGGTTTTGCTTCTGTGCTCCATAGGTTTTGCTCCAACTGAGTCAACTGATTTTGTGTTTTCTTGCAGGACTCAGCTGCTTAATGGATATTTATTAGCATGCTAAAGCCTTTATGATACAGAACCCAAGCTTGGGATGGGGTCAGCAGGAGTACTTCTGGATACCAACTGCCTGGCTGGGAGTAAGTAGTACCAGATCAGAACACTGTCCTCTTCTCTCCCTGAGCCCTCTACATGTCACTTATTTTTTGGGGTGTACCAAAAGAATATCCTTTCACAACCCTTTCAAAACAAACCCATTTGAATCAGACCACTGCAACAGCAAAATCCCAATTAGGAGCAACAGGGGGAAAAAAAAAGCACACAAGCCACTACCATCCCCCACTTCCCAGCCATCATCTTTTGCCATGAACTAAAAACCAGCAGCTTCCCTTGATTTCATTTCTGGTAATAACAACAACAGAAATTTGCATCTGGGCTGACAATGTGGATAGTGAGTGTTAGCCCAGTGCGAATTGAAATTGGCAAGTTATAGCACCCCTCTGGAAAACCAGGATTTACAAGGGAAATGCTGACAAACACTTAACTACAGTGGCACTTGCTCTATACAATATAACACATAAAACAGTGAAATGGAACATAAGTCTCTTCTAATTATTGAAAATATTTTGGGGCTGCCTTGTGCTAAAACACTCATTTCATCTTGCCTTTCCGATAGTTTTTATTCTCTCTCAAAGCAAATTTTGTTCTAAGCCACCTATCTTTAAAAAATGCTGCTAATCACCATTAAAAGAGCAGCATTCTGCATATGATTTTTGGAAGGCTGCATATAATAAGAAGAATTTCAAGGCTGTGTGGACTTGCATGACATCATATTATTGCATGAGCAAAAAACCAATACTGAATGGTAATAACCATTTGTCAGAGGAGGCACGGAGGATTATATTATAACCCTTTGTGTGTGTGTGTGTGTGTGTGTGTTTGTGTCTTTCCTATATAAAGCAATCAGACACCTTCCAATTTCCAAACACCTGATAATGCTAAAGTTTATTTTATCACATCCAAGGTTATATTTTCTTTCACTTCATAGTGACCCTAGGAAGAAGAGGAATAATGGATCGGGAACCTATTATAGCTATTCTGTGTTAAACAGCCAAGTAAAGGGCAAATATAGTTCTGTAGTGGAATCAATCACTGAACCCATCAGTGAGAATGACCCTCCTGGCCCCCACCTTCTTCCCTATGCCTAAGAATTTGCCATATTCAATCTTTAGGCTCTGAACCCAAATGCCCTTTGAAAGTGAATTTATGATCACTTCATCACACTGTCTATTAGCTCACTTTCTAACAAATAGGATTGAGAAATATATGGCAGGAACTGCAACGGCACATTTCCAACTAATGGTTAAAATGTCAGGACGATAATGTACAAGTGCATCTGCCCTCAAACACAAAATCAAACACAGCTTTACAAGGGCTGTTGCCATTCCACTTTAGTTAAAGACTTGCAAGCTTCCTTCTTCCCTTTTGCAGGGCTGCAGTTTGGAAGCTGCTGCATCTCATCAGGGCTCAGTTTGCCAGTGCTGTACTGTACTTCATTAGGCAGCTCTATTTAATGGTTTCAACAAAAGCCATCATTTTAGCCCAACTGCCTTGACTAAATTAAAATTTCCAATCTCTGTTTTAGTGTTCTGCAACTGATGTATACATAAGCAAAACTGGTCAACATCTGCCAGGGGGTTGGCCAAAAGTTCTGTAAAGATGTACTTCACATTTCTGAAGCATGTGCAAAGTAACAACGTACTTATCCTCCTGAGGGCTCTCATGATTTTACTTCACCATTTGTTCAGACACACTTTAGCAGCATATAAGCCATACAGTTGATTCTCCCCTTGGTTGCAGTTTTATCTGTAGTGTCATTTTGAGTAATTGGGGTATGGTAGCTGATCAACTTTCAGGTTTCTCATTGGCAGAAAGGGACTGTATTGGCACCAAGAAAGAATATGATGGGTCCGCTCGGTGCCTGAGCAAGTGTCCCTCTTTTGCACTTGGCTACCCAAGGCCATTAGAAAATAAGCTTAATAAAGCAACTCAGTGTATACATCTTAACTATTCCCAGCCAAGGGGATGCAGCTATAGAAGAAATATTTTAAACCAATATGAAAGATGGTAAATGTACATATTTAGTCAGTGATCTGTGAAAGTTTTTGAATTAGTTTTTAAAGCTTTGTTAAGACCAGAACGCACAGATGTTGAAAACAAGTTCAGATGTAGCGACAGATGGTATTTGATTATGAAGCAGACTGTTCATATAATACAAAGATGCTGCTTCTGCCATACACAAGTAACTGCAGAGAGTGCAGTAGAAATTTTGGAAGGCAGAGCAGTTCAAGAGGTTCTTTGTGCAGCAATAACTTTCACATTTTTCCAGCAGTGCTAGAATTGGGATAATTTTCTTTCTTTTACAGTCAACACCCTCACCCCCCTTCCCCCACTCGCCATTTTCTCCCCCGTTATACAGGTCTCTTGCATTTTTTTGATCCTCTTTTCAGGTCATTTGAAATCAGATTAAGGATAACTACATTTTATTTATATTTATGGAACAACAACCTTCCTTAAGGTTAATAATAACAGTAATAATTATTACACATTGCTGATATTATTTACATAAAAGGAGTACCATATTTTGGACAAATCCTGAATTTTGCAAGTGATGTAACACTCTATCCACAATAACTGGCTGCTGTACAAGTCTTTTGCTGGGGGCAATATACCCGCCTATTCACTGGGGCTGCTGCCACATTCACCTTGACAAAACCACCATCACCCCCCATTCACTTCCCTCTTCCAAAGAGATGTGAGAAGGGTACTGAAATGTAGAAATACAAGGAGGGAGCCGTTTGAAGGGCAGGAGTGCCTGACACTGAGCATAAGCTTCCCCCCACTGCTGTGCTGGGGGATCCATACCTTTCCTTCCACTGCTGTCCTCCAGCACTCCCTGGGTGCCTTTTGGCCGCTGGCTTTGGTCCCCTTTGCCCTAAGCAGGGAGCAGCTCATGTGGCCTTAGGCAGCACCCATCTGCCTGGCCTTTGCACAGGGTCATTCTCTGGCAGAGCTGGGTTTCCCCTTGTTCCACCACAGCACACCTTGACCTGCTCTTTTCCTGCCATCGCTGGGTCAGCCACCCTGTGCCACCGCCAGCAGCTGGCCCTGGCCCTGGGTAAACGCTGCTGAACACTCTGGAAATTTCTGGAAGGGCGGAAACACCCTTTAAACAGCAGGCTCTTCCTGATGGGAGGGAGAAACCTGTCTCATGGGCAGGGGGAAGTCATTGCCACGGATGGGCTTTCCACTTCCTCCACGGTCCCTCCTGGTTCTGGGAAAGCTAATGGCCGGGTAAACAGTATTTTAACACATTGACTCCGGCCACTCGCAAAGATGCAAAAGGATGCCAGGAAGCAAGGTTTCAGCTAGGAGATAAAACTGGCAGCGTGGGTTGTGCAATGTAACCCGGGGGTTTGGGGAGGGCTGTGCAGGACCCCCGTGTGCGGGCTGTTAACGAGTAACCGGGCGTTAATGAATAACACACAGGGCTGGCAGCGCCCGGCCGGGCTGGAGGACCAGGAGCTGTTCCTGGCCCTGCAGGGGGAAGGTGGGGGGTCCTGGGGATATGGTGCCACCATCCCACATCTCCATTTCACTGCCTATAAAACGGGGACACACAGCAGGAATAGATTTGAGCGCAGCCTTTTGAAAGTGCTTGAGATTTTTCCCTGTGGCGCTCAGCGAGTGGTGGAGCTCCCCCCCGTCTAAGTTCTAGGTTTCTCCCAAAGAAACTGTTGGAAGTCACAGTGCATATGCCCGTGTAAGAAAGCCCATGTAAGAAAGGGAATCTCATTTTATATTACACTGCTTCCAAACACACACATTTTATCGGGAAAGATTTGAAATACACCCCTTGACCCGACTGTCCTTATGCTTCCAGACTGTTTGCAGTGTGAGACAAGCTCCGGTTCTCAGATAAGCCTTGGAAGCAGTTTAAAGCTCTGCCTCGTGTGCTGTTCCAGATCCAACCCTCACTGTCCTCTGGCTTTCTTAAATATGCCAGCAACTACTGCCATGCATGAGGGGCAGGTAAACCCCCAGCCTGAATGGCCAATCTTCAGCCTGAGTCAGGCAGCCATGCAGTCCCTGAGGTGGGTGTGTTGTCGGAGCTTTGTGTGGATTACTGAGAAATTATAAAAATAATAAAAAACAAATTCAAAAGTGCCTCCACTTCAGAGAATCTGGCCTTATGATTTTGACTGAAGCATCATCTCTTCCTTTAAAAGCTCTGACCAAATTATTGAGCTGATAAACGATTTCCCTTGGTTTTACATGTGCTGGCATGAATTATTCTTGAGTGCTGCATATTAGGGTTGTTTTGTACTAAAAGGTGTTAAACACTTGTAATAAATATTTTTCCTTATTTCCCCTAGGACACTGTTCCATCTCTGGTTGGTGAAGCATAAAAAAGAGCTGTCATGCCCAGTTTTAATAGGCAATAGGATTTCAAACCCCCAGAGTTGTTTCACAGTCTGGCAGTGGCCATAATGAAACTGGCCACTGTTGCCACAAGACTTTTTCCTCTCATGCGCTCTCCCCTGTTACCTCCCACAGCTGCTTGACTGGCAGGTCTCTTGCAAACCACAAACATATTTACATTGGAGCCAGTAGTATTTCTTTAGCTATCTGTGCCATCTTTCTTGTTTTTTATTTTCCTTTGCCTAAATAGAGATTCAACCTTAAGCCTAATTTTAAAGAATAAAATTAAACCGTGCATGCAATTAACTGCATTTGGGTATGAACAGCAGTTCATTTTCATGTGTTTCGTTGTGAAGCAAATAGCTTGCTTGTTTGTTTGTTTGTTTTTTCACACTGATTCCCAAATAAATGCAAAAGTATCACTGTTCACTCGCCCAGGATTTATTCATGAAAATGCAATCACAGCCTCCCAGACTCTGGGCAGAGTGGGGTGGGGGGGGTCCTTTCTCTGAAGGAGAGTCAGTGTCTCACTCTGCTCTACAGCTCTGGAAAGTGTCAGGCTAACCTAAGCCAACATGTATTCATGTGGTCTAAAAGATTTTAATATTTAAATAAAAGATGCCTCTTTCATCTCTTTGAGGTACAGGTATGGTTACAGTGCTAAGAAACCATACACAAAAATGGGCATTGTAGTAATTGAGGGATTTTCTGCACCCACCAATCTATCAAGCTTTAATAGGCAGCACCTCCAAATACCCCTCTCCACTGAAAATATGGGAGAACAGGCAAGCCCTGCAATGCGCCCAGAGGGTCAAACACTTGAAGCAGGCAGGGAAACAACCCTCCTATCCCTCAGCCCTTTTGATGTAGCAGCTCTGCCTTCACCCCGTGAGCCCTCCATCCGCATTCAACAACAGAATTTAGCAAAGATTTAATTTTGTGTATTGTGTTCTTACAACAAATGCAGTGCCATAATTTAAAAGTCACTCAGATGGGCTTGGGGAAGCACTGTAGCCCATTGCAAAGAGTGAAGGACATATTTGCCATTATTTCCCAAACACAGTCAGTTGTATGCTGCCACTCTCCCTTTCCCTCCTAACAAAGAGGGAAGACTGGATCAGAAGGGATCATCTCCATAGAAATTGTGTTGGCACAACCGAGACTGGGCATAAATAAGGGTACAGACCAAGAAAACGAGAGCAATTAACCCATTCAGGCTCGCAAAAGACAAAATGCACTCTTCCGCATTCAGCTGCTCAGTAATGTGATGTGTGAAAGACCCCAGTTGCTAGTGATGGTCTCAGTGACAAAATTGTTCAATTATTTGCCTTACTCAGGGATAATTCATGTCTTCCTTATGATTTTTAAGCTAGAACACAAAATCTTTCTTATTGTAAAAATTCCAGGTATTAGGGGAACTGAGGATTTCCAAGGACAGATGGCCAGATCTGCAGAACTTGGATCATTTCAGGGTGCTTGAAGCCTGGGAAAGTTGATTTGGCCCTCTGCAATGACAGGGACTACTTGCCAAGTTCTAGTCTAGCTCTGAACTCCTGCAGTATTTTGAGATGCCAATAGCTAGGATTTCTTATTTAGAGATCTGTGTGCTTTCCACTGCAGGGTAAAATGGCAAATAGTGTCCTGCATTTCACAGAACTACTATATTTGAGAGAAAAAATGGATAGGGGCACAGCATGAGCTGGCAATTACCCAGGCAGCTCAGATCCTTTGGTCCATTAGCTGGGTACATGAGGATGGTCTCCCTCTCCCTCATCTAGTTAAGTCCTGATAACTAACACAGAAAATATTTTAGTATGTTGGTTTGGTAATGTAGATACATGTGAACTAGGAGGGGCAGTCTGTTTGCAGTAAAACCAGAGATTTCACACTTAAATGTCTATTAGTTACGTAGATGCAACTTCATGACCTTCCACAGACCTCCTTTACACCTTGTATTGAGGTGGCCCAACAAATGCAACTCCAGTTGAATGACAATACATGGAGTTTTAACTGCTGTTACAGATAAGAAGTATTTATTTGGCTTTTACAATGAAGCTAAAACTGGATTCAGGCTCCAGCTCAGCTCTACAGTGTCCTGAGGGTGAATCAGGGAGGATACTGAAAATAAATGACCTGAGATCAAAATATATTTTTAACATGCTTCTTCAAAACTGGAAAAGTCTTGCAGAATTTTGTGATCTAAATAAGCTACCATCTTACTACCATCTGCACCAATTCTAAGCCAAAAAGAGACCTTTCATATCTGAAACACAGACAATAACATAAATAAAGGTCCACTCGACCCCAAAATTTTAAGATACATATGAAACAGTAGACAAGCAAAGGGTGAGAGAAAAACCATGAACAAATATGTTTTGAGGAATTGTGTAGGAATAGAATAGTTATATATAATGCAGATGAATACACAGCTTGAAACAGAAGCGATCCAGAGTGATGGATTGTAACAAAAGGAACAGAGGATGGTGTCTGGTCACCATTATTAACAAGGCCAAACTGGTAAGGGTAACCAATGTGAACCAAATCTGAATCACTACAGCCCAACAAGCGCTGTCCCTGCATCCACCCAGCTTGAGGAACTCCCTGTTTCAGGACACCAGCAAGGCAGGCATACCCAGGAAATCATGAAACAGTATAAACAAAAGTACTTTCTAGCTCACATTGGCTACATTTAATTTAAAGGGCTGTCTATGCCTCAGACATAACAGGTCTCTTCCAGGGAGTTATTCCTTGTCAGATAGACTATTGCAAAATAACATTCATTATCTTAACTGGCACTGTGCTGGAGGTAGGACACCGAGGCCATAAATCATTATATCCATTTTGCAAGAGGGCTGGTAGTTTCATTAATAAATAATTGGAACTAAGGGGAAAAGAAAACCTTCAGAGGACTGCAGTGTTAGGCACCGCCTGGCCACAGCCAAGCGGTTCAGGGGCTTACCTCTTGATGTGGGGCAACATAAACTTTTGGAAATAAATTTAAACAATGGCAATGAGCTTGTAATTTATATTTTATTTTGCACAAGCTTGCATATATACTGCACATACATTCAGTTTAGAGAAGATGGAAGGCACACAAGGCAATTGAACTACTGTATCCTTTAAGTGGTACAAAGCAAAAAGGTAAAAGTCTGGAGAGTATACAAAAGCTTTAAACACACAAAATAAAATCCACCCTCCCCCCCAAATATTTTTTCCTGTGTTTATCCTAAATTTAGTAGCTGCCAAGCTAGAATTGTAACTTTTTTCAATCAATTGTCTACTGCACCTTTTTTTTTTCCAAACAGACAGGGGAGTCTTATTGTTTTATCTTGTCATCAATTAATATTACAGTACATCCTTGGTAATACAAAATTGTACACCTTCATCAAATAAATTAGGATAAATTAAACCAATAAATTATGCAAAGTCTTCAGAACAATAGACGACAACAAAAAAATCCACAGTTGAAATTGCCTCTAGCTAAAAAATAAAATAAAAAAAAATCAAAATTTGACTTTATCAGTTCAGTTATTGTACTATCTTCAAATTAAAGGGTCTTTATTACAAAAAAAAAGAGCTTAATAATGCTATTTACAACATATTGCTAAATAATATAAAGGCAGTGTTTTGTCACTTTTGTAACTATATACATATGAGTAATGGCTGGGACAATATCAGTTTAAACCTTAACCTTTGACTCTTCTGGGCAGCATCAAAACCAACCTAAAGAGGCTTTTTATTCCCTCCTTTTTTAGTTTCTGACTCTTACACGTAAGATGGTAATGAGATGGTTATTGTGTTGGTCTACTGTCTCACTCGAGGGGTACAATTAATGTGGAAGGTGTGGATTTTAGAGAAAAATGTAAGCTCACTGTTTCTTCTAGATTTGTTTCTACATATCCCAGTATTTGTGCATTTGCAAGGTGGCTGCTTTGGGAGAGAGGTGACTGTGGCTCAGATGAAAAGACTGAATAAAGTCATAGTGCCACCACCTTTCATACACTAAAAAGGATATTCCTAAGAAGATACAAAGGTTAAATACCAGTTTTCATCCCAGCTCTACATATGAGCATTTTTAGCTTCAGTTTATAGATGGTTTACAACCAACAGTTCTACAGAAAACAAAATTGCATTTCCTTCAACAGAACATTTAAGTGCAATACAGTAACTGCTTACTCATATAAACCAGTTACATTCCTTAAGGGGAGCTTTTTGAAAACAATGCGTATTGGAATTTTCAAACACACAGTTGGTACCAGAAGGAAACATTTGCACTATTAACACCAATGATTGCTATATAATACACATGGCAAATATAGTTTTTCCTTTCACTTTTCATGTACAGTGCTCATTTTGGGGGTTTTGTAAACCACTTTCCATTTTTTTTTATATATATATATATATATATATATATATATATATCTTTATGTATATATATATATGTATAATCTTTCAATGCTGCTGGTGAAAATCCTATCTTTAAAGCCACAAAATCTTCACCTTTATTTCTTAATTAATATTAACCTGTGGAAAAAAAAATTTTCTATTAACTGACTTCATATACATAGAAAAAAATTCTGCAATTTTACAGAAACTGTATTACCCATTCCCTTGACATCTGATGAAAGAGATTTAACTTTAAAAGTAGAGAGCTGGATTTTCAAGAATGCTTTCAACTATCTACACACTTACTGTAGTGTTTCTTATAAATTCAACAGATGTTTTCAGAATGTAGTTATTAAAATCTTATGTCTTTATGCAAGAACAGCCGTAAGGTTGAATATTTACATTGCTTTATAAAAGTTCCCCTCAATTTTCAATGTTCACCCACATACCTGGTACAGTAACAAAGATTCTGCAAACTTAAAACACTTTAATTAAATAATACTCAGAGGCACAAAGCAAACCTCAGGAATACATGGGTGAACACTTCCTTAAATAATTACTACATTCTAACATCTTCCACGTGTTTACCATTAAATGTGAAACGTTCCCATTAAACAACCAGAGATACAGTAAGAATTAAATGTTTTGTAGTTTCAAATAGAACATTCTTTTCACAAAACATAACAAATGTCTAAAATAGGTTCTTAATCTAAATAGGAAAAAGGTAAGCTTTTCACTTCATACGCATCTTTTTTGTGTGTGTGTGTGTGTGTTTTTGTGTAAATATACATACATATGCCCACACATGTTGTCCTGTGTGTGTGACCACATACGTATATGCACATATGTCACGTATGAAATATTGCTTCTATACTACTTTTCATCAGGCTAAGAAAACACAAGATTTGCACCACAGTTACAAAAAATTGGCTTCTACAAGAATTTTCAAAACTCGAATGCTGCTCAAACAATTGAGAAAAAATAATTTTGCGTTATCAAACTGTTCTAAAAATTCTCTTCTTCAAAAACGTATTCTCCTGCTTTGTTTTTTTTTATTTTTTAATTTTTAAAAAGACACAAAATATGCATAGCTATCAACATTATGTCAAACAGCCAGAAAAAAAAAGTCAGTGTTTATTGCAGCTGTAGTAATTGAAAAATAAAGTTTAAAAGATGAAAATTGTAAGCCACAGAAGGCACAAGAACAATTGTACTTGTGGGGGAAAAACTGGTATTTTGAAGGATTTTTTTTATCCTTCCGCTGGTGCATTTAAGGTCTAGGCACAGACTATAACCTCAAGTTTATATGCAGAAATAAATCTGAATTAGCAGTAAATGAATGGCAATATGGGGTTTCTACATGGATTTTTAAATTCTTTTCCTATGTAAACTTTTCATTACAATAAAAGTAGCCTCCTGCCTTTTAGCCATTTTTAGTGAACTAATATTGAGCTCATTGAAAATAAACTGGATTGGTTTCTACTTAGAATTTAGTACAAGCTATGCCATGGTTTTGTAATTTTAGGTGAATTGGGAGGCACAAAGGCAATATGGCTATAAAATGCAGAAAAATCACATAACTGAAAGGATCAAATTATCATTTATTCCTTTTTCAGACCAAGGAGGTTTTTATTTTGCTTTTAAGATGAAATTTCTATTCCTAATTCCTATGCCTCATTTACTATTGAGATTATACTACCCATAAATAAATAAATAAATGCAACAACATCAAGTGTTGAGTACACAATTTCACTTATTTAGATTATGTGAATCCCATTGCAGCCAAATAATAATAATATTAATATAATAATAATAGTAATAGAATAATAATAATAATAATAATAATAATAATAGTAATAATAATAATAATAATATAAAGCAACGGTAAAATCACAGGTTGAGATGGTAGCTAGTAGTATGTCCACATACTATGTTTAAAGTATGGCTTTGCTTTCTTATGTCCAAGGTGAAAATGCAAAGTTATATTTTGCATCTGATGGTATGCCAATGATGAACTTAGTGTATTAAAACTTGAGCATTTTATGCCACTTCTTCCCATAAATCAAAAAAAGTGCATGAACACAATTTTCATCCTTTCTTACTCAGAATTCACTGGAGTTACATTTTTATGAAGTGTAATGTTTACCAAATCATGCACACACACTGGAAAAAAAAAAAGGAAAAATGAAATAAAGAAAACAAAATAAAATGAAATAAAATGTAAGAAAATAAAAGAAAAAAAAATTCCTGTCTACTGTAAGGATACGTACAGTATTAGGTACTCTCAGGGAGTCTAAGATCAAGATTTGTTTTGCTTATAATGCATAGTGAAAATGTTGGCACTTCATCCCATGCTATTGTCTGCATTGCCTATACTCCACAGATACTGCCAGTGCTTGAAAAGAATGACAGGGAATCGGAGGATTGTGCTGTTTAATTTGAAGTCAGCAGGTTTTTAAGGCTTTCTACTAACAATAATTGCTTTCATACATTTCTGTCTATCAGCAGTATTTGTAAATGAAGTGAAATTGCAATGATCAGGTCAGCTCTTCAGTCACATGGGTAAACTTTCACTCTCCAAAGTCAAAATGTAATTTGAAAATAAAGAAGATACCAATATCCTCAATGGTCTAAATATAATTCACGGCTAATTAGGAACTTCCTCTAGATTTAGATTGAATTATGTAGGGGAAAATACTATTGATGATAACAATAAATTCTTACTGCATCCGTACAAAAGATGACAAAGAAAATGACAAATACAGTGTGTCATAGCATATTCAACCTTCCCCCAAACTTCTGGAGACAATTTCTTTCTGAAAACATGAGAAAAGGAGAGCCGCTGAAGAAAGCACAAGAACTAGCAGCTAGCTTTCTTTCTTTCTGTCACATTGTGATGTAGCATTCAGGCGAACCCAGATCCATCAGGGACTTTACACTGTAGCTCAGGTTTTGGTCACCATTAGCTCCAGCTTCAGAAGAGACAAGTGCAGCCACATTACTCAAATAACGCTTTTTTTTCCTTTTATTTGTTTTTAAAATTTTTTTTAAGCTGCACTTACTGCAATTTTAAAAATCCAATTTGGCTATCTGAACCCTGCATAGCCAGGAGGACACTGATTTTTGTGTAACGCTCGATTAGATTTTTATGAAAATGTAATTTTTATTCTGATTAGGAAAAGACTAATTGTATTTTACAGATACAAACAAGCCTTTTTTTTTTTTCCTTTCCTTTGCCTCAGCACTGTGAGGTGAAGATACTTCTGCTATATCTAGGATCTTTCAAAAAGTGCTTTTCAGGACAGATATCAAATATGGACAGAAAACTTTGTATGTTGGAAAGGGGATCTTGAGGGGACAGCATGGACTAAGAAAATAATAAATTGAGGGATTAATGCCACTTAAAGTAAGACCGAGACATGGCAATATACGACACTGAAGGTTTCATTTTTACTCTATGGAGAGTGAAATGCTTCCACTTTAGTAAGCTGACCATATTCCAAAATTATTGTGGTTGATACAATATTGTGCATGAATTACTGGCCTAACCCTGCAAGAACAGTATTTGATTTGTGCAAACATCCCTTGCTGCAATTTAGAGAAAAAACAACCTGGTGTGTTGGTTACTGGTACAGGGTATCTGTCATTTCTGTAAGGAAAACATGAAGCATAGGGTTTGCTTTTTTGGGTGTCACTTCTTGGAGTGAGTACCTAAAACAGATGTTGTATTTTTTTTGAAGTATGAAACAAAATCTAGTTATTGATTAAAAAGTATATAAATACAAATAAAAAAAGCTCAAAGCTTCTGAAGTGACTCCACAGAGTTCAGACTTTTAGCAGTATAAACATAATATAAACTTCATTGTCTGTAGTATTGTGCCATGACATTAGTCTCACCAAGACAAAATGCCACTTTGCTGCAAGCAATAAATCTGACAAAGCATTTTTTTAACATAATGCCCTAACTTGCTAAGACAGGCTTTTACACACTTCCAAACTCTTCTCCCTGAAAATTAACCCCGTTGATTCTTCAAATGTTAAGGGTCTCGGGCAAAAGTAAACCAAAGGCTGAAGTAAAATAACCATCCCCTTGGAACAGAATGAAACCTTAAATCCAGGAGGGATCAGTCTAACTTCATATACATATATATATGTATGCGATACACATATATATGAAATTAAAATAGAGACACACATGACTTGGGCATCAGAAGGGGACTGCTACTTTCATACATTCATAAATAGCTGCTGAATTCTCTACTCATGAAGAAGCTCTTGTAGGCAGTTTGGGGATTTGAAAATCTCAGGGACCTCACTGTCCAGCTTACAGATGACCTTGTATATGGCCTTCTTCCAGGAAGGATCAACATCTTTGCCTGCGATAATGGCATTGAAAAACTCCCGTAACGTGATCTGAGCCACTTCCAGGAATCTCTCTGGAACCTGCTGATACAAGGAGACAATGGCATTAATACAGTTTTCAATTTCAAGTCTCTGGTTCTTCAAAGGAAACTGAGCTAAGTTCTTTCTTTCAGAAAGGGGCTTACATAGCACCTGCATTTTCTAAATGTGGCAGCCCTCTATTCTCTTATGCAAAGCTGTTATATATAGTACTATAGCAATAACTTTTATAACATGTGTTAGAGATCTTTGTAAAGTCTACTGACAGAATGTAGGTAACAAAATGTTACTGTCTGAGTTGGGAGAGTGAGGGGATTTATAGGATATAATTAGCAGGAGGGGAAACAAGCACAATTGTCTTTAACGAAAGAAATCTCTGCTTGATATTTTGCCTGTGCATTTATGGCCATGCTTCCCTCTCCATGTGAGAACTAATATGAAAGTTATGCAAGCACAGAAGGCCCTTAGTACCTTTGTGCTTGACTTTGGTCACAACCAGTGCTGAAAGCTGTCAAATAAATGAGGTATCTCTGAATGTTGTTTGTAGATTAAAACCAATCAAGCAGGAAAGCCTTCAGCTAGTGGCTTGCTTCTGTGGCTGCTATGAACAAGAACCCCATAAAATGGCTTTCTCAGGAGACATTTCCTTCTTTCAGAGTCTTTCCTTCTTTTTCATGAGCACACAAACACCACCCTAACCTCTTTAATGGGTGCATTGTGCTCCAAGTGGCTACTGAGCTAGGATGATTTAAACTCATTTGTGGTTTCTAAATGTCACTGTCACTTCATGGGTGAAACACTCAGCTAGCAGAAACATGCCATTCTCAGAAGCCTCTGAACTATGGGTGAATGTTAAAAACCACAGTTACCTCCAAACTTTAGTAATTCACTCTAAGTAGCTGCCCCAGGCACCAGACCACCTTCTCACCCTTTGCCTTAAATGATTCAAAAGCAATTGCTACAATGACCTGCAAGGTTGAGGTAATCTCCATAAAGGTATTATTTTCCACTTTTATCACGGAAATATGGCTTCACAGCTCTAGAACTGCTAATAAACAGCCGGCCAGTAGCCAGCATGCTTATAATAGCAAGTATTCCCTCACTGCTATTCTTTGTCCCCTCCGGCAAGAGGAGTTCTCCGACCTGCACCAGGAGCCACTTGAACCATTCCCGTGGCAGGCAGACACTTGGGTAGCTCTCACTCATTACTGAGTTCATGTCACACCGCCAGATCAGGGCCAGCCTCTTATTCTCTTCAGGTTTTTTTTTTCTTGTCCCTTTAGAAACTACTTTGAAAAAACTTGTCTGGAAATGTGTGTGATCAATCTGATATAAGAGAGCTCTGGAGCCTGGCTCACTTATCATTGTTAGGGAAACACCAGCAGTTTGATAGCCACGTTCTGCCATCAGATAAGCATGAGATCATCTCCCCCTGACACCAGCTGACAAACCCTGCTTCCAGAAGCCCCAGAGAAGTCCTCTGTCTACCTCTGAGAGTGAAATTCAGCCCCTACATGGGGTTTTTTGGGGGATTTTTTGCTCACAAAAGCATGTGTAGAAATTTTTTATTCAACAGGGTGCACAGAAAGACACATCTTTACAGATGGTCTATTCCTGCAATAATTAAAAGCGAAAAAATTAACCTTTATGTTTCACTTACTCCAGCTCACAGAAGTTACTCAAAACTCCCCATAACCACTCATTTGTTTAGGCATTTGTCAGGTAATATGTCTGCAGAAAATACCATGTTTTCTCATTCTTGCATTGCTGAAAAAAAATTTACATGCTTTTCTGTTCATGCAGTTCAATGCTCCCGTGCTGTTCATCACCCTTGGTATTGCTGGGCACTATGCAAGGGAAAGAGTTTTTCGACTACATGATACTAGAATTCAGGAAAAGGAATAGATAACCAAATTTATGGAGTAGACACTGATGTTAGTTCATGAGAGCAAAACCTATTGATTTTGGCATCCACTCCAGAAGACCAACACTAGATGTCTTTCTTCCCCTTCCAAGCTTCTGGAGATGGGGAAGAGGCAATTACAAGCACCTAGATGAGGAGCATGAAGTCTAAATGCACAAGGTCCTACCTCTCCTTCCGACCTCATGGTTACACCCATGACAACTTTAAGCATGGAAGTGACAACCTGGATTTTAAGTTGG
>JAHLSL010000010.1:11492460-11507460 GCA_025920805.1 Petroica traversi
ACTGGCTGGAGTGCTACTTTGTCAAACAGATTTTAGTTTTCTCGGCTAGATAAAGACGATTTCAAAATGGGGTAACGTGTTGCAACCAAGGTTTGAAAACTATGTGGCCTTCAAACAGTCTGCTTGTTCCTACTACAAAGCTGGATAAACATACTTTAAAAATGATAAGATTGGACCAGTCCTGGTCCTGATTTTACTTTCAAATTTTATATAAAGTAGAATTCTTGGTGCATGTGAATTTGGATTTTTTTTTTTTTGATCCTCACTATAAGCAGAAATAAAGAAACACAGCATAGACAGCTCAAGATGCTTTTTCCAATTTTTCCAATTGCAGGACATTATAGGTTTCAAAAGTCTTTATACATGTCGACCTGATGGGCAACAAGTCACCTTGCCAAATAGGAAAGCCAAAATCTCTCTTGGACTTAGGATCAGAGGTCTTCGGCTGGTGAAGGCTGCTCACGTTGCAGAGCACAAGGTCGTGCTGAGGGGAGTAAACAGGTTGAGGGGATGAGAGGGGCAAGGCCAGATGACTCTTACTGGATGATCTACACAGAGGAACTCTGTAGGGAGCCCAAGGCTCCCTAATAGGGATAAACAGCACCTATTAGACAAGTGCTGGAGAAGCTCTCCTGGCTGATGAGTCCACTTCTGGGGAAGTCTCACCATGGGTAGTTCCAGATCAGACAGCTTTACTGCGTGTGCACAGCAGTCCACACACAGTGACAGCAAAAGAGATTCAGGAGAAATACTTATGCCAAGAAAACCTCATACCAAGCACAAACTAGATTGGCACAGGCACTCCCCACCCCTAAAGTCAGGTAGGTGAGCTTTGGGGGCAGAGAGAAATCTTCTTAAAGGAGATTATTGAGTAAGTCCACTTGTGTCACCCACACATAGCCCTGAGCCTCTTCCTCATAGGAGAAAGATTTAAGCCTGTGGGCTTTGGGGGAAAGCTGGCACCTAAACGCACATTCCCATACCCACAGCCTGTGTTGTATAGGAATCATACCAAGGACAAGTCCTTTGTATCCCTCCCTAGCAGTAAGACATCACACTATCTCTGGAGCCACTTCTCTAAGGGCTCAGAGAGGCTGGTGGTTAGAAACCAGCTTCTCCCTTGCGGACACGCCACCAATCCCTGCTTTAAGAAGGAGCTTCTAGGCAGCTCCCCTATCCACCTGGCCTCCTACAAAGCAGGGACTTGTGCAATTGGGAACTGCAGGCAAGATCTGGAGCCTTTTCCAGGTTAATTGCTGCCCTGAGCAGCACTGCTGCACCGTTGGCTTTCCCAGATTCACAAGGGCAGCGTCTGCAATGCCTCGCCAGTGTCCTGGCTCCTGCCACGTTTATCCAGGCTGTCCCCTCCCCTCATGCACATTCCCTGCTCCCTGAGTGCAGCGAGCTGCTGTGTGGGACCATCTTAGCACTGCGAGTTGGTGTGGCAGCATATCAAGCAGGAGGCTTTGGCTTCCACACAGGAATTGGAGGCAGGTTTTGGAGTAAGTTGCTACACTTTTTGGCGCGAAAGCCACGGCAGCATATGGCCCAATGTTCTCAGTTTAAGTCTGACACTTAACATTATTTAACAGTTTCTGTGTTAGGTGCTTTATAAGGTAAAGGAAATTAACAATTTTCAGCTAATTAGATCACTCAATTGGCTGAACATCCTGGACACCTCTTAGAAAAAAACAGGTTGGCTCAGGCAATGGAAAGGCTAATGCCTCTTCCATTATCACTTATGAGGAGAGGGAAATAGTTGGAAAGGATGCTTTTATTTTAAAAACACGAATGAAAAATACTTCAACTATTGGACACTCTAGTAAACACATTCTTCTCCCAACCAGCACCTTTCTAGTATGCAGGGTGTCATTTTGCCCACCTCTACATGTGTCCCAATCCCCCTGGCTACAGCGGCAGCTCTCTGGTACCACCATGGTTTTCATTTTTGCCTTCAAGTTTCCTCTCACAACTCCTGCTGTACAAATCTCTTAAGAAACAGAATTTTTTTGGAAAGACAAAAAAATGGACAAGAAACTGGACGGCCACTCAGGAAAGCCTGTTCTCCCATTGTGTCACACAAAGAGAAGACCACTGTTGGGACAGCACCAATGTTGGGAAAGGAAAAGCATTAGTCCAAGTCCAGCTCAAAAGAGGAAAATTAGGCAAACAACAGAGGTTGCCTATTGCATTTACTGTTGCAATGTAGATTTTTTACTCTTTTTAAAAAGTTGGAAAAATATTTAAGGATGTATTTTAAAAGTGTTTGTTTAAAATAAAGCTGAGATCCCTTATCCCATGAGGAGAGTTTGGGGCACTAGTAATCTACTGCTGGCTTACTGTTATCTCCTCCACCAAGCTCACAAAGAGGAGAGAGAATGGGCATGGCTCTTACAAGGAAAAAACCTGACAGCGGGGCTGCTGAGATGCCTGATAGTATCAGGGAAGTGAAAGTGGCAGTGCAGTGAAAATGGATACTGCATGATACATTAGATTTAATCACTTGCATTTCAATTAAGCTTTTCCACAAATAAAGACTGGGAAGCACTCTGCATGCTCCCCGCGCGGCTGGAGCACCGAGTGCCGTTGGTGCTCCAACAGCGCTGCTGCAGCTCCTCGGGCTCACACCCCTGCTGCCTCCCATGCCCTCCCTGGTGGGACCCATCTCCCCAGCTCCTGTCCTGCCCCACGCACAGCACTGCAACCCGGGGGATCCCTGTCCCGGGACGGCTGCACCCACGGAGCAGGGGATGAGCTGTTCCATCACGGAAAGGGAGCTACTCTGGCATGCAAGCACTGCGGCTTTAGCGTGCTGGTTTTCAAACACAGCACTTGGTAAGACTCAGGAGTAGAGCAGGATAAAACAAAATAAAAAGGACTTCACATTTCCAATTTGTTTAGACTTTTTGCACCTTGAAATTAGGCTCCCCCCTTCCCCGTCCTCAAAAATCATCAACAGCATTTTACTGGGAAGATTATTAAATTTCCTCTTCTGCCTTACTGATGAATTAGAACTGCATGAGATGTAGAGGCTCCTAATGGAAACTCTGATTGCTCTTAACTTGCTGCATTGCCAGTGGCACTGCACAGAATGGAAAAATCACTAAGGCTCCTACAGCTTATGCTAGCTGGGCATTTAGTGTACAGGAAATGTAAGAAAGAGTCACTGGAGGGGTTACAGTCACACCCCAGAAGCTGTTTCATACAAAAACTGAAGGAGAAATAAAACTCTTGCACACAAGAATAGTCCACCTTTAACTCAGTCCATTGTGGTGAAATGCAATCTGCTACAAGAGGCTGCCTACAATGCCAAGCAGCATATTATGTACCCTGCTGCCAAATTCTGGCAGGTATCACATACAGGCGCCCACAAAAAACCTGCCCAGAAAAGTGAGTACAGGGATGACCACCCAATTCTGGCTCAGCAGAGAGGTTATTGCATACTCTCCTGGACACATCAGCCAGACAGGAATGTGATGTGTTACTCAGAAGGACCAGGAGGCACAGCCTGGACTGTGATGAGCAGGTTATGTCTTGTACCAGCAGCAAGTTGCTACTTTCATGGTGTATTTCCATGTGTGAAAGAGCCAGGCATACAGAATCTGCTGGTTAGACCAGCAGTTAGACAGAGGTAAACTAGCTCAGAGATCTTGCAATTTGAAAGGATTTTTTTTCTGTTCAGTAGAATTTGGCTCCATAGGGGAACCACTAACACTATAGTAAAAGTGATAATTAAAATGATTAGGCATCTAGAATAGATCTTATAGATGTGAATATAAATATAAATACAAATATAAATATAAATTGCAACAGTACAGTAACATGTATAATTGGTGTTGCTTTTTCCTGCACACACTTCCCACCACTCTGCATTGCAGTCACCTTTGTCTTCTGCCTGGCCCTGAAAAGCTTGAACTGTGCCCTCTCCCTCCTCAGTTTGCATGGGTTGGGGTGGGGGGAGTGAGGAGGGAGGTAGGGGAGAAGGATGGGAAGCAGGTGGTGTTTAATCAGTCTGGCAGGGAAGCTGGCTGTCACCAGGGTCCTTTTGGGGGTGTCATGAAGATGGCAAGCATGCCCTCTGGCAGAGGGTACCTCCTTTCCTCTTTCCAATGGCATAGGGAAGGGGCAGGGGAAGAAAATTGTGCACGGGTATGGGTGAAGGGTGTTGCAAATAAAGCTGTCTCCATCAGCCTGGGCTCCCACTGAACAATTCTGACAAATCTCCTCCCAGTGCAACCATGCTTTTACGATCATCCAGAGCCCATCGTGACGGGATGAACTGTTCCAGCTATCCCATCCCGAGCCATGCAGCCAGCCAAACTGGGCTACAAACACCCTGTTACAAGCTCCAGTGCAGGACCTGCTAGGGACCAGTGTGGCCCGCAAGCCTGTGAGGCCAAAGACAAAGCCTTACATCCTAATGGACCGAGCTCCCTCTCATTTGACTCCCCTTTATGCCTTGCGGAAGGAAATGGTGCGACTCCAGACAGCAGTGGATTAGATAACCTCGAGGCTGGGCCTCATCTGATGGAGCCAGCCCTCTCTGCAATTGTAAGAGGTAAGCTCCTGCTCCCCCCGTCCTGCTGTACACTGATATTTGGCACTTAAAAACCTTTTATTTGCAATGTTTATTTCCCCCCTCTCTCCTCTAAAAACTTTCTGAAGTTCCAGACTACTGCTTTAAATGCATTTATATGTCTATGCCACAGTTCTGCCCTAAGTCTCAATCACAGCAGTCTGTCTGCTTTGCAACAGAGATCATGCCATCCCGGTTGGCTGCTCTCTACAAAGCCTCTCCACTAACTAGAGAAACACGTTCAAGGCCACCTCTTTGAGCACTCTGGACCACCACCTGGACAGGGTTTCTTCTGACAGCACATTTCCACCAGAGCTTGAAACAGCCCCCCCCCGCAGAGGGCATACAAAATGAGTCAGAGTCCGCCCATGTACCTTCCCCCTCTGCAGATAAGAAAGATGAACCTTGCCCCTTCCAGATCTAAAGGGAGAAATCATCTCCAAAACGCTGATTACCTTCAGCCAGCCCTTCTGGCTGTCCTTCTATCTCTCACCGACCCACAATTACCTATCAGGAAGACTTTCTCTGACACAAAATTCAGCTGTACTCTAGTGCTGCAGGTGATGGGCTATGTGTAAGTAAAGAAAGTGATCCAGTGCTCTGAGACTTCCTCCTGCTTGGGCTGAATGGTATTACTTCAGTTTTTTGTACTATTAATGTTACAACTGCTACAAACTGCGTCTCCTGCTCCCAGGTTTGCTTTGTCTCAAACAGGTGAAGGACATAAAGTCCTCATGGATCCTTAAAATATCCTGCTGCCACTTCTTCACACCCTCAGTATTTGCCATTACAGATTCAGGTATGTTTGAAAACAGTGTCCTCACTGAGCTCCTCACCAATGCTGGAAGGTCTGCCTGCAAGCAGACCTGTGCTGCCACTGCTCTCTCAGGCCAGGGATGTCTGCTCTGAGAAAGGGCAGGACCCCAGAAAGCTGGCCCAGAAACCAGCACGGGTCACAGCGCTGCTAAACCTCTCCCACGGTTTCCAAAGGATTTTGACAGTTTGCTAATTGACAATACGAGAGCCTGACTCTCATCCATTTTAAAACACACTGAATATATCAAGCAAACAGTGTTCTGCGTGAAGGTGACCTATTCAAAGTCCTATAGGATGGGCAATCCTATCTGTAAGACTTCTGTTAAAGTCAGTCACACAGCCCTGACCCTGCACTGTGCAACAGCATTGACTGGGACCTCCTCTTTTGGCAAGCGTGCCTCACAAAAATAAAAACAACACCCCCCACCCCCACCGCACATCCATGAACATGACGGCTCTGTGACTCCAAATCCACTGCTGCATTTAATGTTTAGTTTTAAAAAATTAAATGAAACTTTTTTTCTAATTAACATTTAAAATATATTCACATACTTGACTGTATAGTAACACAACAAAAGGCAGCTCTTCAGCTGGCATATATTAATTAGCTGCAATGATTGCTGGAGCTGATTTACACCAGACACTGAGAATCCAGCCCAGAATTTAGTTCAGTGTCATGAAGAAAAAGCATGGAGTAGATGGGAAATGGAGGGAAAAATCTTACAAAGCTAGTAAACTAACCCACTATTTCACATCTCTCTGCTATGACATTTATATAGAACAGCTTAGATAAAGTGTAGAAGATCAAACATTTTCCTCAATTTTCACAGTACAAAATGTTCTATGACCTTCTAATGTGACACATTAAAACAGGATACAAGAAATTTCAGCTGATCGGGTCTCATGAACACCCTCAGTTTTCACTAGACAGTGCTGCTCCTCTAGAAGTTCTGAGTGAGAAATTTAGCTATGCTGTCTAAAGAAATTAAGGAAGTCTGGAAAAAAACATGTGCAACTTGCAAGTTACCCCTTACCACAACGAAGATTTATAAAATGGTAAGAGTAATCATTGATTATTTTCCCTTTTTTTTTTTAAACATCAGGTTTTAAAATGGCCTAATGAATTCCTGCTAGATACAGAATGAAAGAAAAATAATTTCAGATTTTAAGGGATAAGACTTTAAGTGAGTGAGGGATGACATGGGTTAAAATTCACCTTGCTTCTCACTCCTCATCCACGATGGGATTTTGGAGAACGACGGACATCTGGAAATCGGTTTTACACAGAAAAATAGAAAACAGGGAAGAACTAGGAAGATGAATAAAGGCTCATCACAGACACAAAAGACCAGAGGAAAAAGAAGCTTGGATTTGGGTATTCTTGTCTGGCAAGGAGGCAGGCAGTAAGGCTAATGAAGCATTTGCGATATGGGACGTATGCCAGCGTAACAAAGAAGATGTGCATCAGCTCTGCAGATGTGCCAAAGCCCCCAGAGCAAAATAATGACATAATCACCATCAGTGTCACAGACCAGACTGTACACAAGGTGACATGGGAGAGAATAAATAAGGGTCTTTAGAGGCCTGTAGTACACACACGGGAAGGAATAGCCATTCCTCACAACTGCCACAAGAGAGTGGCGAGATGCTGGGGATAATGTGTGCAGCTAGCAAAAGAAATCTTGAATTGTGCAAGGCTAACACACTATAAATTGGTGCTTTTCTCGATCTCCAGTTGACGTTTCAATTCCCACTACCCCTTGTTGAATGCAAAATTAAATGGCACTAGGAGTCAGAAGAGTTTGCCAAGTTTTGTTTCGTTTCCCTTGGTTTCTTTTTTTTTTTTTTCTCCTTTTTTTGGGGGGGAGGGGGTAAAGTGGAATGGTTTTTTGTTTTGTTTGAGAAGAGGAGAGGGCTATAAAGATGAGTAAGGGTATATAACTGTAAAAGGAACAAAACAAAAAAACACAAATACCCAGAAACAAACACAGCACATCATCACTACATGCACACATGCACACAGGAACAGAAACCCAACACCATTCAGCTGGAACAATTCTAGGATTCCCTCAAAGCAAAGCTAGAAACAAACGAGGATGGGGTTCAATTTGTTGGTTTTGGTTGTTTTTTTTTTGCAGGGAGGGCAGTGAGAATTTTGCCTTCTGCTTTACAACTATCCCTGAACTAAACCAGAAAAAATAAAAAAAACCCTCTAAAATATTTTTCTATGCTAAAAGAAAAGATTACTATTTTATTGATCAGTAATAAAACACCGCTTAGGGAAATTTAGTACTTAACATGTTATTTGCAGTGGGGAGTAATCTGAAAAGCTCTGAGTAGCCTTAAACCATTTCACAACAGCTCTTCCTGCATAAAAGCAAGTGTTTGCCTCCGTACAGCTGTCTGATTTTGTGGTGTATATATATTTTTTTACAGAAATGTGTCAATTTCTAAAGGGAACATCTGTTTGATAAAGCAGAACAACGATGCAAGTAATCCACAGGCCAAAGTGGGCAAACTGTGAAAGAGCAGGAGATAGGCTGAAGGTGCCAACAGGACTCTTGCAGAAGGAACATTCATGTACGTAATTGTTTGCAGGATCTGGACCTACAAGAGGAGCTCAGAAGAACAAAGCACTTGGCTTCACCAATGTCCCTTTTCATTGCTTCTAATGAAAGATTCATAAGAATAACTTTAATTTTTCATGATCTTTTTTTTGCATTACTGTATTAGCTGCATCTACTTTGTATGCAATTTCTTCTTAAATACAGACAACCTGTTTCAAAATGCCAGACATAATAACTTAATCAGTACAATAATTGATCTTGATTGTTGTGCGGTCCTTCTTAACAGTCAGGAAGTGAGATGGAGCCCAGAAAATGTTTTATATGATTATTCTTCCTGTTGCAAAGTGATTTTTTTTGTGAAGAATACAGGTGAAGGTCCATAGTGGAGTTATTTTTTTTTTCTTTCTTTCTTTTTTTTTTTTTGAGAAAAAAAGAAATTAAAACCTTCCTAATTTGCTAGTTAAACTGTTCAGTGGAAGAATGATTGTATTTGTCCTTTTTGGCTTCGCCCAATTAATTGGAGCAGTAACACAGTGATTGCTAATAAACAGCTCTAATTTGACTGTACTTCTTGCCTATCTACTAACCCCACCATATTTTTGTTTTGCATATCATCAGGGAAAACAAGGAAGCATGTATATAATTTTGTTCTGTTGTATATGAAGTTTAATAATTATGCCACAGTGGATTCTAAATTAATCACAGAAGGCACAACAATATTAATAATCTGTTTAGCAAACTCCAGTGTCTTTGCACTTTGATGTTAGGAGCAGAGACAGTACGAACTGTGGCAGTTTTTTAAATTGGGTGAATGTTTGTTTCTTTTTCAGCTTATATCGATGTTTTCTTTTATGCTTTTTCTACTGTGCACCTTGTTTTCCTATAAGAAAAAAAACCAACAAACCACAAACCAAAACCACGGAACAACTCAACAAATATGCCTGTGCTTATTTGTGTGTGTTTGGATCAAAGCTGATAGATCAAATTTTTCATTTATTTAACGAAGTTTCATTGCAGCCATTCTTCATAATTACAGCAGTGTTTTAATTTTTTTCCTTCCCTTGAATAGGAGAGAAGGGGTTCTGAGAAAGTTTTTAATTAGCTAAATAGGTCTGTGTAATCTAGATGAAATAAACACGCCCGTTTGAAAGGGTTGTTAGAACTTTTCCAGCCATTTAATCCATAGATGGCTGAACACAATGATACCTTCCACAGAAAGCTACAGCCACCACCAGCAGCTGTTAGAAGAGAGCTTGCTCCCTGCTCCTATTGATAACCCTTTGTGGAATGAAGAAAAAGAGCTGAGGGAAGGAGAACTGAATGTCAGACAATAGACATCGCTACACACACTGTCTCTGAACTTTCCTCATCTCTGAAGGACAATTAATTATGAAGGCCTTTGGGGTAGGTCGAAGCAAGGGAAAACCTACTGCTGGCCCAGCACTCCAGCCGCTATCTCTGTGTTTGTTAAATGGTTGTGCCTGTTGGGGAACCAGAGTAGCAGCCACCAAAATAGCCAATAGATCATTTAGGAAAAAAGAGCAAAAGATTTTTTTTATGTGTGTCTGTCCTTGTATAATTCTATTCTCACTGTGAAATCATCCATACACAAAACACAAGGACAATTTTTTTTTTTTTTTAGAACCACAGGGTAGGTTACAGTCAGAAACGGCCTCTCAGTGGTGTGTTAAAAAGGATGGTCTTTTCACCAAATCATTTCACAGAGGCAAAACAGACAAACACAAAGAGTTGAGACTTTTTCTCCTACATTAAATAGAGTAACTGATAAGGTCAGACATATGATACCTAAAGACATGAATCTGTGAACTCTTGAAGTCAAAGGACTTCTCTGTGCAAAGGAACAATCTTTCAAAGGAAATAGATCATAGAACTCCACTGAATCCCCTTTAAACTTTATGAAGCAGGAGGAGAAAAAGCTCTAAGTAGGGAAGCTTGACAGAAGAGCCTTGAACTATTTTCTGAAGGAAAGATGAGACCCTCCCTAGGCTGCCACAAAACATCTTTTTTTTTTTCTAAAGGCTCTTCTGAACTTTGATATGTGCCAAGACACCGCTATTGAAAGCTGTATAATTATGTGCTATAGCCACTGTAGAAAATGCTTTGTTCACCACAACAAAGAACAATAAGCAAAGTAAAGTGACATTACACTGTATCTTTTTCTTTAAGAATGTTGAGAAAGGTCACGGTACGTTATAACTAATAAAGCTGTTGAGTAAGGAAGTTTAAAGTTGGGCTTGCTGTGCTTAAATGCAACCCAATGACAAAAAGGCACAGGGAACTAAAATTGTAATGACATTAAAAAATAGATCATATATCGACGTGCCAACTTCATTATACAAACACCTTGATTCCAAAGGATACAAACAGCAGACTCGAGTGTAGTGCTGCAATAGTATTCCTCTCGCGACTCTCTCCCTAATAGCTTCCAACTACGGTCTGCAGTGCAACTAACTGCAAAAACTGATTAATAAGGATTAATTGATACATGCCACGCACGGACCTTCTATTGCAAGCTGTGGATTTTGTTACTTGATTAAAAACCAGGTTCATGTCCTGTGCAGTTTCAAGGAAAGCTCTGCTGTTTCACAAGGGTGCCTCTTCAAAATTAGATGGGAAAAAAAAAAAAAGGGGAAGAGGCCAGAGGGCATCAATTAAGTTTCCTGAAACGGAGATTTTTAAGTGAAAAAGAAAAAACATCTGGCCACCTATGTTTCAGTTTTCCTTCAGAGGATTCAGGACAGTTACATTTGTTATTCTCAAATTGCCAGAGCAGCTTTACTCCCCTTGCTGCAGATCAGCAGACAGCAGCCTTCCAACTCTGTCTTTAAGAATGCCGAGAATGATGTTGAAACACTACAACAATAAAGCCCTTGAAGGAGGAAGTATACAGCTGAGGGAGAAATGTGAGGAGTGGAATACTGAAACAAACAACTGTCCCGTTGGGCTGTGCTGGTACCACCAGAAGCACAGAGGCTGCCAGAGCAGGGCAGTTTGCATGGAAAGAGCAACCTTTGGGATGCAAGTTAGCAAGTTAGAGGCTTGATTTTCACTTCTCTTGAGGCCACTTTGCACTGCTCTAGAGTATTAGGGTGGTTACAAACTGTACTTTACAGTGCCTATGTGCTGCAAAACCACTCAAAAGTGGCCTTAGTTTAAATGAGAATCAGGTTCAAGGACTTTAATTCTCCTTTTGATGAACACCAATTCAGTTCAAGATGAATCCTGCAGATGAAACTGAGGGAGAATACAGGTTCCTAAAATAAGCATATGAGCGGCCAGTGTTTTTTATAATTTAGGATGTATTAATTTTTGGATGCAGTGCTGGGCACACTTCATTTTCAGGGAATGGACTGCTGAGGACCTCCTGACAAAGTGACTCTTATTGAGCATCCCAAAATGAAATTGAACTAAAATCATCATCACTTCTGAAAATGTTGGCAGCCTGCATTCCTCTCAAGGGCTTGTAGGCCACTTACATGACTGGGTTATTAGACAGATTTTATAGGGGGTGTTTTACATCATCCCATTGATTTTTATGGGACTAACTCAGAGTGCCTTAAGTTAAACATTCTGCTAAGACCTGAGCACAACTGGTCTTAATTAGGTTTTTCCCACTAGTACGGTTTTCCCCTGCCAAAAGAAGGGCAAACTCCCTAAAAATGGTTTTCTCCCCCTTGGAAACGACATGTGGCGTAACCAGCGCGGTGGAACGAGGCAATCCTCGTGCCGAGCCCCGCCGTACCAAAACTGCAGACAGTGTGTTTGTGCAAATAACGCAGCTTGGCAGACGCCTCACCATTGTGATCCATCTCAACAACTGCATCTGCAAAATCGGGCAAGGTCCCGTGAGGCAGCGGGCGGGCTGAGCTCAGGAAGAGGGTGCGTGCGGGGCTTGCCTTGGCCTGCCCACCCCACAGAGGAGTGGGCAGGGGGGCACAGAGGGGAACTGCCACCACAGAGGCACCCTGACCCTTCAGAACTTTGGCTGAGTGGTTAAATGCCCATGAGGAAAAGGAACGGGCACTTGTGCAGAGAGGTATTAGTACATGGAGAATGATGGTAGAGGCTAAAAAAATGCCAGGGAAGAAGGATGATTGAGAAGGAGTGGGAGACAAAGCAAGGCTAAAATTCAGGTACAGTCTTCAGGCCAGTTTCTTTTGATTGTTTTAGGTACATAAAACAGAAAGGAAACCGTCCTGTTTATGTTTTTTAACTCTTGCCGTATTTCTATTTTAACTCAAAGCATGGTATCTCTCTGGTTTTCAATAATCCTGCCAGAGTCACAGCTCTGATGACCTATGTTAGGGTAGATTCTGAAAGACAGGTATGAAATTATTCAGGTTTTACTTTCCTTTCTTTTTCTTTTAATGCATAGCAACAATGCCTGACTTTAACTATTGCAGCTGGCATTCAAAAGCCTATGGCAACACCGCAGATGAGACACAGCAAGCTGTCCTCTCTTTCTGACCAGCTCGAGCCGGGACACTGACATTTGTGGTTTTCATTCACCAGGACAACCCACCTTCCTCCCTGGCACCAGAATAGAGAAGCCCCTTCAGCTTCCACAAAAAAAACCCTGAACTGGGTTTTTTTTTGGTTTTTTTTTTCCCTTTCAAAACTCAGTCCCTAATGCTCTGCTCAGCTCAGCACATGTTTCTCCAGCTAACCCTAGTGCAAGAGAGAAAAATGTGGAACTGGCTACACACGTGTACACACAAAACACAGGCAAAGTTTCACTGCACAGGAGGAGGCCTTGGATCTGTCTCCGGCTCTCAGCCACAAGGGTACAATGACAAAGCTAAAAACGATAGGACATGTGGTTTGTTAAACATCTTATTTGACTTTGCTACAAGCTGTCAGGGGAAATGCCCAGGGAAAGGAACATAGTATTACAAATTCTTGAACTAATCAATGGCACAGTCTGATATGGACCAAACACACATTCTAACATTAGAATTTTTTTCCTAATAGTCAGTTTAGGCCTATATGCATGAAATATGTACATGAATGTGACCCAAGAACAGATAAACGGAAGGGTTTAGGAATGATAGTGTAGGTGATTTAAGAGAAAGAGCATATCAGACTAATCAGAAGATCAGCAAAGCATCATTGAAGTATGAGAGGAAGGAACTTTGATGATGCTAAATATGGCAAATGCTCAGTTTGCTAAATCCTCTTGGATCCAATTTCAACATTACAGTACTTGTCATTTTTGCTTTCCAGCTTGTGGGGGAGGGGATGAGCATTTATCAGGAAAAGTTACATTGTCTACATTAAACACTGCTTAACGTTCTAATAACTGCTGGATCCTCAGCAAAACCAAGACCTGGACTATAGGAAATTCTCATTATACCACATAACACAAGAAGACTAAATGAATGAATTTGCAACCACCATTTATAACAACTCTTTCCCTCCTCGATGGAGGAAAACAAACCAAGGGGCTCCTTTCCAACCCACTGCAGGACCCTTGGCTGTGGAGACTGCTATCACTAGCACTACTAAAAATATGAGATTTATGTTTTCTTATCTACCTGAAAACACATATACACTCACCGCAATTCTTCATTGGAGTAATCCTTTTACATTAACACTGCCACTAACACTTTGAAAATGAGTAATAAGTGTCTGAAATCATCAAGAATATGAGCACTTTTGAGAGCAAAGAACATTTCAACCTATGTTCTACGAACAGGAAAAAGTTAGTAAGAAAAAAACTTGAGGGAATTTAAGCACAAGGAAAAAGTTGGTCACACTTATCTCCTGGTGTATTTCCTTTTTTGTTCCTGTATTTAGCATCAGGGCAGACCTTCAAACCAGGGGTGGGAGTCTCCCGCCTTGTGCCTGCTTGAGTTCCTAGCAGGGCCAGAGCCCTTGGGAGTGCCTGGGGGGTCATAGCACACCAAAAAAAGTCTAGCTGTTGCCATCATCCACCATGAATGGCAAAACCCTTGAGGAACATCCTCTTTCCCCCTCTTCCTTCATCTGTCCCTTCCGTGCAACCATCCTCCCAGAAAAATCTGCCAGGCCAGAAGAGGAGGAAATGGCCAAGAAAGAAAACAAAGTCTTTGCTTAGACTTTTTGCATCATCTGAACTTATGAAAACAAGCCCTGCTAAAAATCCACCAGAAGGATTTTAGGCAGGAAACCACCCTCCTTATGCTGGCAAATGTCACTTTTGCTACAGGAGGGGGATCATTATGCAACTTGACCCTGAGTGAAAAGCGCAGACAAAAAAAAAAATTAATAATTAGTACCACCATGGCTTTCCCACTCCACCAAGAGATGGGATTACTCAAGCCTCCCCCACATGCACACCCTGTTCAAATGCATCATTACATCTGACTACCTGAACAATGCAAACTGCCACCCTCAGCAGGGAGAAACACTCTCCCGTGGTATCGCCGAGGGTCAGCATGTTAATGATAACAATAGTCTGCTGAGCTACCAGGCTGGCCTGTAAACAGGAATCTTAATCAAAGCCACAAACCTGTTACAGCAGAAAACAGAGCATTTACTTCGAGTACTCATTTTATCCTGTAGTTGGACAAAGCAAATGCATTTTAGTTCGGTAAATCAAATGAAGGAAAGCAGTGTTTGATCATACAATTAGGGAGATTTGGAAAGCTTTGAGGTGACTTCTTTGACTATTGTCGCTCCTAAAGAAAACTTAAAAAAAGTCGAAACCAAGAAACTTATAAAAAAAAAAAGTGAAAACTTTTATCTCTTGTCAGGTCCTAGTGAGATATAAATCTCCAGCTACCAGGGCTAAAAAGATTAATTAGTATCATTCAGGATTGTCATGATTCCACTGGTCACAGCCACATAAAAAAGGTGCATTATTTTAAAGGCAGCCTGGACCTTGGAGCGACTCACACACACACACAGAAACAAAGATCAGTGCCTACCTCAAAATCATTTGCTTTATTGTAGTGCATGTTCAGGGCCCTGTACAGCTCACAGTCTCTGGTTATAGACAGCTCCTCAGTGCTCGTGACCCCGTCGTTGATGGCTTGCCGT
>JAHLSL010000010.1:11512460-11519960 GCA_025920805.1 Petroica traversi
ACTGTTTCTTTCTGACAGAAAGAAAGGGATTCTACACTCTGCTTATGTAAGCACAAATATGAGGAAACCAACTGAAATGAAACAATGAGGGAGCACTTGAGAACTGCTCCAAAATGTTCTTGGAAGTACATTTCTCCCACCACAAAAAAGTCCTTTTTAACAGGATATATAATGAAGACCCTTTAATTTACTGTAATAACTATCCTTACTTTGTTCTAAAATTTCAAGGGTTTTTTTTTCAGATTTAGAAACATTCCCTTGCCTCATCTAGGCACTAGGAGGGTACACCTCAACAAGAAGAACAAGTGAATAAGGTCAGAATGTAACCTTTATGTACCCAGAAATATTATTAATCTCTAACATGATAACACGATACCATTTCGTGAGCAAATACAGCATGCAGTAAGCAGAAAGGAAGGGGTGGGGGGGGTAAGAGATTTTCTTACCTTTACATCAGAGAAGTAGGTTTTCAGCATATTGGAACTTGGGTACCGGGTGTAAAAGAACATGAGCTTGGCCTTTTTCAAGTGATTCGGTGACAAGCCTTCCTGCATGTAGGATTGAATTAGTAAAGGAAAATTCTTTTCTTGAGAAAGTTGTTTATGAACGTCCAGAGCTAGCAAAGTCCCCCATTAAATACTCTACAGTCCCCCAGATTACAGGAGAAAATATTAACATTTAAACTGCTGCACTGTAATTTTCTGTAAAATAGGTAAATGTGGGATGAGAGGCCATGTAACTCAAACCATGTGTTTCCTATCAGTTTGGGTGCTGGGTCTCAGGGATCTTGCAAGTTTACGGATTGTGTACCATATGTACTTTCACTTGTTGCTACGGAAACAAATGCAGGAAGCATGTGCCACAGGAAACCTATCGCGAGCTTTTTTCTCCTTCTCCTTTGCAATGCCAGCAAAAGTTTCTTTTCCTCTCAGTGTTGTGCTGCTTGCACACAACAAAAGCAGCGCATGAAAGACAATCAGAGGCACTTTTTGATTTTGAGCAGTTTTACACAGGCAGCAGGTTTCACCTGTGTCATTCATGTCGATAAATTTTAACATCTCGGGTAGCTCTCTCTAATCCTGCTGTTGCTTTGCGCCAGTGGCTGCCCTGCAAATCAAAGTGAAATTTGTACCAGGCAGAGCCCCTTGGCTGCTGAATCCCCCTGCCACAAACTTGTCGCCTCCTGATTTACACAGTTAACTCCTTGGAGAACGGAGCTGTATTTGGGGCTAACCAATCAATACATGTGGGCTAGCAAATCAATAAATGGCCACTTACTCTATAAGGCAGCCTATTTATCCTGGAAACATCATTACCTTTTAGATCTGTAAACAGAAGCAACTAAAAGAGTTCCCAAGGGAATGTGAAGCTAACCATAACAATCTCGGCTTGCTGATTTTTCTCCCAGCTTCTTGGCTCCCTTTTGTGGACTGCGTGCTAGGACGGCTCTGGTCACATCTGTGCCACAGGCTGGCCCTGCCATTTCCTCAGCAAATTAATGGCTTTATAATTTATCAGAAATGAAGATGCACGTGGAGAAAATCAATGTGTCCCCCACAAGGTCAATTAAGGGTTCTTCCCAGAAGCTTCTCTAAGGACTGTTTCTCCTAAACGCAATTGTTGAAAATTTTGCTCGGTTCACACCTACGGTGGGGAAAGGTCAACCAAGTTGACAGATGCGCTGCAGCCAAGGTGCCTCTTCTGCCTTACAGCTGGGTGCACGTCAGCACAGAACATCCCACTCCAGGCCTCGAGAAGGGAAACCCAGACTAATTTTTGTCAGCAGCCTATTGGTGATTAGCTAGGCTTTTTCAGTAAAATTCCTTTTTCTCTAATTCCTGAAATCTGCTGAAACCCCCTCCCTTCATTTCAGTTACAATGTTCATTTTTAGATTAGAAAAATGTGGCATTTAAAAAAAATTTAAAAAGGCCTTGACAATATTAGTTTAAAAACCTCTTATTATCTGGAAGTACATGGAAAACGGCTCAGCTGAACTTGCATTTTGTTTTAGATGCTTAATGATTACAAAGAAGATAATTTATGACTGACATACTTCTTGTGCCAAGAGAAGAGTTGAAAGAACCTCCAGTTACCTCCATTAGACTGATAGAGAAGTCTAAAAGAGCATTACACTCTGCAGTGCCATCTGTCAAAATACGTAAGTGAAATAATAGTAGCAAGCTGTCACCTATTGCTTAGTGATAAGAGTTTTAGACAAATCAAAACTTCTATGCCAGAAATCCGTTTTGTTATGTGATCCTTTGAGAAAAGTGGGGGTCCAAAGGGGAACTCCTGTAGGAGAGAAAAAAAAGTAATCCTGAGTCTCCTTAATTTGCAAGTCCTCTGATGCTGACAACATGTTAACATCGGGTTTGGTGTATATTCTCTTTCAATGCAAGCTCAAGCATGGACTTAAACTTCAAAAAAACCCCTCTCATATTTGCTGGATTTAAGCATATTAGACAGTTGTCTAAGCATTTGGATTCCTTCTGCATTTAGGATTTTTAAATATTTTCTGCTCTAATGCCAGAGGATATTGATATTGAATGAAACATGTATTAAAAGATGCTCTGAGACTCAAATTCCCAGAAATCCATTTTTTATTAAAATTATACTTGTTCTTAAGCACTTGGCAGCCTTAAAGCAATATCAAATATGCAACAAATCTGTATATCTTGATCCTAAGGTTTACGCTTTACCATGATAAAAGATACGATCTGTAATAATCTAGCAAAAAATAGTTAATGACAGACTTAAGAGCTAAGAATTAGATAACCCATTGCTATTTCAGAAGAAAAAAAAAAAGCCACAACTGAACTGACCAATTGCTTAATTTCCTTTTTAAGTGCTTAGGCTGAAAAGCAACTGTTCTTCCAAGAAAGCACTAGCTGTTTCCAGGATACTTACACACGCACAATGACTCATGATGAAACAGATTCAGTAAACATACAGCTGTACCGAACACGAGCTAAGCCCCATTCAAGGCCAGGAAAGAAAACGAGCACAAATAAATATTAAGGAGGTAAAGGGAGGAGGGGTGCCGAATGGAACGCAAACAAGCTCTGTCCCAGCAGCTCGTGTGGCTTGCCTCAATTCTCTTAGCTATAGCTTTGTGAAGACAGATGACATTCAATTCTATGGGTAATGCAAAATAGACAATAACTGCTGAAACTTGAGCCAGCTGCCAGGTGTTTAAAAAAAAAAAAAAAAAAGGAAAGGAAAAAAAAAGGAGAGAAAGAAAAGATGATAAATCCATAAATTAATGAAAGACATCTGCTCAGGAACATAAAAGATCAGAGGAACAGTGTACTGCAGCTGAACCTAAAGCGGCGTTCAAACAACCTGAGAGTCCCAGCGTCGTGGGTTTACACAGTGCAAAGCTGCCTCACCTAGCACAGCAGCAGCAGAAAAATGGTAAAGCCCTAAGAAATAGGAAGTGAAAGACTGGGAACAAAACATACGGGGACAAAACATATACATGCTTTTTAACATGAGAAGCACAAGGGTGGCACTGCACAGCATTTGATTCATTTGCACTTCAATCCTCCTCCCAGGTAATGCTCCTCTTTCGCAAAAATATTTTTCAGCAGAGCTGATCTTTCACTCCTGTTACTCTCAGCCTGAGCCCCCATGAACACTCTAAATGCTCTTCTAGCCCACACATGCATTGAGCTGAGGAAAAGTGGCAAGAATAGGCTGTATCAGGTAAAAAAAATCTGCACCAGCAAAGCCAATCTGCTGCTTAAGTTACACCTCAGGTAGTTTTAATCAGCAAAGCTCCAAATAGCTGCATCTCAGAGCATCTTCAAGTCCCTCCAAAAAAGGGCTGCCTGGCTGCAAAGCATTTGATCATTGCCCAGGTTTTATCAACAGCACAGACTTATCCAGCTTGCTGTACAATCACACTTTTTTTTTTTTAAGTTTAATTAGTTTAATTCTAGTCAGATGTAATAACTCCACATTTCAAAATGTTGTAATTCACTAATTATAGCTTTCACATATTGGGACTGTGAAACTTATTCCAGTTGGATTGGAATTCTGTTTAAAAATAAATAAAATTGTGGAAATTTGCACTAATGTTTCAAAGTCCTCTTGCCAGGGAGAGTGCACTAAACTTCTTTACCTTTACAGATGTCTTAACAGCACACAAACTACTGCTGAGCTTCAATTTTGATCTATGCAAATGTTTTGTGACTGAACAAGGCTATTTTTCTTGAGATGCAAAGAGGATGCATGACAAAGAAAGATCATGCAGAAAAACAATTCACTGTCTGTTTCTTTTTGAATTTGAATAAAACTTAATATTTGATTAAACAGATTAGTTTGCAAAGATACAGACTGCATTCATGACCAAGATGGGAATTCAGACTGCAGGTGCATCTTATCTTGTTTAGCAACATACACAAACATTAACCATTTCCTTCTGTAATTCAGCAAAGAATGATCAGATACATTTTACAGCCGTTGGTTTAAAAAAAAAAAACAAAAACAAGAAAACAAAACCCAGGCTAGTTTAGTGTTTAACTTACTACTAAAACCTGAACTTGGCTGTATCTGCTGGTCTTATGTTTTCATCCTGTCTGCACTGTCCAGGAAAACAGATGTTACTTTCTGCAGGGAAAGATCTGCTCCTTTCAAGAAATTTATTCCCTATACGTGCACATTCAACCATGTAAAATAAGTGCCATCACAGAATTGACCAGAAACAAACCAACCTCCACACCATGCCTTTCCCTGGAAAACTGTAAGCTCCCTGGACACACGAGCTGCTGCTAGAAATAAAACATCCATCCCTACAGCTGAGCTTTATACCACGGTACACGTGTAGAAGTGTTATTTAATAAATCTGGTCTGTATCTAAACCCAGAATAAATTGCAGCCTGCACTAGTGCCTAGGTGGGAAAGTCAGAGTGTTTTCCCGATGGCAGGGAAAGAAACCAGGACAGTGAAAAAGAAAAGGGATCACTGTAGCACCAGGCATTTCCCTTGGCTATAACTTGAGCAACAGGGGATTCTTGCACCCCTGTTTCAGCAGAAACAACAAGCTCCATTAGAGAGCACCCCTGTTTCAGCAGAAACAACAAGCTCCATTAGTGAGAATGAGCAGAAGAAAAGGGGAGAAATGGGAAGGCTGGGGGAGAGATGCTCCATGGGTGGGATCAAGTGCAGCCCTAGAACTACTCCTAGTTCACACGCTTGACATGTTCCACCTCTCCTCACTGCTCTCTCAGGATGGGAGAACTACTTTTATACAAAAACAATTAGTATGCTGCTGTACTGTTTGGTAGAAATTAATTGCCCTGGCCTGAGTCTTGCCCTCAGCCTCCACTCCTGTTGACCTTGGGACTGTTTCCAAGCACTTGCATTTCAATATGCAGGAGAGATCTTTGGTTTGGAACTCCCCGAGTAATTGGCACCACCTCTGAGCGATGTGGCATCTAGACTGCCTCCTCTCTTTTGCCTTACAATGTACAGTGAAGAGAGGATTTCCCTGTTACCAATGCTCAACAAGATCCTTTTCTGAGGAAGAGGTGTCTCAAACACCGCATCCACTACCAGCTGGCTCTCTAAAACACCAACATCTAAAGAAGGTGCTTTCCGACACAAAACACTTTCCCCTGTGAAAATTGGACTATTCACACAGGTTTGACAGCAGCAATCCTGACTCATACCAGACCCAAGTTGGACCAAAGAGTGATGGGTTTTGGACCTGCAGCATCTGCCTTGCCCCAGTGGTGCCCAGGATGATTGGAGGGGTGGGAAATCCAGGAAACCAGTGCTGTCTAGAGTCCTGACAGCACCCTCCTGAGGATTTTATAAACTTAAAGAAAATGTGTTCAATTATTCTAAAACAACCAGAGTTATCAATCACCTAGAAGGTACCTAGAAGAAGCACAGCCTTGGGCTTTTGCCTCCATAACCTCTCCAACTGGAGAAGTTCCTCACCATTGCTACTGTTACCCAGAGAGGGCCAGAGCTATTCGGTTGCAAATTCTTTCATAATCTTGGGAATGAAATTAGATGCATCTAAAACTCAATACTTATGCTGTTGCCTTCTGCTGGGGTCCTGGAGCTAGGAAAAATTGTCCATCTACTCTTCATGCAAAATCCTCAATTTTAGCATGGGGTAGGCACGGTATTTTACTTGCTTTCAATACAACTGTACCTGGAAGCAAAACCTTTTGACCAAAAAGCATGTTATGGGAAAAGATGGAAGGATTACAAGGCTTTACAGCTAAAGGAGAGGAAAAAAAAACCAATCAAAACAATGAACAAGAAAAAAAAATCTAGTACTAGTTTCCAGGAAAAAAAAATCATTATTATGTCTGGATATGCCTAAATAAAGGCAGAGATGGATTTGTCGCCCTAACTAAAGCCTGCTATTGAGCTAAAAAGAGAGATTTTATTATCTTTTTTTTTTTCTTTTTTTAAGCAGGGGAAGTGTCCTGTAAATTTAATACAGCTGAAGTTTTATATTTAATTGTTCTCTCTAGCTTTCCAAAATAATTTGCTTTGTGTATGTTAGGACAAAAGATTTCTGTGTATGGCTGAACAGAGGTTAATCATGCATAGCAGGCAGCTGCACAAGGGCTGAAGAACAGACCTCTGGGTGGGGGAAAGAACTTGATGCAGCCTGAATATATCAGTACCTGTGTCTTTTGTGCTTCCTTTCTCTTACTCACTTGAGAGCTGAACTCTCACAGACGACCAGACCGTGGCTCTCCACAAGCCCCGGCCACGACACCATTAACACGGGCTGTACATTGGCCTGGCAGGGGAGGGAAAGGAGGTGGCCTGGCCGTGGCTGGAATGGATTTTGGCTGAGGGCAATGCCCCCTCAGTCACCTCCCTGCCTGAGGAAAGACCTGCCAGCCCAGGGAAACCCACTGGCACCCAGGTCATGGGTTTGGCTGCCTTTCTGACCCCTCGAGGCAGACTGAAAGGCTGGGGGAGGGCCAGTGGCCTTTTTAGGTGAACACCATTGCTGAAGAGTGCTGTCAGTCAACACCACATGTTTTATTTGGCCTCACCAAGCCCCCCGCCAGTAGCCCACGAGCACCCGACTCCTGCAGCACCTGGGGGAAACCCCCTGGCACTGGCATGGCCCCTCGTCCTCTCCCACCAGCCACTGCCAGTTATCACTCATCTTTTGAAAAGGATATTGCACTTCCCGAGTAGGGCGAGATTTCGGACATGTCTTGCAGGTCGCCACACTCGGACTTAATGAGGGACAAGGATAGGCCCTCGGCGGCGCTGGGGGGGGTGGGCTGGCGAGCAGGGGTGGTGGTTCATGTGGTGCGACGACATCTTGGTCCTCAGGCTGGTGGTCTCCCGGGTAAGGTCGAGGGATTCGGGGGAGGCGCGCTCTTTCCCTGGGAAGGAGGCCGATGGGGCACCCAGCGGGCTCTGGAAGGGGTAGGCCATGAGGGGCAGCGGGAATGGGTGGCGGAAGGAGGAGGTGGAGAAGCCGGCGGTGGCCGAGAGCGGGGACTGGTGCA
>JAHLSL010000010.1:11522460-11527508 GCA_025920805.1 Petroica traversi
AAAGATGAAAGAAATAACATCAATCAGCTGCGTGAGAAAGGAAGATACCTTCTCTTTATATGAACTCTCATTGTTTCCCAGGAACACAGCATAAAAAGATAACACACTTCCTTGCATTTTGTAAAAGGCTCTTGACATAATTTGTGACTTATTAACTAGGGATGCTAAATTCGCATTGCACATAAAGCATTAGACACTGTTTCCTGTTTCTTAAAATTTAACACAGAGGAAAATTAAAATATTTTTCATGCAACGCTTATCTAATATTAAACTTTACATTTGCTTAACAGAGCACAGTCTTCACAATAACAGGGTATATTGCCAAAGGCAGCATGCAGACTTTTTGGAATTGCTCCCATCTCTTTCGGTTCACCTGTAAAAACATCTACGTGCTCCCTAGGACTGCATCTGTGGCTAGTTTTAAAGAATGACTATCCATGCAAATAGGCATAATTTCAGCATGAAATAATCTGTAAAATCAAGACAGTAGTCAATGCTTAGTTTGCAATCAGGATGAGAAAAAAAAAAAAGCTTTTAATACGTAAAAATATTATGTTTATTTTGCAGCCTTTGGTCATCTATTTTTGATGTAGTAAAAGAATTTTCAGAGATTTGGTGTCAGAGAGAGTTATGCAAGGGGCATCATGTTTGTTTACATTACTGGTTCCTTGCATACAGGAGAGCAAAGAATGATAAAAAAGATATTTAAACTAAAGAATATCATTAATTCAGATGGGAAATCCAGAGCCTCACACCATTATCAGGTCACAGTCTTCAGAGATCTTTTCTTATTAAAAAGTACATTAAGCAAGTTAAGTCTGGCTACCTCATGGTAATAATAAAATAACAAGGATTTCTGTTGCAGGGGCCCAATTCTGCCACCTGCACATCAGGGAGCATCCCACCCTGCAAGCAACGCCCCTGGAGTCTAGGGATACCAAAATCCTGTTATGTGTGAGGGGTAGGGTCAGGCCCTGCTAGGCAGCATGTAAAAGACTGTCCCCTGCTTTCTCCCAACTGATGCAAATGGAGCTTTTCAGGGGGCAGAATCTGGCTCTTGCAATTAGACCTTCACCAAAAGTAAAAAAATACCAGGAATACCAGAAAGGTTTATTTTGTAAACAACTGGCAAAGTCCTCAGAGGGTGGAAAGGGGTAACCACCACCAAGACTTTTATGAAGGTGACACTGGCACAGAATGAGCCGGGCCAAGTTTGACCTTTCAGTCCAGTGGTGTTCATTTGAAAGCGATCTAAACTAATTGAAAGATAACTGAAAGAGCTCCTGCTTATTTCACCCAAGATATTCTGGAGGCATCAACCATAAAGGTAGTACTTGCCAACAGGAAAAGAAAAGAAACCACGAACAAAACCCACCAACACCGAAAACCTTCACGCTTTTCCTTCCTTTTCTGTAGTTAAGCTATGTTTGATTGAGAGCCAGCAATGCATTCCCAGACTCACACCAAAAACCTCATGTCAGGTTACAAGTTTTGCACGTTTCCCAGAAAATTCGAGGTGCCTGACCACTGTTTCCTTCCCTCTTGCCCAGTCCCAACCAAGGACACACATGGGGAGGGCTTGCTGTACCCTTGAGTCAGCAGCTCAGGAAATAGGCTGTCCTGCGCCAGTTGGAAGGTCATTGCCATGCATCCTTCCTCCCCAGTGTCCATTTCCCTCCCCAATCCCCCCACACCAGCCGCTGCTCTGCAAACATGTGGCAGGAGGTGCTCCAGAGCAAGGTCCCCTCCGTCCCTCCATGGAAGCTGAAAGCATCCTAGTTATCATACACTTAACCTGGGTATTAAGCAACATCTCCCATTTGCCCTGGTGTTATCCTGAGCCCACAGGCTGCCAGCTTTAAGGCTTAGTGCCTTTCGGCTTAAATATGAGAAATAGTTCTACTTTAGCCTGACAAAACAGAATGGGTATTGAATGGCCAGTTAATATTTCAGTCTCGGAGGACCAAAACCAATTCGCACCTCCAGGAAAGTGGAATGGCATGTAGAGCGGGACGCAAAATCCCAGCCACATCAGGCAGAATTCAAGACTGATTAGATTAGAACTGAATAAATAAGGAACGCTTGGGGAAGGGGAGAAATAATTAGGAAGTGTGTGATCTTTACACAGTTACCAGTACTTTGGCTGCACATTGTCTCAAAACTATATTTCATACATCTAAAGTCTCTGTACGACTCTCCAGAAAAACAGGCTGGCAAGACTGCTTTGGCTGTCAAGATCTACGTAGAAATCTTCAGAAGCACCATTTCTTTCCCAATTACCGAGTTTTAAATATGTGAAGGTTAAATTTGGTTTACGCATTGCTTTTGATACTCCTCACATGCCAAGTGTAGCTTATGTTAAATCCGCCGGCCACATCTCCAGCCCCAACTCGCACAACGTGGCTTCCTCAGAAACCAAACGTTTTCCATCCGATGGAATTAAAAATCATACCAAGGGCCTCAGCACTTTCTATGTCCATCCGTAAACATAACAGTAGTATTTTATTTACAAATTTACTTTCAATCTTTTGTTTAAGGAGATATGATTACAATGTAGCTATGAATAACCTCTCAACAGCACAGCAGCTACAGACATGGGTTTATTTCATACCATTTGATATGCATTGACTTTTAAAATGGAAACAGATTAATTTCTAGGTCTCCAAGAGTTACTGTTACCAAACCTTTGGCTAGAATGGTCTGCCAAAATGAGTATGATGTCAGGTATTTAACCACGCTCACTATGAATAAATCAATTTTTGTAATCAATTTTGTTAACTCATCTTGATCTAGAAAGACACTGATAATTTTCTCCTAGATTAATTCATACACCTACAGGATGCAAAGGAGATGTAAATTCAAACTCACCCTCGTCCTCCCCTTTGAAAAGTCCTAGCCTAACCTAAACAGCCATTAAATACAGGGCAGAAAAGTGCTAAACTTGATGGATATGCCTGGATGAATACAAGGAGATATCAGTTTATAGAGCTGAAATTGTTCCCATCTTTTCACAAGCCGACTACTTTTGCTGGTCCAGTGTCTGCCTGCTTCATGTCAGCCCATTATGACAATACCACACAAGAAATTTAACGTTTCTGCTAATAGAAATATTTAGATCTTTCACTCTAACGCACTACTCAGGGTATGGCTTTGCCAGAATCAGCCAGGAAGCGCAGGATGAAAATTATTCTAGTCAACAGCATTTCATGCACAAAACCACAGCTAAAATTCAAAGAACAGATGACATCTGTTCACCATATCTGTTCAGTGCTAAAATCACATCAGCCACTAATGAGAAAGTGTTACCTTTTTGTACAGCTCTGACACAAGTTTTCTTGGGAGAAAGTACTACCTTTTTGTACAGTTCTTACAAGTTTTCTTGGGAGAAAAGGTTATCCAACTCCCTTAACTGAGATGTCTATCAGGGAATTTGAAACAAGGCAGAAAGGATGAGTTCGTGCAGTAAAAAAGCATTTAATTTCATATGAAGAAGCAGCAGCAAAAATTAGTGCCTGATTTACTTCAAAATTATGCTGCTTGCTCTTTAGCCTTAAAGAAAAAAGCAACCCTTGTTTTATGAACCTGGTGATACCCAGGGCCCAATAGAGCAAGGTATTCGGCAATTCCTATGAATGCCAAACATCCACAATTCCCATCAACTACACAGCTTAGTAGCAGGAGGGATTCAACATTTCATTAGTTCAGGCCTTTAGATTGGGGAGATGCAGGGCCCTCCATCACGCCGCTGTGCTCGGCACTGCTTGAGGAAACAGATCTTTTGAATAAGAAAAAGAAATTGGGCTGTTCCAAGTAGAAAACTGAAAACATTTTCCTCCTCTCAAGTCAGTTTGATCCTTGTTATTTCACTTATCATGAAGAAAATAACTCACATGGCCTCTGTGTAGAGACAATACAGAAGGGTTCTCAAGATTCCATATATTAATTCAGCCCAAGTTTTCCAATATACTATTTTTTCCATGCTAAGCGATGTCATTAAATTACAATTCTTAAATTACTTAATTTAGCAGTCAGGCTGCACTTTGAGTCAGAATAAATCACTATTTAGAGACTCCAAATCGCAGTATTTACAATTTTTCCCTGAATCAAATTGAACTTTCCAATTTGAAAATGTGTCCATTCTTATCAATTTATCAAGCAATCATAAAAGAGATAAGTTACATAAACTGAGAGGCCTCAGAGTTCAACTGGCAGGGAAGTTAACTGTATATACAGACAGTGCCATTCAGCAAACACAAGATACTTCAAGAATAATTTAATACTGAGCTGTTAGTGAAAAGTATATACATTGTACTTTTTATCACAGTTCAACTCCCGAAATGTTGACACTCTGTCTACCCTTGAGTATTAATAAACATTTCACAGTATGTGATATTGTTGTTAAAGGTAAGCTCTGGACTAAAAGCAGATAAAATAAATGCAATATGAGCTGCAGTGTTCGTAAACTTCATGTGATTGATGGCAACTCAGAGAAAAACTGCGAGAAGAAGACATAAAGGATATGTGCCACATGCAAATCTACGGCTAAGGAAACAACCTCTGTATAATTCATCCTGCATATTGCCAAACCTCTACAGGCGATGTAAATGACAAATAATCTGAGCTTTTACACCTCACGGTGACACAAACGTGTTTCCGTGCTCTGCGCTCGACAACACAGCACCTTCTGCCACCGAGCTACGGCCACGGATGCGTGGATGCGTTCCACGTGCTCCGCTCCCGTCCCTAGACCCGGATGATGGATTTGGGGTGACACTCTCCACACAGCCACAAACACCACGGGCTCTGCTGAGCGCCCGGGACCTGTGGGAAACTAGCGGCTTTCCAAAGCTCGTCCTAGCAACTTTTGCCCGACATTCAAGGGCACCCCTAGTCTGCGACCGCGTCCCTTGTCAGCCCTGACTGCAATCCCCTACTTTGTCAAAGACATTAAGTTAACATCCCGCGTACCTGCTCTTCCGCGGCCGGGGCACAACCACACGGACGCGACGCTGGCCCCTCGGGCGGCTCCATCCCGCCTCGGCCGCGCC
>JAHLSL010000010.1:11535560-11669105 GCA_025920805.1 Petroica traversi
CTTCTCTTCTCTTCTCTTCTCTTCTCTTCTCTTCTCTTCTCTTCTCTCCCTTTTTTCTCTTCCCTTCCCTTCTCTTCTCTCCTCCCACCCTTCACTCTTTCCCTTGGCCCTCCCCCACCGGCAAAGGCATGATCGTTGAGTAAATGGAAAAAAAACCATTTTACTACATTAAAGGAAGGCTGTTTAGAAAAGGAAGGCCCTGCTGAGGTGTAGAGGAAGCCTGTTTATTAACACTGGACACCTCTTATCTCAGTCAGCTCCAGATGGATGTCCCTTTGGTAATTCCCACTCTGTGCCAAGTGGGGTTAAGCAGGGTAACCACCTTGACGTGGGCTGGTGATCACCAGGGGATCATCGGCTCCTTCAGAGAGAAATTTTAGGTGAAATTTAGGGTGGGGGAGGGAAAACCATAAGGGTTCAGCATAAGCTTGCACGTGGCCAGATTTACCTTTGTGGCTGTAAATTGCTTGCTGCCTGGTCCAGAGCCAGGTCTTGATTGAGAGATAAAGTAGTTCAAATCTGTCAATAATTAACTGTCACTCAATTAAGGCTTTCTTAACAAATTAGCACTTGGTAGCACCTAGGGTGCAGGTTTTTCATGGGAAAAGGCTGATGGAGTGATGTTGGCCATTAAGTTTGCCCACTGAGTATCAGCTAATGTCCTGTTGAGTTTAAACACCACTGTGTAAATTTGGCCAATCAGTGCCCAAACCCCATTCCTGCCAGGTTGTTTTTAAGGTTAACTGTTTGTGCCTTCCCAGGCTCAGCATTGCGAGACAGTGCTAAATCAGAGAGCTATCATTGATTCATCAGGGTTCCCTGGCTGTTGGCCCTTAAGGAGCACCCTGGTGTAAACGAGGCTGGAGGTCTGAATTTACAGAAATGGGATGGAGTCCTCCTAACACGTTGTAGATCCCTTAAAAAGAATGGATCAGAGTTACGTAGGCTGCCCCCAGTGTAAGCCACTGTGATGTGTTTCTCTCTTACACAGGACCTTGGTCTTACCCCACCTGCTCTTTCCACTGGGTTGGTGGGAAGGTTGTAAGGGAAAACCCTTCCAACTGATATAACCCATGGGGAAATTCTCATCCAAGCAGCTGCCACCCAGCTGTACCTTCCTGTTGCTTCCAGCCTCAGGTGGCCCTGGGTACCTGGGTCCAGCAAAACTTGTCAGGACAAATACATTTCCAGAAACATTGCAAAACTCCATTTATATACTTCTCTCCCAGATTCCTGGAAGAATCATTCTGTGGCAGTAGAGGTAGTATTGGGGTTTCACTGATGTCAGACATTTTGCCAGTTCCCTTTCATCCCTCTCTGAACTAGTAGTACCATGGGTATATCATCCTATTCTTCCTCTTAATTCTCCAATCAGAAATTGAAAGTGAATGCCAGATGTCCATTGGAGCAAGCAGAGCCAGCCCAGTTCGCATCAGCTGGTCCCCAGCCCCACGTTTGTGCACACCGCTGGACTGACACTGCCGGGATGGGAATTCCCCTGCTTTTTAATTCACAGCAAACAGCAGGCTCTGGGAGCAGTGATCATTTGTCACACCAAGCCTGCTTAGGAGGAATCTGCCTCTCATGAGTCAGAAAACCCTTTGCTCTCAGTCAGCATCGAATTCTCCTGGTGTCACGCAGTTGCACCTCCAGGAGGTGTAATCGCCGAGTCTGTTGAGAGCTCCAGTGCAAACTCTGGCAGATGCAAGTTCTGATTCATGATGTACTATAGGAAAGACTGCGAGGTGGAGGCTGATTTTAGCTTCAGCTCTGATACGTTCCTCTGATAGGGTTTTTTCTCAGTATGGGCTAGGTTAAATCAGTCACTCCTTACCTCACTGAATAGCTTTCCTTTTCTTTTGACCAAAGTACGCCTTACCTGCAGCAGGGGCCAAAGCGATGCTGGACGAAAGTTTAAAAACAAAATTTGGGAAGCTTTCCAGGTTGTTCTTTTTGAGTGAAGACCTTGGGGGATGCACTGTGTTGTCTCATAAAAATCCCTAATTCTGTAAAAACTAATGCAGCTTTCTTTCTATCAATCACATTGGACGGAAGAGCTGCCAGAGAGGGACAGCTCTTAGCCAGCACCACCCTACCATGGTTCAAAGATCTGAACTCTTTCAGCAACCTCCATGTGGAGATTTTAAGAGCACATTTAAAACCTACTTTGTGCTGCCCTGTCCTGGTACTTGCAATAAAAGTCTTAAGAAGTTTAAAACCATCAAGCAGGAGAAAAGGAAGCACATTTGATGGTTTAAAACTCTACTCTATCCTGCTGAATAATTAAAGCTGGAAATGTAATTTAATTTTATGGACTTAGGTTTTTTTGTTGGATGAGGTTTTTAAGAATGAGGAAGATATTTCTGTAAACCTGGGGGAAAGAATTTTTTTTTTTTGTGATCTGAATTAATTTGGCTTTTATATTAAATAGCAACAGCTTTTAAGAACCTTTTAAAGAATCCTTCCTAACAGTTATTCCTATTATCTGGAGAATGCATCCAATCTGTCACCTCTAAGGACTCAGTCTGGCAAGGCATTGAAGGACAACTTTTTCAGGGGCAGGGAGTCCTTTCAAAACATTTGCAAGTGCTATACTATTAGTTTTAATAGACCCCAGGTGCTTGGGTGGTTTTGTAAAGTCCTGAACAAGCCAACAGTTTTAAGAGCCTAAAGCAGAGCATAGGCTGACTTTAGGAGTCCATATCCCATGCTTTCATTGTGGATCATCCAGTTCAGCAGACAAGCTCCCCAGGTGCCTCGCTGCTGTTTCTGTGCCTGCCAGAGCCACCCCGCAGTGGGCAGGTAGCCAGGGCACCTAGGAATGGTTCAGGAGGCAGCACGGGCTTTCCCCACACCTTCGGGCTCCATCAGAACCCCACCCAGCCCTTTGCGAGGCGTCCTCATAGTGGTGTCAGCTCCCGTCTGCCATAGGAAAGCCCACAAGTTAGGGTGTCTCCCCTAGAGCTGGGAAATCATCATTTAACACTTTCCTCATTCCAAACGTGTGCAAAGTCACGGCTCTCTTCTCTCTAAAAAGCATGTTGCCACCCGGCTGTGGGATGGGAGCATTCCTACTTCTCCTTTGTTGGCTTTTTTCCCAGCGACAGAAAGGGACCAAACCATCACAGGGTCAAAAGGAGAAGCAACAAGTAAGCTCGACTTTATAAAAAAAGTGATTAAAAGAAGAAACTGGGAGGGAACAGCACTCAGCTTCCAGGACTGGATATTTTACCATGTCTAACGGCTCTGCAATGCAAAGCTCAGCGCTGGCCTTGGGAGGGGTGCTTGGGAGTCCCTTTGCCCACGTGATGATGCTCTGAGCCTGTTTGTGGCCCCAGCAAACTGAGCCTTTCTGAAATGCTGCACAGCTTCAGCGGAGTGGATGGAGCTTGTTGCAGCAATTAACGTAAAGGCACTAACATCTTTTATGGATTTTAGCCTTGAGTAGCTGAATCATTAGGTACCTACATAATGTAAAAAATCATCCCACAGTGCCCTAAGCTCCCACTGAAGTTACTGTGTTTACATGCAGCACAGCAGGCCCAAAATAATGTAGGTGCCTTTTTATGAAAAGGAAATGCATCCCTGACATAAAGGTCAAACAACATTAATAATTTCAGAGCACCATGCTATTGAATTCTAGGAAAGATTAGACCTGTTTGGCAATACTGTTTAGTTGCTTTTACAACAGAAATACACTGTTTACCTCCTGAGAGGTTCATAAGAAAAAAAAATCCAATCTATATCAATGAGTAAGATATTTTCCTTACCAGAGATATTGATTTAAATATTGACTTCACTGCTGGAGGGTTATTTCACTCCATGCTGCAGATACTCATTGTCAAGTGACATGTGTTTTATGTACTAATAAAAATGTGATTTCTGGCACTGTAATCTTATCTGGATGATTCTGACTTTTTGCATTCAGTTTGGTCTGAAGCAGTTGTCCTTTCTAAAATTGACTACTTATTTTCTTCTTGGTATCAATGCACTTCACTCCAAGTGAATTACTTGCAACTAAGTTCAAAACAAACAAACATTAAAAAAGCCCTTTACACAGCCCCTTTGTCCTATTAGTTCATTTTCCTTTCAATCTTTCAGCAATGGGTTTAGGCTCTGCAAGACAGGAGTTCTTTATTTAGCAACAGAAAAGGTGCTGCTGCAGAACCTGTTACAGCTTGTCAGAAAACCAGCCCGAGTGTGTTCTGGGACAAGGACTGTCTTTTTATTGCTGGGTTATACAACAGATCTCACGTTGGCTTGCTGACCCTGATCAGGCCAGGTGATAGTGACAATGACAACAATAGCTTGTGCCACTGAGCAGCAATCCCATGCTCAGGAGGGCTCACACCTCCCACCATGGGCCAGATGTGCCACCTCCTACTCCTGCCAGCACAGGAGGGAATAAAACCCCCAAAAGAATAAAAATTCCAGTTCCCTGAAACTGCCAATTTATAGACATGAGGATTTATTTCACTGCAGTGTTGCACCCATGAAGCAGAGGATGTTGCCGAACAGTTTCACTGATGCTAAAATTCTCATTGCTGACCAGCTGGTTGTGCTCCCAGTGCCAGAAGACCTCAGTGCCACCAAGCTGCATGGCAGCAGTGCAGCTGGCTTCCCTGCAGGGCGGGTTCCTTTGGAGTGTTCAATTCCGCACAGGCGCGCAGATCAAGGCACTGTGGAGCCAACCAGTGTTGTGGAGGAGAACCCCTGGAATGTCTCCCTCTTCTCTTAGGCACCACCAGGGCCAGATGAAAATGTGCGGCAGTGGCAGCACTCACACATCGGCTCTTTGGCACCCTCAGCACTCACCATAGCTCCCTGCAAGTGGGGTGACGAGGGAATAGGGTTGCTTTTGGAAGGGAATTGCATGCAAAAGGTTAGTCTTGGTCGGAAATTCCTGTGGTTAGCTGTGCCCATATCTTCTAGGCACTATCCAGTTCGCAGCACAGGACCGCTGATGTCTGCATGCAGGAAGATGGGCTTTGCCTGCCTAAAGTCCCCCTGTAAATCTTTTTCTTTGGAACACCAATTTTCAGATCATACTCACAAATCCAAGGCCTTTGCTCAGCTCAGGACTGGAAGGGGGTAGAGACAGACCCTCCTGGACTCTATTCAAAGCCAAGAAGTGAGGAAGCTGGCAGAAAGGCAAATCTCAGACCCTGTTAGGAAGCACTTCTCTGCATAGACTCTGCTAATGGGAGGCTGTGGTGCTGTGAGCAGGAGTTGTTTTTTGGAAGAGACAAGGAGACAAACAGAGCTTTGGGCCACTTGCAGATTTTTTATTTTTTTTTTTTGACTGGGGAGAGTTTACAACAAACATGACAACTGGAGCTACAGCACAAATTCACCCTGCATTTTACTAGATGTTACTTAGCTTAGTTATATTGCTTTCTGTCTAGTTGCACACAAGAAATTTTTCTTTTTCCTTGAGCACAATGTTTTAAATTAAATTTTGGGGAAACTAACGTGACAAGCAAAGTCTTTATTAACCCCAACAGTGCAATTTCTCATTACAAGACTGTGATTCAGAGGAAACAGCGTTGCTAAAACAGCTACTGAGTCCCAGCAAAAATGACAGTTTTCCTCAATCAGTTCCTTTTGTGACCATGATCTGAACCTTAATCTGTTTTAGCAAAATTCTTTTTATTAGCCATTCATTCTTAATCATACCACTAATTTTCCTGTTTTTAAACTACCAATTTAAGGCTGCTTTTTCATGGAACTAATCAAGGCTGATGTATGTTATTTTGGCTATGAATTCTAATAATTATTCTTAAGAGTTTTTTAAGTCTGCATTTTCCATAGATAACTGTCAAAATTGTAGATAGGGGCAGAATGTCTTGTTTCTGTGATATAGTACATCCAAGTCTGCTTTCTTATCTTTAGTGAAAATAACCATTACAAGCATTGGGTAGGGAATCTGAACCTCACCTTCTTTTCTTTTCTTATGTCAGCAGTTGCTTTTCATTAGTTTTATTATTGCAGACAAGCATCTTTGGAAGGAAGAAGGATTCTCAGGATCAGGCTCCATTTGAGATACTTAGAATAAAAGAATAAACGTCTACTTGCAGCTGTCTCACAGAGATTGTAAACTGTTGTAGCTAGTGACTAGTGATTTTTCTTTGCCTATGATATTAAGGAACAGATTGTGTTACTATACTTATCTCTACCTTTACAAACAAATACATCAGGAAAATATGTCGAGCAGAAGAAACCGCGCTCGTTATCAAATGCCTAGCTACACTGGCTACAGGTTTTTTTGTACTTTTTGGCAAAAGCTTCAAAACATATTGTGGCTTGGTTAAGCTGTGAATTCTTTGCAGCATAAAGGGAGCCTTTCTGTGCCCATCGTGCGCGCTCGGCGCTCCGGCGAAGGCAGCAGCTCGCTGCTATTTGTCATTCGTACGGCAGCCGCACAGAGATCGCAACCCCCTGTCCTCGGCTTTGTACCCACCAGAGAAACCTCTTCCCCCGCCGAACTGATTAACATCACGGCAGGGCTATGATCTTAAAAGCCTAGCACTTCTGATTAGGTTTTTGTTGAAGTTTGCAGAGTTGACTGAGTACCAGGGGCTTTGTGCATGTGCAGCGGGGTGGTTGCAGGGGGTGGCGCTCAGCCCCCCCCAGTTAGAGGTGCCGTTGGAGCAGCACTTGGGGAGAAACTTTACCAGCGTTTTCCAGCCTAAACCTCTCTCTCTCTCTCTCTCTCTCTCTCTCTCTCTCTCTCTGCTTAATGGGACTTTGTCAAGTGACGCGCTAACATTTCGTTAGGGAGTGAAGCAGATTTCTTAATTGCAAGTGAACTAAGCTTGACAGATAGGATTTTCTACTCTAAAGAGGGAGGAAAGCCAGAAACTTGGGGGTTTTGTGTGTTTGCTTGTTGTTTTTTTTTTATGGAAGATGCTCAGATGTCTTGGTAATAGGTTCCCATGCCAGATGGAAGGCAATGGCTGGAAGAGTAGAGGAACAAAGACTCTTCTCAATCTTTTTCCCTAATTAAATCCTTTTTTTCTGTAAAAGTGCAATGTTTTCCCCACCAGTTTGAAAGGATTGCCATGTCGGATTGTTTGAAAAGCTGTAGGTTAATTGTGTTATATGTATCTGTAGAAAAATTAATGCTATATGCAAAAATGGATGAAAGTGCTCAAATAGCCTGTTAATTAACTCAGCCCTATTGTTAGCAGGGCTGGCATTAGAGGGAAGAATAATGCCTTTTCAATCCGAAACCTTCCCTCCCTCCCCATCCATTTTATCTCTTCTTGTCACTTCCTATTAGCTGATCATGACATCTTATCTTTTTCCTGAAGGGTGGGCCAGAAGATTACTTTGGAGCTCATGTAAGTGACACTCCAAGGATTGGCCAGCAGCAGGTTCAGCGGCCCTGGCCCCCGGAGCCACGGGATGTCATCCCTGTGACATGCCTGGAAAGCGCAGCTCATCCCTCAACTGTCCAGTTACAGCAGCATCTCCGTCATGTTGCACTTCCAGCCTGTCACTGGCATGGGTTCATTCTCCTCTCCCAGGAACCCTGCTTGCTTTTGCTGAGGACTGTGTTTTTATTTTTAACACAGAGTCCTTCACATCAGTGGCACCCAGGGTTTCTTTTGTGGGATGGGATTCTGCTGTAGGAGGGAATGGCTCCCACACCAAATTTGCCCGCGTGTGCTAAGAGGGGAGCTGTGCATTAAAGCACACTCTCTTATCCATCCTTCAGGGAGAAGGGGTTTTGGAGATCTCTGCCTGCCTGGAGGTGTGGGGCTGTCCCAGCAGCTTCGCCCCACACCAGCCACCTGGTCCCCAGAGCCCAAGATGTTCCTGGTGGGGAAACACAGCCAGTGTGCTCCCACCAGCTGTAGCCAGACATTGTGGCTCGTGCTGGAGGGACTCGCTGCCGGCACCATAATTGCAGGCTAGCTGGATTTTTGCTGTGATATTACAAATTCCCCCAGGGAAGCCCACAGCTATGACCATTTTCATGGTAACATTGTCAGGCATGAGTCATTTTCTTCCTTCTCTCTCTGTCTCTGTTTCTCCTCTCTCACAAGCACACTCAAAAATGCAAGGACAAATCAACAAACTGGAAAATAAAATTTAAATGTTGCTTTAGTGCATTCTCAGCCCTTATCTTCTGGCTGAGTGTACAGGTTGATCAGTTTGATGTACTTTCTGTTTTTTTCTTTTGCTATGAGAATGTGACATAAAATGTATGAGCCATGTGAATGTTAGTACGGGAATGATGACTTTTTCATCTTATATTTTATCTTTTTTTTTTTCTTTTTTTTCCTGGGTTACTTCTGAGTGTTTTGACTAAAAAATTAATCAGTAAAATTAGTCCTTAGACAACAAATCATTATCAATATAAAAAACCAGGAAGTTTGCAAAGCAAGTAAACCTGACACTTCTTCATTAATACTCCAGGTCTGCTAAGCTTATCGTCACCCTTTCCCTACACTTCTGAATGCGTGTTCTGTGTATTATCCCACTGTATTACACTGGCTACATTATCACAACTCACATGAGTAAATACTTGCAGGATTGGTGTCCTTGGCTGTGAACCAACTTTCTGGTGTATTCTGAAATGTTCACTTTGGTGCCTTAAAAAAAAAAAGAAAAAAAAAAAAAAGGATTCCCTGAAAGAAAGTTAGGGGGAAAACTGTGAAATCAGAGGTGCCTAAATTAAGGTTGCTTTTGTAAGACACACGTGGCTGACTTCTTAGGGCATTCTGATCCTCCTGAGCAGCCCTGCATGGGGGACTACTGCTGTACCACACAATTTTAAGCAGGAATGGATTTGACTTCTCCCCTCTCCTCTGCTTTGTCACTCTTACTCCAGCAAAATGCTGAAGACAACAGGGCTTGTGAAACCAGTGCTATGTGTGCATAACAAGTAGGGGGAAAGGGCTATACTCTAAAATATCAGGAGGCTCAGCTCAGGCGATCCTGGGGAGTGTCAGAGTGGAGGATGCAGGTAGAGTGAGAAGCAGGTGAATTTGTATATTACAGTGGGTGTCTGGGTAATAATTTTGGGCACAGTGACCAGATCTGTGTCACCAAACGTGCTGAAGACACCACCAAGGACATACGACCATGAGTTTGCCAGAGAGGCCTCAGGTTTTGTGTTTTGTTAGATTTACGTTTGTGGAGTGAGCAGAAGTTGAATAATTTATGGCGGTGACCACTCAGATGCCATATGTCATGTTTTTTTTTAAACCAGTATGGGTTTTTTAATACACAAAAGGGAACAGACACTGAAGCTGAACTTTCTTCATTTTATTCAAGAAGAGAATACTTAAAAATGCTTGGAGAACAGGGAGGCCTTTTTATACAATTTGAATCTGCACTAAATGCAACTAGTCGGCATCACTCTGTTTCTGCAATGAAAAATAAAACCGATGTTTGCACAGTGTCACACGCAAGAAGAAACAAGACTTTTGCATGATCTCAGTAGTGTAGTTCTGAAGTTTAGTGAAAGCATATTTCTGTCCATTGTTTAAAAATGCCTATTTAAATGAACAGCCACTCAATTCCCACCTAGCAGTACAGAAATGGTAGCCTTGATGTCACAGACAAATTTTTGTAGGTGGTTAGCGTTGATATTTCTGGGCCATTACACTGGAAATATTCTATTGTGTATTTTATTTTTCTGTGATAAACATGAAATCCTTGCAAGCTAGGAGTTCACATGTCCCTTTAAGTCTTAAAATATGTTAATTTTACATGCCAAAGTCTTAAGAAGTGTTTGACTGCCCATGGCTTTTGTGTGCATCTCCAGATGGCAGATGCCATTTTGTGTTTCACATTAATTGAGTAAATTTCCTTGCTCTTTGTACATATTGCAGAGGAAGCCATTCTCTGCTTTCAATAGGACAGAACAGCTCTTTGGCATCAAACCCTTCTGGTCTGGTGGTACTAAAACTGTTTTAAGGTGGAATTCTGAGAACAAACTGTTGGCAATACAAATTTCCTCTATTGTAGATGAAAATCAAACATTTAACAGTTATCTTAGAAATATCTTGAGGGTTTTTCCTGCTGAATTGTGAAAAAAAATCAGATAGGATAACCTCAGGAGCTGAAGACATAATAAGATACATGTTTTTTCAATATCTATTTAGCTAAAGGAAAAAAATTCTTTCATTTTGAAGGGCACTGTTTTTGGGGGATTTTTTCTCCCAGTTTTGTTTTTTCCCCCTCTCACTTTCTAGATTAAAAAAAAAAAAAAGTTCCCAAGGCCTTTAAAATACTTCATTTTGTCCTAATATTAGTCCTGTTGTAGGAATATGCAGTACTGCTTTTGGGGGGCACAGGCAATGAAAGAGGGTGTGAGAAACACCTGAGGGGTCCTGCCCAGTGCTGGGCACCACCACTGAATACACAGCAGGCATTCTCTTCCAGCATAAAGCCCATGGGATCCATGTGGCACTGAGCCACCATGCCTGAGCCACCCACCACCGACCCCTCATACAAGTGCATTTTTAAGTTTGAAAGCTGTGGTGCTCAGAATAAAAAGGTGCAGCAATTCTATAGCTAAGCATGCCCTAAATCCAGATGAATTTCTGTGTGAAGCTAATAGTATTTGTAAAAGTTAGGTGCTTGTGAGGAGAATTTATGAGAATTTATGCACAGCAGCACCTTAGAAGTGGCTTGATATATTTTTATACCAAGATAAAATTAGTCTGGCAATGAGTTTTTAAATCACCATTTTGTAATTTTTCCTGTATGTTCACTCTCCCAAACTCCCTGTAGAAGGGAGGCAAAACAAATATCCTGTGTGTTTGAAAAAGAATATAGAAGACAGAAGTTAATGCTCATCAAAGAAACCAAGATTATATGTCATGTTATTAATCAGATTTTTATCATGGTAAGTGGTGTCCAGATATAGTTGAAGTGGGCAGTGTACATAATAACATAATTATGGGTGTTATAGTGACGTAACAGCAGCAGGAGCTCGGCTCCTGACTCCTTTGTTTTCCACTCACACCCACTATGATCCACTGCTATATTTAGTTGTTTTGCACAGTGCTACTTAATACTGTCATCGCAAGATTTTTTTTTTTAAGTAATAAAATAAAGATAAGACAGTATTGAAGCTGAAACACTGGAATCTTTTCTTGCAGAAGACAATTCAAATTGAGGGGGAGGGTGGGATTTGTTGGTTTTTTTTGTTTGTTTGTTTTGCGGGTTTTTTTGATAGATTATTGTCATCTTTTGTGTGTGAAATGGAATTGCAGTTGAGGCAGAGCAGCAGCTGGTGGGAACCGTCCCAGTCCCACTGCCTTTCTGTGAGCTGGGACTATCTGTGGCTGAGGAGCTGCTCCAGACAATTTAAGGCAAGCTCGTGGAGCATGAAAGAACTGAGATTATTACATAACTAAGTGGTGTTTAGGGATTTAAATAAAGGAAGTTTTGACTGCTGAATTGCTGTACTCTAACGGTTCTCAGTCTATCAGTTTTGGCACGGCTCGTTTGCATGGCACTGCAGTTCCAAAGACACCCAAAAAGCAGCCCTGTGCTTCTCATGTAGCCCTGGCGCGGTGTAGGGCAGCCCAGCTCAGCCCCTGGGTGGTGTCTGCAGCAGAGGACATGTCATTCTGCTTAAAGCTCATTGCAACTGTGCTTCCCATGCCTGGAAGTTAGGCATTACAATTCTCCCAAAAGAAAAAGATCTCATTTTCAAAGAATAGCTTTTGTGGTCAAATACACCTGCTGTGGTGAACTAATTATTGGTATGTGGGGCTGTGTGACACCCGTCAGCATTTTGCTTTGGCCCACAACAAGAAAAAAAGAGGTTTAATGCCTCATGGAGCACTGGTTTTCCATCTATGCCCTTGTTATCATAGAACTGGCTCCTGAATTAAAGAAAAGGCTTTGTCAAACACCACCAAATCAAGTACACCACAAGTGAAGCTTGCAATGTGAACATCAGAAATGTCTTCTGTGTTTAGCAGTATGGGAAAACATGATGCTGTTACAAAGAATAAAACACTGAGGAGTCCCAGACTAGATGAAGCCACAAGTCCAAGAGCCCTGGAAGGATGCTGTTTGCCAGCTTTACAATAGTTTTTCAGCAGGAGTCAGCAGGGTTGCCTATCTGTGTTCCTATAGTCAAAGCTCATTAATTCTGTGCAACATAGGTCAGCTCTGGTGCAACTATTGATATCTGTAGAGCACTTGCCCTACTGCTGTGATTTTAAAAAAAATCAGCACTGTAGTTACAAAGAATTACTGGACTCCTCTGTGTTGTATTTATTGCAACATCACAGCTCCCTCTTTCTTTAGTTGAGTACACGTATTACATCTTACTCAAAGAGTTAATAGCATGTGAATGAAGATGGAGGGGGATCTGCATAATAAGAGCTTTCAAAAATTATACCCTCTTCCCAAGATCTTTGAAAAAGTATTTTGAAAGCAGACAAACAAAACTCCACTCCTCAGTCTCATTCTTTGCATACATTCAGTGACACTGCACAGAGGATGCAGGTAATTCAATATTTATTCTGATTTTAAATTACTCCAGAATAAATAAAACACCCTTGCCTTCTCTTGGGCCTCTTTGGGTCACCTCAGCTCCACATAGGAACGTGGTCACTCTGTGTCACGAAGTCCCTGTGAACTTGGGTGTGCTTTGGAGCTGCCTGCAATGGTCCAGTGTAGTTTTTGTGAAAGAGATGCAGGATGCCATGAAGAGCTGCCCAGACTGAGGCTGCCAAGATGCAAGATAAGAGGATCACCTGTAGCCAGTCTCTCAGAAGGCAACTAATGTATTGAATAATAGTAGCACAGTCAACTGATCTTTGTCTACTGCCAAGACAAGCAGTTCTGCTAATGAGATCAATGCAGTCTTCCAGATGTAATAAGCTTATGCTCAGCTTGATGAAGGTGAAGACAAAAATTCCTAAAAAGCTGGATTTTAATAGCCATATTCAGGCAGAACTCACTTTTGCCTCATTGAGTAGCACAAAAGACTTAGAGCATCTAAGTCAGGAGATTAGGATCTTGGACAGAAGAATTCTCTTTATCTCTTTGCAAGGCATATAGCAGACCACTGCTTCACCTTCCCTGACTTCATAGTGTTGCTCTCTTTCCCCAAAAAGAGTTGTCTGACAGAATTGAGAAGCATGAATGAGGTTCTCATATGTGACAATACTTAAAGCCAGAGCAATGCCTATAAATATGGAAATGAGAGTTTTACTTTATTCTGGGAAGGACTGGAACTTTCCTCAGGAGACTTTCTCTGACTTCAGGACTGGTTTCAGTAAGTACCCTTGGCAATGCAAAATGGAAGTGCATGAATAAATTAATTGGAAGATGTACATGCAGCTCCTGCCACTCCCCAAATACCTTTCCCAGCTCTGAATGCAACACAGATTTTAATCATGGAGCAACAGATGATTGATGGATGATTAATAGCTAATTTACGAGATTCATTTAACTTCATTTTACTTATACACTGTATGTAGAATTAGTTAAGGCTTGTACAGGAAAGGAAGTGATGAACCATTGTTCCCATTAAATTATAATGACAGCCTTCCTCATCACTGTATATTTATTATGTAAGAAAAGGAAATGTCTAGTAAAAATCTGTATAGGTTAATAACACCTTCATAATATAATCTCTCTTTTCTATTGACTTGAATAGCCCTCCTACTGACTTTTACTGGATTATTAGAGTTAATTACATCAATTGCAATATAATTGATTCTTAAATACTATGTAGGAACCTCATACAATTATGGAAAAACAAAAGTCATCTAGACATCTCCGATCAGAAAAGATTTGGAATTCCTGCACATTTAATTCCTGTTAATCACCAGTCAGTTTGGACATTAAGATTGCAGGGTGTCTTGTTTTCTTTCTGTTAGGTTTTGACAGAATTGATAGTTTTACAACATTTAACTCAGTGTGCATGGAAATATAAGATTAAAGAGACAAATGTAATTTGCTAAAATCGTTACTTCATCTCCTAAAAGTGAAATGAATTACCTGCCTGTCTATATCAAAATACAACTTACTCACACACATGCATGCTCAAGAGGAAAAAAACCCCTGAAATAGGTATTTAGCATTCAGAGTTGAAGTCCTTTATCCACAGGTGCAAGCGTTCCTACAGATCAAGCTTGCTAAAGTCACCAAGGGCCTTCAATGTAATGACATGAAGCAGAGCTGAACTACGATCTCCAGAGAGCGGGAGATCTATCCATTATTTCACTGAGTAACTTTGACATGGAAATGGTTTCTGAAGGATGGTTCTGTATTCCAGATAAAGATTAGGGACCATTCAAAAGAGGGTGCTTTAAGATAAACCCTCTGAGGGATGCTGCAACATTATTAAGCAGCGGTTCAACTTTAAAGCCAGTCAAACATAACATTTTTTTGTGACTCTGTTCTTGGCCAGAGTCCCCTGTGGTACCAGAGCAGGAGATGTTAGTAATTTTATTCTTTTTTAGCTGACTTCGTTACAGTTCTCCAGTGGCCTTCCAGGAGCTGTGCGGCATTTTGCAAGAACGAGTTTGCTTTGTGTTTGTGCAGCTCAAGTCCTCAGAAGGTAAATTCAACACTCTTTGTGCTGCTCCATTAAATATCCTCAAGTTAATTTGGTTGGTGTGGGGATATCACTTCAGAGTTTCAGCTGAGCAGTGCGTGCAAGCTCTTGTTATGCAAAATAGTAACTTTGGTTACGGTTATTGTTTTTAGTATTATTAATATTTTTGCTTTACAGCTTAATGCACACACTTAAACACACTGCAGCAGCCGGCTATCAAAGGCTTCCCTGAGGAAAAATTAAGCACTTGGAGCAATAAATTATGAAAAGACTACATCTAAGGGCACCATCCACCTTGTTCTCACACCCGCTTTAAGTGTTAAATAAATCATAACATCCTGTTCATCGTGCCGTCAGTAGGGGTTAAATAAGTCACTGTAAATGAGCTCCAAATCATAGGATGTAGCTGGCTTCCAAGTTTTTTGTTTGCAAGGAGAAACAGGCGCAGGCTTTTGATAGTTCGGGTCTTTAAGGAAAGTCTTTTTTCCATTCCAACTACTTCCTGTTAACGTGGAAATGGGAGGAAATGAACATTAAGCAGAAGGATGGGCCCATCCTTTTCCAGTCGTGTGCCTAATTTGTCAGGTGCAATATTGGCACCTGGAGGCTTGTTTTGGCTCCTATTACATCCTTGCTGGGGAATTATCAGGATACTTGTAACTAACAGCATAGGACTTCAAAGCATTTTTGTTATAGGGAGAAAGAAGAAAGGCTGCCGCCGTTAGAAAATGCAGAGCTGAGCAGCCCAGTTTGTTTGCAGAGTGTGTTGTAAACAGCAGTCTGCTTTAAAAAAAAAAAAAAAAAAAAAAGAAAGAAAAAGAGAAAAAGTATGTGGCATTTCAGTTTAAAACTAGTTGTGGCCATTAAGCCTGCAAGATAAATATTCCCTAAGGAGTACACCTAGCCCATAAATTGCCCCTTGGAAATACATGTTTTAACGTGTTCTTCATACTTCTGAACCTTCACATAAAACATCCTTTTAGCTGAGAAATTGTCAGCACTTATGTCCATTTCAGTGGGAAACATAAGTGTCTTGTGGCAAAAGTATTTATGGCCTCTGAGTTGCAGTGATGGTAAAGCTGTTTAAAGTGACTCCAGATCAAAACCTGCAAACTTAACATTTCAGGGCCTCCCTGGTGTCTTCACTTCATGCCAAACACTGTAGCCATGCTTTCTCTTACAGAACCTTTCTTGAATTAAGGAACTGTCCAAGATGAGTTGGACACCTCACGCTTGGCCAGTATGTTAGTGATGAATCTCTCTGGCAGAATCTGTAGAAAAAATTATATTTAAGACTCCAGTAATGAAAATAATGAGACTGAAGTCAAACTTATTCCCCAGCAGTGTTTCAAACTGAATTCACTAGTGTTGATTTGGATTTTTAGAACTGATTAATTTTGGGCCAAAGTAACTATTCATGTACCACTTTTCTTTCCCCCATCATACATTATAATTTATTAGCATTTAGTGGTGGGAGGAGAAAAGACAGTATAGCTAATTATTATTTCATTCAGGTAAAATATAGTGAATCAAGCCATGAGTGATATATACAGTTCTGCAACTGTTTTGAGAGCAAATTCATTCAGACCACTGAAATGAGATAATAGATTTGGGAAATCCAGCTGCTGCGCAGATGTTGGGTGGAATTTTCCAGGGAGAAGCAGCAATGCCATTTTTTGTGCCTGATTCTGCATCTCTTGCTCAGGAGGAGGTCTCTCGCTGGATGGCAAAGTTACAGAGCAGGCAAACCCTGTGCTGAGGAAACTTTGGTGGGTTTGGGATTCACTGACCCCTTTCTCCCAGGTTCGTTCCATCTGTACCTAGGTCAGATGGAAGTCCTGAGGTCAAGCATCCAGAATCATCTCTTCCCAGTAGGCAGGCACTGTGCTGGGCCTCATTCCAGCCATCCTGGACTCACAAGTGGTCTCAGACTGACTGTAGAAGATGGCAGTGTGTTTTAGAGTGACTCTTTCTTTCTTCACCTGAACACTGTAAGGTAATCAATCATTTGCTTCAAGGATACTGTCTTTTGAAGTCATCAAAGATTTCTTTTTTATGCTTCTCTTACTTACACAGGGCATTAGACTGGTAGAAGAGACATGAAAGGAGCTTGATGATAGTTCTATCTTGGTGCTCAGGGCACTTCAGCAAAATTTTTTCGTCAGAACCAATGATTCTTGGCCTTCATCTTCCTGAGAGTGTACAAATAACACCAATATAAGGCTTCTTTGTTACTGAATCATAAAATAGTTTGGATTGGAAGGGCCCTTTAAAGGCTATGCAGTCCAACCCCTCTGCAATGAGCAGGGACATGTTCAGCTAGACCAGGTTGCCCAGAGTCCCACCCAAATGACCTTCCAGGGATAGGGCATCCACCTCCTCTCTGTGCAACCTTTGCCAGTATTGTGCCACCCTCACTGTTAATAAGTTCTTCTTTATCTGTAGCCTGAATCTAATTTTAGTATGAAGCCATTACCTACCTCTTATTCTATCATTACCAGCCCTACTAAAAACTCTGCTACATCTTTCTTATTGACTCCGTGTAAGTGCTGAAAGACTGCAATAAAGTCACCCTGGAGCACTCCCTTTTCCAGGCTGAGCAATCCCAATCCTTTCAGCCTGTCCTGGGGGTTTTCATCCCTCTGATCTCTTTGTCTAGGGAAAGAAATCTTCTGTGGACTTCAATGCATGGGCTCTGCAGCAAAGACAATTTGGTTTAAACTGTTTTGCAGACATTTAAACTCAGCCCAATGATTTTGCATGGAAGTGACTGAGGATTGCTGCTGGGATGTGTCCTGCTGACTCAGTGCTAAGGGTGGGGTATCTTGAGCCATAGGAGAGGTACAAAAATGGTTGGTGGTAAGAAAAGTGAGCAACTTAATAATCTTTTACTTCTGCACCCAGAGACATTTCTGCTGACTGTGGCCTCATTTATGGAAAACTGCAAAACTACAAAAAGCCAGAAAATATCTGAAATAAGTTCAAGGCTCATCCTATATATTCTTATTCATATATATGGAACTAAATGAAAGGAGATTGTAGCAAGGTGGGAGTCGGTCTCTTTTCCCAAGTAACAAGGGCCAGCACAAGAGGAAATGGCCTCAAGCTGAGCCAGGAGAGGTTCAGATTGGGTATTAGGAAAAAAATCTTCATAGAAAGAGTTGTCAAACTTTGTAACAGGCTGCCCAGGGAAGGGATTGGGTCAGCAACCCTGGAAATATTTAAAAGACCTATGATGTAAAACTGCAACACTCATCCAGTAAACTCACTTGCGGGCATGGGTTAGTGGTGGACCTGGCTGAATTGGGTTTACAGTTGATCTCAATGATTTTAAAGGTCTCTTCCAACCAAATGATTCCATGATTTTCCTCTAGTAACTTTCTCTGTTATCTGGTTCTCTGTTATCCCAGAGACACAAGAAAGGATTCATGCTGCAGGAGACCACAGTGTCCTCTCTGCCTCCACAGATGACCATTTTACTGACACTTTCCTGCACCAGTTGGAGGTACGTGTCATACGTACAATGCCAACACATAGTGGCAGTGCATGATCCAGGTACCTGACTTTCTTTCTTTGTAATTTTTGGACTTGGGTCACCATCTACAAACACAGATGCTGTGAATTTTGAGGAATATTTAACTTGTCCTCCTTCTGGATGGGTGAAAGAGTTTTGCAGAAAGAATGCAGCCTTGCTGTGGTGACGGGTTCCACTTGGAGCTCATCATCTGGGATATTTTTTCCTACCGTGTCAATTACTGCATTTCTCTGCAGCTCCAAGAAATACAAATAAATAAACAAGCAAGCAAACAAACAAACAAACAAATAAATACACTAGCTTTGGGAGCAATCCTTGACAGCTACAGCAACTCCCAACTTCTTAGATTCCTCTTGTCCATCAGTTCAGCTGGGGCTGGTGTGCTCCTCACATGCCATTTGCATGGGTCAGGAACAGTAGCATTCAGCACTTCCTTTTCCTTTGTTTTAGAGAATTACAGGACAGGCTGTGTGCTGGTACAAATATAGCTGGTTGCTCTCCTCACTGGTATCTTTTTGTACCATATGTATAGCTTTGATAAGCAGCATATGTGTCTGCTTCCCGGCTATGCAGTGTTTCCACTCTGATCTCAGGAGTGTAGCTAAATCAATATATCCTTTGTGATGTGCAGATGGAAATAATCTCTAGGAAGATGCATTTCTGAGCTTTTCCCAGTATGTATTTATTTGAGAGGTACAGCTGGTTTGTGGAAAGGTACAATCCAGGACCATATGTGAGCACGCTGCTAACCCAGCTCAAGCAGCTTTACACTGGTAGTGCAGCCCCTCACGACCATCAGCAGGGCCTCTGGAGGCTCCTTGGATGTAAAGGGAATTGCCAGGCAGGGTGTTGCTTGGCCCCTGAGGGGCAAAAGGAGGGCTGCCTGTCTTCACAGCCCCTCGTGCTCTGCTGCTTGGAGCAACGTGGAGGGTTTGGCAACGTGGAGGGTTGCCAAACCCTCCAGCATCCCTCAGGGCTTTGTTAGCTGCCCCAGTATCAAGGGTGCTCTTCAGGTGCCACAAGGTCCCTAAACTGGACCAGGTGCAGACAGGCCCATTTTCATCTTATGTGGCGTGGGTAAGGTTTGTTGGTGCATTTCTGTCTACTACTGCTAGTTACTGGACTCAAATCCAGATTTCAGATCCATAACCAGATACAAGGGGAAATGTCCCCATATTCCAAGACTGCTTGGGGGGACACTTGGATTCTGGTTCAGTGTCCGAAGGTGTCTGACAGATGCTAAGATTCCCATCCTATGATTTAAGAGAATTAAATTTCTGGTAGTTATGCCCAATTCAAGCCCCTCTGGATGCTAAATGGGTAACGCACAGCTTTAAACACACACTGGAACTGTAAAACCACTTTTGTTTCCTTAAAGGCTTGCACTCTCAAAAATGACATGATGATTTAAATTAGAATACAATTAGAGGACCTGGCAAATCATTCCCACCTGTGAAAACACAGGTTCTATATCGATATATCTATATATTGTATGGGGGATTCAAGTAACCAAAGAAGAGACACAGGTGTTTTTTTGGTGAGATTCCCCTCAGCTGTTGGTGTGAACTGCTTTCTTTCCATGGATTACACAGCAAACCCAGGACAAGGGGTGCTGTATTTGGGATGCACTATAGGGGTGGCTGTAGGGGAGAAGTTGAGTGGCATCATGACCTGTCACCTCCTCAGCTGACAAGCTGCACAGTGGATATGGGTTCTGATGCAGTTTACTAAGAAAACTCATGTTCATAGATGTTTTAAAATAGAGTTTCCTTATGAAAGTCAAGCTGTGAACACCTGAATTTGGTTCCTCCCAAAACAGTTCCACAAGAAACTTGTGCATTCTTTCCCAGACTGGATGTTTTCCATCTAGTTTTGCAACCCAAAAGCCTCACTTCTGTGCATAATCAGATAGTTCTCCATGAATAAAAACTCTTGAGATTTCAGCTCACAAGTTGAGCTTCCAGTTACATGCTGAAAGCAGCCCTGGAAAACTAGCTCATACCCACTGAATTTGGGTAAATACTGCTGGAATAGTCAGCTCTCTGTCTATGCTACTCTCGTCACCATCTTCAAATTACTAAGGGCTAATTTTAAATCGGGTTACAAATACTTCCTGAGTACAAGAGCTCACTACCATGTGCTGGAATCATCTGGGACCTGCTTCTCCTCTTCCTTAACAGTGAGGTGAAGAGAAGTGAGGTGAAGTGAGTCAGGGAGGCCCAGCTCCATCAGTTCCCTCCCAAGAAAGGTCAATGCAGGCTGTCAGGAGCCTTGGGATCACCAGGAGCCTTGGGACCACCACTTTGTGGCACAGTGGGTGCCTTTGAGACCAGACTCTCTCCCCTACAACATACACAGATTGTTGTGTGTGTGGGTCTACAACAACTTTCATTGCAAGATCCTTCAAATATCCCCTGCAGCCCTTACAGGGAGTGTCTTTTGCCATGTGAGGAGCCCCTTGGCCCCCTGAGAGGAGGAGCACAAGAGGCACCAGGGGTCCTGCCCCTCCTGCAACGCTGTATGCCCCTGGGTAGGCTGGTCCCCTTTGCACAGCCAAGCACTGTGATTGACAGAGTGACGTGGGCTTAGCAGAGGTCAGGCATCAGTCAGCAGCAGGGCTCTGGCATCCCCTCACAGCTCTGCTGTTTGTAATATTTATTATCTGTGCTGCGATAATGCTCGAAAATCGATGCTCCTTTCTGAATAAAAGGAAAGTCACTGCTCGTATCTCAAGGATAAAAGCCTGTCTGGCTGGAAATCAGTGCAGGGTGCTGAAAACAGGCAGGGCAGCTGAGCCAAGCACGGTGGTCCATGTCCCTGGAGAGCAGTGCTTCAACTCCCCAGAGGAGAGGCTGCTGCTTTGGCACTGGGACGGACTTCCTCTTCCATTTGCTGTTGCAAACAGTGGTGGAAAACCCAACCCACTCTCCAGCATGGACTGCCTAGGCAAGCCAAGCCCTGCAGAGCCTGGTCCTGGCTGACCATGATTATAACCAGCCATATGTCTTCTGTTCACACCCTTACTATTGATTTGTCAGCTCTGCCCCCTCTACCAGCCCAGTAACCCAAGTCCTCTTCCTTCGCTTGCATTTATTTGACCTTGTGGTCCTGTTCTCAGTATATTAACTGCAATTCAGCAGCAGGAGGTTTCAGGAGGATTTCCATGATGTCTTCGGGAGGTTTTAGTATGAAGACAGTGGAGAGATGCTGTTACAGAACAGCCTATGAGGAAAGGTGCATGAAAAGGCTTGCATTTCTGACCCAAGAGGAGAGGGAAACACATCAAATCCTCTCTGAATTCATGGTGCAAAATGACAGTGTAAAATGACAATATTTTTGTTCTTTTACCAAAGTGTGAATTTTGCAAAATGTGAGGCTTGCTGTCTGAAAGGTATTCAGTGTCCTTCAAGACACCATTTCTTTGAGCTCAACCCCAAGATCATGTCCTCATTGGAACTGTGTGTCTGTGCATGCACACTTGTCGAGCACAAATCCAAAAATCCTTCCCTTTAACAAGTTTGCAGAGCCTCAGAAAAACCTATGGGAATATCTGGTTTTGCATGCAAATATTTACCAAGAAAAAATGGATACTTTTCCACAGCTTCCAATACGAGGCTTCTTCTGCAGAGAAACTGCCAGCTGTACATGCATGCTGATTTGGCACTGGGACAGCACATTCCCTAGAGAGTGGAGTGAAACCACAACCTCCTTTCACTCGTGAACCCCTTCCCACGAAGCAGGTGAGAGCAGGCTGAATTTGCTCCTGCATTCTAGCTTGGCTGTTTTCTAAATGTCATTTGAAAGTCTCGCCCCCTCCTCCCTCCTCCCTCTGTCCCCAGTTTTATCCCTCTTGCAGGAGGCAGCCATCAGCAACAAAACCACAATGCAGGGCTTGGCTGGCTGCATGCATCCAGCAGCTGCTCTGTTCCAAGTTCTGGGCAAGCCACAGCTATCCAGATTCCCGCTTGTCCTATGTCTTCTGCCTCAGTTGCAGTACAGCATCTTGAGCTAGAAGTACCACTAATTGACCAGCTTGGACAGGTTGCCAGCTCTGCAGTACAGTCAGCCTGCTGTCCCCAGTTGTCTGTGCCTTTCCCCCCCTTCGCAACACTTCCAGTCCTTCCTGATCCAAAGCTTGTGACATCTTCCAAGTCCTCCTTGCATTCAAGACTCTAATTCGGCATGTGGTATGCTGTGCTTTTCCAGCAGGCTGCTTTTTGTTATTATCTCTCCACCCAAGTGAATGTTCAGGATGGGCATGTTCTTTCTTCAATTATTGCAGAGAACTAAAATGTAAGCAATAAATGCTAAAGCCAGATTTTTCTAATACAAAACAACAAGAAAAATCTTTGTGTTCCCATATAATTATTCCAAAAGAACTACAAGCCTCGAAATAAAAATACAATACTGTGTCTTAAAATATGAAGCAGTGTTTTCTTTCAGGATAAGGATAAGAATGTGATTTAAGTTTGCTTTAGCCCATTTCTTCAGTGTGTTGTGCTGACATGATTGTTCAAAGAAATTGTGCTTTTGGAAGGAAAAGGTTAAAGTTTGCTACTGATATTCATCAGGAGATGGATATTTAATCTTTAATCTCTTGTTCTAGGCCCCTACTTCGGATCAACTCATTATCCCGAATAAACGATGTGTCATTCCCATTATTTATGTTTCACTGCAGCCAAAGTATCTGGACCTCGTTTTGGTAAGCACCATTCATTTCGACCCATTCAGTATTAATCTCCCTTCTAACATCTTTCCTGTCCTATGTGCTGTCCCCTATTTGCTTTATGTTTTCCGCAGAGTGTTTATAAAAGGATAATCTTTTACAAAGCAGACAGAATTTTTGTGTATAAACTGCTCTGTTTGAATGCCTCATTGATATACCATCTAAACTGAAGTGTTCAGCAAGATTAGTGCATCCACTGAGCCACTGAACTGGGTAAAAATATGGGAACTGCTCCTTTCTTTATAGCGAGAGAGGGTAGCTAATGATGCCATCTTCTTTTAAATAGGATACTTTTAGCAGATGGACTCTGAGAATATGAATACATTGCACAAATAAAAAATAATAAACAAAGGAGGTGGCTTATTGTTACAAACAATAGGAGAAAAAGACACAAAATGTGAATGTGTAAAGACCATGAGCCAGCTTCCATCTTAGTGAAACTGGTGAAAATGCAGAATAATTCAGTCAAGATGACGTGAATTAGTGGGGTTTTTTACATCATTGTCGCTCGCATCAGGAGCTGGTCTCTTTGTACCATGAATGCCGACAACTTCAGCTAGGATAAGGATTTGCAATGCCTTGAAATGCAAATGATACGTTTTTCTCTTTCTCATGATGATGACAAATTTTCAGGGAGAATATTTTGAGCATGATCCCCTCCTTTTTTTGCAAGAAATAAATAAATGAAGACTGCCTGGCACGCATAACGTACACTTATTTCGGCTGCCTCCTTTGCAGTGTGTGTCTGGTGACATCAGGTGCCACCGACACACCCTTGGAGATGCCGACACTTTATGTTAGAAGAACACAGTATGCAAGTGAATCCGTGCCCATATTCCCACATTTAGATGGGAAAAATCCCAAACAGACATGTGGCAGTATCATTTGAATGGCATAGATTCTTAAATACATTTGTCACGTTGTACACTTGCCAGCTCTTCTTTGAAGATATAAACCACAAAACACTCCACATTTCATCCATCATGACTCCATCAACATGTAGCACTGTTTAGCATGTTATTTTAGTTAAACTGCACCATTGTTGTCCATCTATTATGACATAAACTAGGATTGGTGCCCTTGCATTAAAATTAAATGAAAACTGCAAGAAAGTGTTAGGAAAAAGAAAGTCGTGCCATTCATTTAGCTGTGAAGGAATGTGAAGAGAAATATTAAAGAAACAGGAAGCACAAAAGGTGCCAGGCACCTCCAGTTCCAGCTTCAAAAGGGATCACTCTTGTTTAAAAGGGGCTGCATGCGGGGCACAGGTCAGTGCCACCTTTGGGGACTGTGTGCAGAGAGGGATGAGACCCCTCAGAATGGCCCCCAAATCGTTTTTAATTCACCTCCCCCACTGATACGACCCAGACCTGACTTCTAGTAAGAAAACACTGTTCATGGCTATTTCTGGAGTCTGTCAACACCACTGCGGGGTTACTGAGAGCAGTTTGTGGGTTGGCGAGAGAGGTAACCCAGCTTACACCCAGCTTACTGAGTTGTCACTGCTCTTTGGAGATAGTCCATGTAATTTAGTACACAGAAGCAGTCTCAAGAAAATAATTGCCTGTTCAGTCCTAAGAAGACTGGTAATAAGAAAATGAGTCTGTCACCTTCTGGTTGCCATTAGCCGAGGTTAAAATCTTTCTGTCATAGCTGCTATTCATTGTCCTGTCCTGGTGGGTGGTCTTGGAGGAGGAAAAAACATATTTGGCACAAATTGGCCTACTTACTGATGGGATTAACATTGGACTGGTCTGGAGAGAGCTACTCTCTCAGAGCTAGGACCGATGCTCTCCAGACCTCTGTGTGCAGTGGTCAGATCTCTAGCAGAAATCAGTGCAGTTCCCACTGTGCTGCAGGGGGCCAGGCACCCAACTGTGTGAAACAGAAGATATTTAAGATACATGCTTGACTATTTCTGCTGTTTTTCACCAGTGAAATAATTAAATGGAGAATTTTTCCTTGGAAAGATGTTTAGACTTGACCTACCTGGCTTAAAAATTTTAGTGACAGAGCAGAGCTTGTAAATGTAATGTATTGCCTAGCAGTTTTGTAGGATTAACATGGAAATCCCACAGGAAAGAACATTTCTGTAGATGTCAAAATCTTTGCACAAGTGGTACAGAGATGACTTGTTCCAAGAGTCCATGGCTCTGGAACGTGTCAGACTTGCTGTACATGTGCAGGTCAACTGCATGGTGCATGCATAGCTTGGATGCAGGATGTGGCAGCCCAGTAACTTCCTAGTCATCATGTTGGCAGGTCTTATCCAGAGTTTCCCCAAGAGCCAGATTCAAGCCAGTGAAGACTTAATGGAACAGTCTTCGGAAAATAATTGTTAACAATTGTACATGCAACAGTGTGGGGACAGATTTCTGGGTGATTTATTTGCACCTAATGAGCATAGTCTTGTCACTTGGGCCTGGGATGAACCCAGCAGGTGTTTGGTAGACAAATGTGTGGATTGAGATCTGTGGCAGAGAGCTAAAGGGAGGATGAGTGAGACAGACTGAGGGAGGTTCAGCTGGATCCCAATAGACCTACTTTCACAGACATAGGTAAAGAAAAGAGTCAGTAGCTCAATAATAAAACCTCTAGGTTCTCATGCACTGGGTGTCCAAGCAGATTAGCACAGATGGAAGAAGCAGAACAGGCTGCTAATCAGTGTGCAAATGTGAGACAAAATAAACACACACTTTATTATATGATTCAGCCCTGTAAAATATGATATGATATGATATGATATGATTGATATATGATGTGCCTCCTTTGCAGCAGATGTCGGGTGTACCTCTGAGACATGGGGCTTGTTGGAATAGCCTTTGCCATAAGGAAAGATACTTTGGTGGTGTACCTGAATCCTGATTAGACACCACGCTAAAGTGGGAGATTGCATGACTGATGTGGGTGGGCTAAGCCCCTTTTTTCCACGGAATCCAAGTCATGACTACATAAAGAAGCAGGATGTTCATGTGGAGGCTGCGTGCCACCCTTTTTGCGGTGTGCGATTGGGGATAGCGGGAGACAGACCTGGCTGTCACTAATGGGGATTACTGAGAGTGCTGGCTGCTCCTAATCTGGGAATACACTCACATAAATGCTAAGCAATGCCTTCATTTGATCCTGACCTGTACTGGCATCCCTGCTGCCACTGCTGTAAGTGGTATTGACGCTCAGGACGAGGCAGTTCCCACGTCACTCTTTCCACACATTCTGTCTGAAACATGTTAAGGTGGGGGAAAAAGTGGCAATAAATGGGGGAAAGGAAGAGAGAATGCTGAAGTGACAGTGGATTATTAGAGAACCAGGTTATCCCATCTCTTCTGAGCCATAAAATCAGTCGGAAGATAGTGTATTTGTAGGAGCTGGCTGTAGACACTGAAGCAGTATATCTTGTTGGTCTGAGGGCATGGAGATCTAGGAACTAATGTGATTAATGCCATGTCTCAACAAAAGGGATTTCCCACGTTTATATCACTCAGTAATAGCCTCCCATAAATTTGATATGAGTACTTGGCAAATGAAGCAGCCATCAAATACCAATAAAAATATGTTTGTGATGCTTGCAATATACACCTAAAGAACCAGAGAATATTAGTATTCCAGGACTTTTCAGGTACCCATAAAAATTGGATGTTACAGAGATTCTGTCAAAGTAGAAAGGTTCAAACCTTAACCTGATGTAAAAAATGCATGCTAAAATTTCTTTCTTCTGGTGAAAAATCAGGATTTCACACTAGCAGCATGGTTGAAGGGAGTGCTGACCAACCAGGTGACTCCAGCATGCTTGGGATGCATTTTCTCTGTAAAAGACCTGTGGGAATCTTTTCCTTGAGGATTGGTTGGGATTTTGGCAGTGAGGGGCCAAGTCTCTCTGGCTCCAAGTACACAAGGCAGCCTGAGAGGCAGAGTATGTCTTGGGCAGACATACTTTCTTTGCATACATGAGGTAATCTAAGGTGGAGCTATGCATCCAGGGAAATTTCTTTAAATAGGATTCCTTGTAGGGCACCGTTTTTAGCTGCCCAGGCGGGGTGGCTCCATTTGAGGGTCCAGGGGGTAGATAATGAGTGCAATTCCTTTTAAGGCTCTCCAAGTGGAGAGTCTGCACTAGCTTCTACATTGAGATTGCACTTTTCCCTAACACCCTTTTCTCTGCTTCCCCACAAGTACCTCCTCTGTACATGAAATGAAGCTCTTCTGGGGGTCCCTCTTTGGATAACTGTCCCTGACCACTTTACTTTGAGAATAATTGGGAATGTTTCCTGCAGATGCTGTCTGAGTACACAGAAATGCCAGAGTGATAGACAGCTTAAATCCCTAGACTGCCAGACAGATAAAGATGGTCTGTCCCAAAATCTGCCTATCCCTTGTATCACCATGTCAAAATGAAGCAGAAGCCTTTCACACATCATCACTTCTGTTAGCTTAAGTCCAGATCCTTGCGTCCTTACTCATGGGTAGTAATGTGTTACTGCACAGATCTCCAGGGCCCCTGATGGAAGAAGAATATCTTTAAACCTGCAACTGGAATCTAAGTATCAAAACTGCAACAATTCCTTAGCTGTGTTCAAGGCAGCACAAGTTAATATATGAACCAAATTCACCAAAAGAAAATTATGCTATTTACCTAACTAGCTCTGTCTGTTAGTATTTTAAGGGCTCAGATAAATACAAATGAATACATTTATAGCTCTTTTTATTGTCCTCACCAAAGAATCCTGTTAAGAGTTGGAATGCTGGTTTTAAATCCAGAACAGATAGTTGTAATTGTGCTGCCTTATGTGCATAGCCCAGACCACTCATTATGCACCCACCATTTCACTTCATAGTATCATTTCACTTATGGGGACATTTCTGCACATTTGAATACATCTCTACACAAAGAGTTTAGCCAAATGAGATTTTTTTTACCTCATTTGGAAAGACCCCAAAGATCTGGCTTTTGGGTTTCTTCTGAGTTCAAAAAAAAATCTTATGAAAGCTGAATCAGTTAACACCAAATTGGGTTGATAGGGGAATCCTTGTCTTCTCAGCTATGGTATGAAACCAGATAAAGGGGTTGATCTGACAGCTGAATATATTCCCAAACAGGGGTAATTTTCTCCCATGCCCAAATAAAATGATAGAGATATGCAAGGGTATGTGCCTTTCAACAGCAGGCAGAGTCCGAGAGCTTACTTATCTCTGGACAGCTTCTCTGGTGTCTGAAGTAAAGAATGCAGAATTTCTGAACCATCAGGGAGCAGATGCTTTTTCTGTTTCACCTTGAGTGACCAACACACACTTATGGCCTCATTCTGGTTAGCACTGTGTTTTCATTAGAAGCAAAATGCTGCAGCTCTCAGGAAATGTTCAGCACCATGAAAGACTGAGCCTTTAAATTTAACAGGGTAATCTTTGCCTCCTCACAGTCTTTCACTGACTACCTCACTCTGAATTTATTCTACAGTCATTGAAACATCCTGATGCGCTATTGTTCCTCTGGGCTTATCATTGTCTTTATAAAAGTCTGTGGAGGGGAAGAAACGGACAGTAAATATCTTCGGTACAAATTTTGGCTCCTTTGCATCAGCTCACATGGAGAAAAGCCTCTTGTCTTTCCAAACAGACAGTTTGTTTTTGAAGGACCTGATGACTCTACTCTTATTTACTTTTGCAATTTTTATGGAAAAGTTGTAATTATCTCCCTTTTTTTTTTTTCCTTCAGTAGCTGCAAATATGGAAGAAGGCTTTTTGGACTGTATGTCTCTCATGGCAATCTACTTTTTCATCTGGTTTTGCTTTCCCTTCTTCCACATGTCATTTTGGAGAGATAAGAATTTTGCATGTTGCACATCACCTAACCAAGAGTTGTGTCTTGATGTTTAGATGTGGGAGGCTTTGAAACTTCAGAACTGGCTGAAATTCTTGAATACCTCAATCTGTTTAAATGAATCAAGTATTCTACCATTCACCAAGGGAGAAGGAGGTGAAAGACACTTGGTTAGCAATGGGATCCAAAGTCCTTTGGCTCTAAATTAGCAGTAGCAGCAACTGATAGCTGCTTGCATCTGAAGGTTGGGCAGTGTGAAATAAGCTTGTGGTTTCCATCCAGTTTCTTGTGGAAAGCACCACTACCACTGTTTTCATTCCCTCACACAATTTCAACAGAAAGGGAGATGGTCTTTTTTCTGACCCAACTTTTGGGAGTTAGTGAGGGTTCTGTCATCAGTTTCAGAGGCTCTGGATCAAGCCTAAGTAGACAAGGAGCTGGGTCTTCCCGAGAGGGAGAAACATCTAGGGTCAGGGACAATATGTGACACAAAACATTGAACTGCATCTGTCTGTATTCTGGATAAGAATCTCAGTGGTTTTTAATCTTACTCTGGAGTTAATTTTCAAATATGTCAATAGCTACAGGAAATTGATTTTCTAGTGGATTAGTCACAGCTAACAAAGTTCTGTACTGTTGGAGAGCCACACATAACAAAGCAGTCCTTGCTTATAGGGACACCTTTTAATTCCACTGACAGCAAAACCACTACAGAATTCCATAGACAAAAAATCATGAAGGTAGAATAAGAAATGTAACCTTCTGCCTTGTGAGTGGAACTTTATCATCTTTTAAATGGTGTCACTTCTGATGCTTTACTTTGAAACCGAAGGCAGTGTTTTAACACAGCTTGCATAATTTTTCCCAGTGTTTTTGTGCTGAGCCATTACAGGACTCTGCTGTGATGGCCAACTGCTCTAGCCAAAATTGTTGACCTACACACTTTTTAAAGAGTACCTCATTTCTTATACTCAGATTAATCAAGAGCTTTACTGCACACGGAAAAGTTTTGCTATATCCCCATGATTTTTGCAAAAATTAGCATAGGTTACTACCACAAACGCTGTGAAAGTTATTGTAGAATCATAGAATGGTTTGGGTTTGAAGGTACCTGAAAGATCATTTAGTTCCAACTCTCCTGACTTTCACCAGACCAAGTTGCTCAGAGCCCTATCCAGCCTGGTTTTGAATACTTCCAGGGATGGGGAGTTTACAACTTCTCTGGGAAAACTGTTCCAGTGACTCACCACCCTCATAGTAAAGAATTTCTTCTAAATGTCTAATCCAAACCTGCCCTCCTTCACCTTAAGGTCATTACCCCTTGTCCTGTCACTACATGTGAAAAGTCCCTCTCCAGGTCCCTTGTAGCCCCCTTTGGATACTGGGAGTTGTAATAAGGTCTCCCCAGAGCCTTGTTTACTCCAGGCTGAACAGCCCCAGCTCTGTCAGCCTGTCTGCATAGCAGAGGTGCTCCAGCCCTCTGGTCACTATTGTGGTCCTCCTGTGGACTGACTCCAGCAGGTCCATGTCCCTCCCATGCTGGATGCAGAACTCCAGCTGAGGTCTCACAAGACCAGAGTCGAGGGGGAGAATCACCTTCCTCAACCTACTGGCCATGCTGCTTTTGAAGTAAATAGCTAAAAACTACTTTTTTCTAGTAAATAACTGATACGAGGCTGACATAACTAGCATTATTTGATCAACTGTATTACCAAACTAAATATAAAAGAGTTGTAACACTCTGGAATAATTGAAGTGGGACAATGACACCCAGAATTGCATAAGTGGCAAGTGGGAGCAGGTTGTCTCTCAGGGAGTGACTGTGTGATTTTGAACAAGAGTGTAGCTTGTATATTGCTATTTTCTATGGTGTAAATGAGACTAGTATGATTCTGTCCAGCACCTAGGAGTGGACTTATGCCTAAAGGAAGCCTTGTGTCTGAAGAAAGAGCCCTGTTCCACAATGAATTTTACTTTCGTTGTGACATTTTGAAGGTAGTACATGGTAATGACACATTGCTCCAGTAATTTTTGTACAATGTCTCTATGAGCTCTCTCCATCTGTCATGACAGCATTAGTCTTGGCATCTCTGATGAAAGAATCAAAATTAAAAGGGAGAACAAAAAGTCAATTTCTAATGGGTTCCAAATACCCATATCTTACAAGCGTGAATTAAATATTGCTCTCATCTTGCAGCCTTCCAGCCATATTACATGGATAAAAACCTCAAAACTATTTAAAATTAAAAATCCTGTTAAAAGCTGAAATATATATAAAGTAAAATAATATTCAGTTGTTTAAACTAACCTGCTGATAGGCTGTCAGCTGTCATTTGATTTGCACTTCATTTGAATTAATAAAAAGTAAACCATAAGCATCATGATTTACAGTAATATAAAAGCTATTAGAAAGGACCTTCATCATAAGCTTCTTTGTCATAAAGCTATTGTATCTTACTTTCAATCACTAAACACTGTTAAAAACATTTCCTAATACGATACTGCCTTATGCAATATACAAATTCCTTTGCTTCAAAGACCAGCTACAGAGACAAATCGGAAGCTTCTTCATGCATAAATACTAAAAAAAAAAATATTGTCACGTTGTCCTTCACCATTTTTTGGGGCCACACACATATACACAACCACATAGCTCAGATTCACCCACAGCCATTAAAATACCTTTATGCCTCTTCCTTTATTTTAAATAACCCTTGGACAAACAACATTTAGTTACTCAAATACACTGATTTCTTTACTCCTATGAAAAGTATCATGGGCTTAATAATGATCTCAGTTTCAAACCTCCTGTTAAAGATTATTTGTCCTTCTCCCAGATGTGCTGCTTTTAGCTGGAGTTGGTGGATGCCTAATGCTACTTCCTTTGGGGTGTCCTCACCCATGGCATGTGAAAAGTCTCCCTGGTTCTTGTCTACACTGTCTGGTCATGCCAGTGCCACAGGTGCTCATAGGAAATGTGATCCACCTGCCTGTCCTTGCAACACTCCTGAGATACCCACAGAAGGAGTGCAAGGAGAGAACTGGGGAGCTCCACAAGATCTCCAGGGCACACCAGGGCTGCTAACACATCTCTCAGTTTCTCTCAGAAGACACATCTCTCAGTGTCTTCTTAGCGCTCTCTAACAAAGCTGTGCTCAGTGTGTACCAGTCCCAGCAAGAAGACCTGGCCCACACATAAAGAAATTATTTCACCACCCAGTGGGGCAAGAAATGCCTGGTGAGCTGCCTACTGTGAACTGGGTGAAATAAATGCCATTTGCACATACCTGGGAACACATGAATAAGTTAATTTGAGAACAGTTAAATGTGAGCAAGAGGTTTGGAATAAATGTCCTCCTGATGTCCTCCCCATCTTGAATCATCCTACAGTCCTACCTATGGTGGATCAATACAAGTTTGGCACAGACTGAAGAAAACTGTCCAAAGCCTTTAGGATGTGTCTGGCAGTGAAAGTGTGTCTGCTCTGGGGCTAGCGCAATATCCTGCTCCAAGGCCATGCTGGTGGTCTTTTGCCCTCCAAAATTACCAGTGATTAGTTGATCATTCACTGCTGGAGAACAGTGTGGTTTCTCTGAGAGGAATTTGTGCTCACAGCCACAAAGGACCTAGCATTGGCCCCTCTGAATTCAGCCATGAGCTTTGTGTACCAGGTAGGGGCTGAGCTTCTGTATCATGGTATACTTCAGAATTATTTGTGTAGAATTTTGTGGAATTGTAGTGTGATAGAAACTAAAAATATGGCAGTGGACTGGCAGTGAGGAGCACCGTCTTGCTTCCCTTCGGTATGGTTCTCCCCAAAGCCTTTTGCTTATTTTCTGTCTGTCCTCATAAGTCACAGCACATCATGTCACAAAACTGATATAGCTGGGCATGCTACTTCAGGGTTTCAGCAGACCCTGTATTTGGAGTAGTTTGAAAAGTGCCCAGTGGCTTTGTCACATGATTTCCCTGTAGTGTGAGACCAGCCGGCAGAGAGCCATGAGCTCACATGTTTGGATGGCTTAGTTTCTGCACACAGATAACGTGAATATCTGCTTGGCAGTGTTTTACAGCAACTGAACATTCCTGACGCTGCCTCTTTTCATCCTTCTGCTCCCCCTTCCTTAACAGCAGAATCAGCAGCTGTAACAACACATGGAGGACACTTGGCAGCTGCAAGACACAGATGCTGAGCTCTGTAATAAACTTCTCCTGTAGAAGAATCTGAGTGCTTTTGCTGGCTGCTTAAAAGTCCTTATTGCTGTCTGACTCACTTGCTCAACAAGCAGTTACAGTGTGCTGATGGCTGCTGCTAATCACTCTTGGAGTTATAAGGACCATCCTAATTGTCCTTCTTGGTCCTTTAGGATGCTGCCATTGCCTGGTTTTAATAATTTGGAAGTGAATTGCATGCTTTGAAGGTAGATGTTTAAGAAAAAGGTACTGTGCAATGTTTCAGTGGGCCATTTCTTTTTGAATCTAGAGATAGGCAATAGGCCTGGTTTTGATCACAAGTCACAACGTGCAAACCAGAAATAACTTCACTGTTGTTAAAGGGGTATAAGCTGTTATAAAACAAATGTGAGTGAAGTCAGGGGTGCAGGAGAGCTTTACATGAAGCCTGCGTTACCTGCTAAGGAAATGGTATCTCTTTAATGTCTCAGAAAGTGGTTTGTGTTGGAATTGGTCTGTGATAAGGGTGTGGGTAAGGACTCATGGCAGTAGGTTAGTGTTAGGATGGGAGGCAGGCTATTTTCAGGAAAGCCTTGCAGAAGTGTGTTTTAAGGAGCCATTTGAATCTGCGAACAGCCATCTTGGAAGGTTGTCCTGGAGTCTAAAGAACACTGGGAAAGAAACCAGAAACAGATGCTTGTGGACACAAAGACATGAACTGGGCAACAAGTCTGGTGTGTGGCCAAGACAAAAAGGAGGAATGTTAGCAAGAGATGGTTGGAGACACAAGCAAAGGAGAGTTGTAAACATAAGGACTCACAGGTTAATCTCAATGTATAACATGAGGGGAAGTGATGAAGGAACACAAGAAAAGAGTGGCATGGTTAGTGATGGGGGAATGATGCTTTTGGACAGAAGTTCCTTCCACCTCTTTCTGGGGAAAACTGAAGTCATTAACAATAAGATATGATACCAGTGGGAGTGGGAAGAGAAGCACAGGCACAAGTAAGGACACAGGATGGACAGAATAGACCTTGTATTCAGTGACACAGGGCTAAAGGGCTTTATTTGACAGGATTAGCAGGCAAACCAACATAGGCAACAATATGATGCTACAGACTGCATGATCAAGAAGTAGATGAGGCCATCTTCAGAAAACTGCAAAACCTTGATGATTGCAGGCTCTGGTCCACATAGGAGACTTGCCCATGCTGGTATCTGCTGGAGGGGCAGCACAGCAGGGCACAAACAATCCAGGAGGTTCCTGAAGCACACTGGTGGCAACTTCTTGACAAATGTGGTTGAGGATCTGATGAGGGGAAGCACTCTGCTGGATCTCAGACCTAAAACCAAGGAAGAACAGGTCAGGTAGGTGATGGCTGGAGTGTTCCTGGCTGCAGTGACTGTAAGATAATAGAGCTCCGGATCCAGAGGGAAAAGAGCAACAGCAAAGAACAGGATAAAAACCCTGGCCTTCAAGAAAGTACAATTTGGCCTGTTCAGAGGCTTGCTTCAAAAAATCCTGTGGGCTACAGCTCTGGAGAAAAAAGGGGTCCAGAAGAACTGATTTAAGGATCATCTGTTAAAAAAAATTATCTATCCTTACATACAGGAAATCAAACAAAGGTGGTGCAAGGTCTGTAAGTATGAACTGGTAAAACTCAAACATGGAAAGGAAGAATGAGGTGGAAGCAAGGAGAGGCGACGTGTAAGGAATAGAGACACTGTCCAAGTGCTGGGCTAAGGAAAGAAAAAGCCAAAGTTGCATTTAGTGAGAGAGGTGAAAAGTAAAAAGAAAGGTTCTAGTTTTTGGACCTCCAGTAAAAGGGAGAAATAAACATACTGGAACAAGTCCATTGAACAAGAAGATGATTAAAGAACTGAAGTATCTCTCATAGAGAGGAGAGGCTGAGGGCTGGAACTGTTTGGCCTGGAGAAGTCCAGGGGGGGATCATATCAAAGCATATAAATCCCTGATGGTGGGGTATAGAGAAGATGGAGACAGACACTTCTCAGTGTTGTCCAGTGACAGAAGAAAAAGCAACAGGCACACACTGAAGTGCAATCAATATTGTTCCAACATAAAAAAAAGTGCCTCTTGTTTATTGTGAGGGTTTTGAAATGCCAGCTCAAATTACCCAGCAAAGTTTTAGAGTGTCTGGCTGTGGACTTATTCAAAACCCATTTGGACATATTCCTGGGCACCCTGCTCCAGCTGATCATGCTTGGATCAAGAGATGTGTCCACCAAGAGATGTGTCAAGAGGCCCCTTCTAGCCCCAGCAATTCCCTGAAGGTGCTGTATAGGAACAAGCAGATCAGACAAGCAGCAGCTGAAGGGAAATATTTACCAAAGGGCACATCTCTGAATGTGGGAGAGGAGAGGGAAGAGGTTGAATGGATAAGGGCACTGGCACAGAACAGGTGGATGCTTCATCCCAGGCAGCACCAGTGTCACCTTGGCAAGAAGCTACCACCTAATCTATGCCTGAGGAGAAGACTCCTGTTTCCACTTCAGTTGGTCCTGTCTCCTTCATAAGACTGACATTCACATAAACATTTTTTAACTGGAAAAGGACAGTCCTATTTCTAGTTTGCACAGGAGATGTTTTCCTGTGACCTTTTTTTTGCGTCCTTGTATTCTAGCATTTGAAGACAAACAGCTGTCCCAAGCTTCAGCTGGAGAAGGAAAAGGAAGACACCATCAAGCCCAAATGTTAGTAAGTCACTTTTCCTCTCATTGTCTGGTACATCTAGGATGATTTTTAACCTTAGAAACAGTTATCTCTCTGATGCCCTTACTCTCAATATTATGAACTAGTATTGGACATCAGGATTTAAAAAATCCTTCTTTAAGCATGAGCCTTGTTTCTCTTGATGTACAGTAGAAACTGATGTGCTTCCTTTGGCTGCTCAGTAAATATTTTGAGAAATAGCTATCAACACTGAATTATATTTTATGTAACAATTGGTATCCTGTAATTTTATAATATTCAAGTATTCTGGAGATAAATGCAGCATATAAAAATCTAATATATTACAAAAAATCTCATATTCCTCCAAATAAACCACAGGTTAGGCACAAGAAAATACAAACCTTCAAATAATAGGACTTAAATACCTGTTTCAGCAGTGCATTCATGCTGTTAGCTTGCTTGAAAACATGTGAACTATTTATTTTTAATTCATATTATCTCATTATTGCAGGTTTCCTTTACAACATGGCTCATTTCAGGTGTTAAAAAAAGCCTAGTGATTTTTATCTGAGTTTCAGATTTTCCAGTAGCGATCAGTCACACGTGTAGTGCTAGTTACAACTGATGTAGCAAACTGGTTTTGTTTTTTCTTTTGTCACATTGGTTGTCCAGCAGGCCAAATGTGTTATGACAATCATATCTGAGATGCAAAGATAAATGTAAAAAGGAGCCAAGCCCTGTTGCGACTGTGGTATTGTGTTAAGGAGCTGAAGGTGACCACTGAGGGCTTCTCACTCCTGCTTACATAAAGAGTGACAGCTTTTCAACACAAGGACTCCCAGTCTTTTACTAAGTAGGCTCTGATTTGGCAAATCAGTCTGAGACACATTTTTCTCCCTGTGAGTAGGCCCACTGAGGTGTCAGTGTGATCCACCAGCATCACAGGAACAGGATCAAAGCCTACAAAGAAGGGAAGTTTGAAACTCCAGAGGATTTGCTCATCAAAATCAGGTGTTGTGGCTATCCCATCTTTGTTACTGTAATACATACTTAGAGCCTCCTCTTATATTCCTTTTCTTTCTCCTGTTCAGGAATTTTGCCTAAGCTTACGGGTCCAGGCCATAGCAGGAGGACGGGACACATTCCCTCCCTGGATCAAGGAGTCCAGTCCAACTAAGCACTTGGACTTCTCCTTTCCTGTACAGACCTGGATGCAGCCTGGGATTGTACCAAGACTTGAACGAATATTCTGGGTCCTTCATCTTAGATGCAGCCTTACAGTTTCCTCTAGGAATGAAGTGCCTAGTTTGTATTGCATGAGTAAATAAGTGGTGAGTAGTGCATGTGCAGGGAAAAATTAATTTAATCCTCCTACAGAGGGTTAAATTAATGGATTGGATTGAAAGTATAATGACCTTTGGGGTCCCATCTTTATTGCTTGTGAGCACACAGAGAAGTAAATTAATGAAAATGAGGGGTTAGCATTTTTCAAACAGGAGAAGAATACCAGGAGGATGATAGAAGCTGAACACGAGGCAGCACTACTAAAGGAAAACTACAAAGGAAGTAATGGAAGAGTCTGGTGGTGTATACAGAGACACAGAGCTGAGGGAAGGGTGTTGGTGGATGAGATACAATAATGAGGGGAAGCTGTTTGATCACTTGCAGCTCCTGGGTCAGTAGCAGCTGCACCTGCACCACCCCTGGGCTCTCTGTGTGCTGGCCAAGGCAGTGGCTGGGAGTGTCTGCTGCTGGGCTGCCCTTCTCCTGTATATCACTGCATAAATCAAACATCTGGGCTCCAGAGAGACCTTATTAGTGCTAAACAACCTTGATTCAATTATGCTACAAGATGCCCACAAGATGGTATCTTTTGTATACTCTTGCGCTGTGAAGGGCTTTTAGAAAGTATGGCACTGGGGAAGGGGGTGGAGAGCATGGGAATTCAATCATTCTCTCATTTCCACAGTTGGTACACTTAGTGCATAAAGGGGTGGTGGCCGAAGAGTTTGTATAACCTAATGCCAGGTATAATTTGAATGGTTCTGTATTTTGTAAGTTCCTCATTCTCATTTGATCCATAAACACTATGTCTATAAAGACAAAATTAAATTAAGGCCTGACTTTTGGGCCTGGAGTTTGAAAGTCAAGCCTTGACTATGTGTCCAGAGCTAGTGAGTTGTGCTTCTGCAGCTTCTGCTGGTTTAAAACTCACTTTCTTTTCTGAGGTTAGAGAATGGATGGGCAAAAAACCTCAGCAGCTGGGCTCCTGCAAAGAGCAGGGGTGCGAAGTGCACTGTCTGGGCCAAATTCCACACCAGATAATTCCATTGAGGCACTGGTTTCAATTGGGCATCATTATCTGCACTTCCTGTCTCCCAGTGCAGGCCGTGCTACTGAGCAGCTGCTGATTTCCTCCATCCCAGGCTGGCTGTGTGTCACAGTGGGGCTGCGATGTCCCCTCCCAGCTCTTCGCTTTGCTCACAGGAGTTACATGGAAAAGAGGCAAATTGTGGGAAGTGCTTTGAATTCCTCTGTTGAAATTTACATCTTCTAGTGTGATTGTTTTTTTCTCTGCTATGGAGAAAGTAATATTTTTAAAACTTTCTTGTTGTTTCTGCAGATCTGTCATCCATTTCCATGGATACACAAGTGCTATAAGGCAGCCAGAAGCTGTCAATTCCAGCCAGTCACTGGCTGTCCAGTGAGCAGTGAAAAGCTGTTGAAGTCATTAGGATTTTACACTTGAAAATAACACAATAGTTTGAACTTTCCTCGTACGTTTCAATCCGGAATCCCCAGGCCTAGTAAGGGAGCCACTGCTATAAAATAATTAATTAGGTGTCATAACAGCTTGGTGAGTGCGTTCGGAGGACATGGGGAGTGCTGCAGCAACCCACTGAAGGCCATCCCAGGAGCTAGTGGTACTGGCAGGAAGACCCATCTGTTCTGACACCCCGAGCTCATCCCTGCATGAATTAGATGTGTATCTCCTACCAATCAGGTTATGGAAATATACCCATCCTCATTTTCTTAATGACAAAGCACATTTCTCTTATTTTTTTTTCCTGATAGTCCAAGTCATCTTTGATTTCCGCATCAGCAAGAGCCATCAGATAATAGAAGGGCTGCATTCCTGCAGGATATGGCATATGCTAGCTGTTCATTGAATGGTTTCCCCTGTCCATCATGTTGAATTCCTCAGTCAAGTTCTTGCTAGCTCTTCTTTAAGGATAAGGCTTCTGCCACTATGACAGGGAGATTATTCCACAAAGATGTGAGATCATGTGAGATTATTATCTCTGATCATTGAGTCTTTTTTTTCTGGACATTTCCAACATAAAATGTATCTTAGCTGTATTTCAGGGAATGAAACTGAAGAGAAAAATAGAGGAAGGAATATTTTTTAATATATATACAATGTCATTACGGTATGCTTTGGTTTTCCACATTTGATTTTTCAGTATACTCACCCTATTTCTCAGCTTTTAATTTCTGCTCTGTGAGGTGACACACATTAAGTGATGACTCTTTCATTCTTGCACATAATCCACTGAAACAAACCGATCTTTGCATGTTAAACAATTGTTTGAAGCAATTAAGGAAGATGAAACTGGGCCCATCACAGTTTACCTTCTGTGAATCCTCATTTTCTCTTCCTAAAAGATCCCACAGGTGAGCAACTGTGTGTTTATGAAAAGATTTAGAGAGTTTTGAGAGTAGGCACTGTTCAAGTAATTCTCAACTCACCTAACTTGTCATCATACTTCCCAATTTACAAGCATTACACCTGGAGTTCTTCACAGCCTCTCATAATTATTATTAATCAAAGTCATTCCCTGCAAGCACTGACGGGATTTTGCAAGTAACTTTTACACACAGCCAGATTGCAGTCAGGTCCAGAAAATTACAATGGCATCACCCAAGTTCCCTCAATCCCTCTACAGTATCTTCTTTGGTCATTCAGATGGATAGTCAATAAAATTGGTCCCAATACAGATGGTAACAGTACACTACCACTATCCTCTTTCTGTTCTCAGAGGAAGCTCTTTATTGTGACCCTTAACAAAGACTTCATCCATAGCCCTGTGATCATGTATTTCCCTTAATAGTATTTTATGACGGAGCTTACAAAAAACATTTTCACAATTCAAGTAAATAAATATTTTGCGGATCACCTTAGTAGACCTTAGGTCTACTAATTTTTTTCCAAAACTTTTTCCACAATATTAATTGGCTTGGGGAAGACATACAATAAAAAAAAAAATCAGCTGTATTTTGACAGCTATTGCAGTGGTTTAGCTGAGCTCTGCTTGGATTAACACTGTTCTTCTGTCTGTACTTAAGAACTCTATTTCTTTTCTGGCATCCCTCTTTTCAGGTCAACCACTAGTTCAAGGTGGAAATGATAAGTCTGCAGCATCTCGAGTGTGCTGGTGTTAGCTCTTGGAAAGTCAAGAGGAAGGAAATAACAGTCCATAAAGTTTTGATTGCTTGGAAAAGATGTTTGCTGAAAGTATGAGCAAGGCCAGCTGCAAAGAGTTCAAGCATGAGTAGAAGTAGTGCTGCATTGTCTGCTCACTCACTCTAGCAATGACTTGACAGCATTTCATATTGGACATGGATTAAAGGAAGGTCATTTTTCTCAGGCCTATTGGGGTCTGTCTTACGCATCAACTTTTTAGTTAGTGGAGGTTTCACTTTAAAGATAGGTAGAACAACATGATCCAGGATGGTGTGGCAGGGAATGTTTTGGCAAAAATAGTGGCACTGAAGAAGTAAAATAAATGTGCCATGCTCTATTCCTCCCCCAATTTTAAAATATCAGCATTTTGCAAGCAATGGGCCATATGCTCCCAGGGCTTGCAAGCCAGAAAGTATAGCAACTTACTACAAAACCGCTCTCCAAATTCTACACACAAGCCAAAACCTCCTACTTGGTATTCTGCCGTCATGCCAACTTGCAGAGCAGAGATTGGACCTGAGCAAGGAGATCTGCAAAAGAATCTCGGGTTATGCACATCCACAGTGATAGAGGTTGTGGCTGACTGGGGCTGGAGTCAGGACACTTATCCTGAAAATGCAGCTTAGGGAGAAAGTAAGATAGATTGCCAATTGCCACTGATGGTGAACACATTTTTCCAGGTCAGAATGCCCCTCTCCAGAGAGGGAAGGCACCAAAGCCTACTGGGGTTGTTTCTGCTAGGCTTTCTAGGAAAGGAAATAGGAATGTGGACCTGAAACCCCAGTCTCATCCACTCCACCCACTGGGAGCAGCATGGCTCTTCAGCATGACAGGGTGGCTGCAGGGACTCTGATCCAGCTGGATGAGAACCACCCTGAAATGCCATGGTGTTCAGAAATAAATAATTAACTAATGCTGAGACCAGGTCCCTGAAGAGTGGCAGTGCTTCCCAGGGATAGGCAGGTCCTCTTCACCTGTGCCTCACAGGATTGTTGGTCTGTCTGAAGCAGTGAAGGAGAGGTCTTTGGCCAATAATTTTCTGGATGGCAAAGTAAGGCAAAAGTTAGTCCCATCAGTGTCAATATATTTTCAGTAGAAATGTAGAATGTACTGTGGCAAGATTAATAATCTCAGTGTGTGCAAGCACTGGAGAATGCCACCCACATATGAAGTGGATATTGTCTGAAACCTTACAGGGCTGGTCATTTGCATGGTCTTTGGCCCCTTGGCACAAGGCTCTCTCATATTTTGTATATTTCTTCTCGAACACCTGGAGAGTACTTTATATTTCTCTAGGATGATCCCTGTACTATTTTTCCATTGGCTAGCTCAGACCTCTTCTCTCTTCTGGCTAATATGTTATATGTTCTTTGGCAGAGATTTGAAGCAGTACAGATACTCGCTTTTTCTGAACATTTTTGTGGACCCTATAAACAAAAAAGAGGGAAGAAATTCCAGTTTGAGGACCTGTACTCCACATGATAGGCAAAATGAATTGGGGCAGTGAAATCACAGGACAGGGTGCGTGGAGCAGAGCATATGCTGTCTCTCCACCAGGAGCAAGTCAACTGCTGCTGGGAGGACGAGGCTGGGAATGGCCTCCGGACCAAACACTCGCTCGATTTGCTCGCCTGCACGGCTGCTGGTGGGTCCAGCTGCTCCTTCCTCCGGCTGCACCACACACACACTCACAGGGATGCTCACGTCCAGGCACACAGGGGCAGAGCAGCTCCTCAGGAAACACAAGAGAAAAGGATATGGTCTGGGAAAAGCGTGTTCTCTGCTCCCATGGTGGTAAAAAAACACTGTAGGTAAAGGTAAGACACGGCAGGCTGGTCCTTGAATGAGAAGATTCTGAAAAGTAGCTTACACCAGAGTTCTGTTTTCTGTGTAGATTAGGTGGTCATTTCTACCTCTGATATTGTCCATTTTAGCTGGTGAAAGAATTACCAAAGGCAGTTGCTGGGAGAAGTGATGAAATAAGAGTTACATTTAACTTTCTGCTGAATGCTGTATTGCACCCTGAATGTGACATTTTCAGCAACAGGGCAGTCACTTCTCCCCTCCAAGGAAACATCCAGTACTGTGTTGTTGGGAGAGGACAAATGTCAGTGGCTATAATTTTAGGAGGTTGAGATAAAATGTGTATGCTCATGTCATCAAATCTGAGAGTTAAAAACAAAATGTGCTATTTTAAGCATGCAATTTTGGCAATAATAATAATAAAATTTTTCTCCATTATGCCTTTTCTTAATATATATATATTGGAATGAAACAAACTTTCAAGAGCAATGAGAATATGTCTGGAATTTTCTTATCCTAAAATTTATGTCCATTTGTTTTCTGCAGCAAGCAATCAAACGTCTATGCAACAGTACATGAAACAGGATTGCTCTTTTTATTTCTTGGGAGACAGCCATCATTACATTGGGCCAGAGCTATGAGTCAGGGCTGCTGTTTCCTATCCTAAAGTGAGGAATCTCTCTCAGGAAGTCCTGTGTTGTGCTGGAGATCAGAACAGGTGATAATGGTCTCATCTGGCTTTGAAATTTATGAGCAGGAGATATGTCATGTAATGGAGTCATAATTTTGTTTTAGTCCATTCTTCAAGTTGCAGAACTTGGAGATGTAAGAGCCGTGTGGTGACCAGATGGAAGGAGCAGGGAACAGGGAAGAGCAGTAGGACAGCTTCCCTCTCACTAGTAAGATGATCCTGAATAAAAGCAAAAAACACTGGGAAACTCTGTAAGTGATTTTATCCATAGAAATGACTAAAGAAAGAAGTGTAGGTTATGAGAATGTAGGCCCTAAACTGAGAGGAGATAGAAAGAGGCTCAGAGAATATGGGCTTAAAAACCAAGAAAATACGAGCAGTTGCATCCCTTAAAATCTGAATCAACCTCATTTGTTGACAGCAGCTGGGGCCTCTGAATTTTGAAATGAAAATGGAAAAACACTCAAGGAACATGAACTTAAAAATAGGGCTAAGAAGATTGAAATGGATGGCATTTATGTGAGGTTTAGAAATACTTCAAATTGTTTAAAAAAATTCCGCCTTCAATTTTCCTGTAATCTTCCACATCCTTCATTCAGATGTCTGAAACTCAAAATTACCAGTGCACCTGCATTCAAATTTTTTACTTATTTGCCAAGGTTTTGTTTTCTTTTCCTCTTTAATTCCATTCCTGTTCAGTAAAATTTGGGTTCTATTTGGAACTGGGCAAAGTAATATCTCCATGCATTCTTAAGTTTCCATTTTTTCTTCTTTGTGGCCATGAGAGAAAAATGCATTTTAAAACCATTAGAAAACCATATATGCTTCAAATTAATATGTTTGTTTCATAATGGACCAAAAATTAATTCTGAGACAATATTAAATTGTTGAAACTTTTCAAGGTAATCTGAACTAAACCTTTGCTTTATTTTATGAGGAAATGCTGACCATTCTTTAATTGCTTAATGAAGCAAAAAAACTAAGATGAAAATGAGTTTTCTCAAAGAAATTTGGGAGGTGAACTTCAGAGACAAAAAAGAATAATTCTGGCATGGGATCAAGTGGATACAACTTGATTATTAATACATTCAGATTGGAATTTTAGAGAGAGCTTTCCATCCATCCATCCATCCAAGAAGTGATATTCTGGTACTGGGGACAGAGAAATTCATTGTTTTAGGCTGCAGTTGGGTACATTAATGAAAACGATTGTATCACAGAATTCTTAGGGACAGAAAACGAGGCTTGTGATGTGGATCAGTTGGTATCTGATGTTTAGGTGTCAGCAGCTGAGTTTGAAAAGAGACTTGGTTGTTTATTTGCACCATTGCTTTATTCTATTAATCACATGCTTCAGGACTTTTGTTTGTGGCCTGCGGAGGTCAGGAAGGGTCATTTTTACTTTTCGTTTGTGCATTGCTAGACTTCTAGGCTGGTCTCTTTTTCACCTCTGAACCATGAAAGAGCAGGAGGTAGGCTAGAGCCCCTAATCTCTGCATGAATCTCACTCATAAGCTCAAGTTTAAAGTGATCAGCAGATCTGAGGTAAGGAAGGAATTTTCCTGTTGATCAGATTGTCAGGAGCTGCTGCAGAACAGGGGGTTGTCTTCGCCTGTCTTAATTTCTTAGGATTTGCAGGAGATTTCACCTAACATTTCCTTTCTACTACATGGATTTGGGTTATTGACAATGCATTGCATTCTGCCTTTTTGCTTCCTGGGGCTCATTAAATTTGCAGCTGCCTTATGATGAAGTGTAAAGTTTGTTACAGACTCCCAGAGCCAGTGGTGTGTTGGGACACATTGGGCAGGATGCCTGTGGACTCTACAAGCTAATCATCTGTGAAAGTCTGCACTTGCTGGCCCAACTGACCCCTTATTTCTTACTCTTTTTTTTTTTTTTTTTTTTAAGAGCTTCCAAATGTCAATTTCAATTCTATTTGAAATGTTTTGTCTTTCATGCTGTGTCAAACTGGCCAATGACTAAGACATCACTCTAAAAACACCCTGGTCACACAGGAGCTCCTCATGCCCTGGATTCCTCCATGACCTCAAGTTAAATGTAGGGGCCTCTGGGCAGTATGCACAAGTCAATCCTTCTGGACCCAGAAGTAAGAAAACAGGCTGAAAAACAGGCTAGAGCACTGCCTCTATACTGCCTCACATTAGGCTTGGCCCTCCACTGGGCCAGTTACCTGGGCTTTCCAAAATTTGGCTGCTATATATCAGAAATGTGCTGACCTAAACTGGGCCAGGGAGGAAGGGAAGCAGCTGTATTTCAAGGGAATACTTTTGAGGGTGATGCGGGTCAGGCACTGCTGCAGACTTAGTGTTCAAGTGGAAATCACCATTGGCCCTAAAGCAATGCTTGGTGGAGGACTCACAGCTCCTGACCACTTAAGGAGACAGAGCTTTTAAAGGGGACAAATGGGGGGTTTAGGAAATGGGCAAGCAGGAATGGGGACAGCTCTTCTTCTTCTGACACAACTCTGACTTGCAGAGCCACGTGCTGCACCAGGTGGCTCTGACACAAGAAAGCACCACAGAGGTGCTGGAGACGTCTTGCTGATGAATTATTTTGAAGCCACCATTGGGCAGCAGCTTAGCAATTAATCAAGGAGAAAGATGAATCAAAACTACAGTGACCTGCAAGATCCCGTTACTCTGCTTTCTAACTTGCACATGCTAAAGACATAAAATGGTTGTGATGGCTTCTTCCTTCCTTTCCAGACTACAGATAGTAAAAAATTCCCCCCTTGCACGACATAGACAGGTAAACAGCAAGAATTCCTGTGGTGCACTGTTTTAAATGTACTGTTTAATTATACTTTTATGGCTGGCAACAGGTAACAGTGTTCATGCTAAAAATATTTAGACATATGGATTTCCCTTGTATTCAGAGTTGTTTTCATCCATCAGACTAGTAAAATAGTGAAGCTACATGATAATGCCATATGTATAATAAAACCACATTTTTTCGAAGACTACATAAATGCATACTACTAAAATACAGATATTTTGCTAAGGAAATTAAAAATGAAAGATAGGTTTAAAACATTGTTAAAGACTATAATGGGAATGGCAAGTGGCATAATGGGAATAATGCCCTGGGATTATCCTTGGGCAATAGGGAATAACCAGAATGAGATAGTATTAAGGACAATAAGTCCAATCCTGCAGAGCAGAAGCAATCCTGAGAAGTGCTGAGCCTGCTCAGCTCATGGTGCATTCAGTGGGAGCTGAGGGCATTGAACATCTCTGCAGGATGAGGCCCCAGTCAGATTTCCAACCTAAGGCTGTCATTTTTAGCTTGGATTTTTATGAGATGCCAATTTGATTTTTATGAGATGCCAATTTGGATGTCTTAGTGGGACCCTGGCACACTCTGAGAACCACTCAGAGCAGCAGCCAAAATTTTCCAAATGGGCCTGATCCACCTGCTACTTAAATTGAAGGACAGATCCCCATTTTCCTCTGTGGGCTTTGTTTCTGGCCCTGTTATCAGGAGGTACCCTAAGAGTGTTGAAAATTGGCTGAGGGAGGTATGGAAGCAGCACATGTCACAAATGCCGTGCTGCTGGCACTCTGGTTAGGTGGAGCCAGCTTAACTCCATTTTCAATTGTGAGATGGCCAAGTTGTGCAAGCGCCTCTGCCCATTTCATTCCTTAGCACAATAAACCCCTATTTTACATGCCTCAGATAGCCAAGGTTACAGAGCTGTAAGGACAGGGAGAGTCACGTATCTTGATTTCAAGCAAACCGTTTCCTTGGATGGAAAAACAACATATTTGATTCCCTGAGCAGAAAAACCTGGAAAAGCTATCTTCCCATTTCTCAGAGTCCAAGCAGGATTGTTTTAATAACCTTATTAACAAGGTCTATGTGAAATACGAGTGACTGAGGCTTCAATCCAGCAATTTTAACACGACTGTCCATGACTGAGGAGTGAAGGGGGTGTGTGTGATGTGTTTGCAGGACTTAGGGCTGTCCTTGTCCCACTGAAATCATCACATGGTTACCAAGTGCCATTAAGTTTCCCCAGTGACAGACCCAGTGTGCACTTCCACAGGAAAGGTGGAAGCTGAGAAATTTAGCCACTTTGGGGGTTCATGGATTACTGTAGCCTGGCCCCAAAACCTCTCTGTATTTACTTGCATTTCCATGCCTGTTTGGAGCTCTGTATTAGCTGCCACATCAAAATCATGCATTCGGAATGAGGGGAGTAAAATGCACTCTGCTCAAGGGGCCAAAAATCTCCAAGGGCATGGAAGCAGCTCCTACAACACATTATCTGAGCCTACACTACATGAAAAAATAGTCTGGGCTGCTGGGAAGGTAGCATGGCTCATTTTCTCCTGCTGTCATCCTTCCCTGGCCCCAGCATGGGCAGCCGTTCACAGAGTCTAACCAAGGGTGCTCTTTGGGAAATCTGGAAGCGGATGCATCCTCACAGTGGGCAATCATGTGGCTTCAGCTTGCCCTGAAGCACAGCCTTGCACACCCATGCTGCACCTCTGACCCAGACCATCTCCTACCTGCCTGGACGTTGGTTTAGGAGCTCTCCAACAGGGTGGGACTGAAGCCAGCCTCAGCAGAAGACTTTCAGGAGAGAGTCAGCTGTGGTGAGATGTTTTTTTCTCTTAGGCTGGACTGGATGTCAGGTTGCCCTTCCCTGGCTACAGAGCGGGAAGAGCAGCAGCTCTTCAATGACGAGTACACCTTCAACAGGGCTACCTTCCACAGCTGCTTCCAAAAGGCTGCCACCCTTTTCCTTCAAAAGGCACCTGAAGGCATCTCTCAATTCTTGTGGACCTTTAGCACTCTGAGACTACCCATAAATACCCTTGTTAAAACATGCATTTCAGCATAATGACAATGAGCCTAACTGCTAAGTCCAGCCTTGCAGGGAGGATGGCACTTATTTCCTTAAATATATAATATAGAGCATCCACATTCATATTTTTAGTAGCATATAGCAGTGGTCCAGCCTTTAGTGTACTGTATGTACTTTTAATAATCTCCATAAAAGCCTGATTTTCAATCCCTAGGCTCAAGCTGACAGTGTAAATAAAATCACCCAAATCCACAGGGTAAGAGAAATGAAAATGACAAGGATTAAAATTTTGTCAAACCTCTTTCTTTTTAAAATTCTGCTTCCCTTCCAATTGGATCACGACCCTCTGTGTGCACAGCTTAAGACCAGACGGTATGCTTTCACTTTTATTCCGCTCTGCAGCAGGCTTACAGTATTTAGTGAAAGTCTGTAAAGAATGTGTGCTGTGTAGAGAGTTAATACCATAATCCCCTATCGTTAGGGTCAAATGCTGAATAGAGCAGAAGAATTAGAAAATATGTTACATACAATGGCAGAAAAAATGCATCAGCATGCTGTTCTGTTAACACATGCATTCATTACCAACAAGTAAATGACAATGAGGTAATAGAGTATATTAAGAGATGTGTACTTCAAGTCTAGTGCGCGTGTTGTTATGAGAACCTAAGACTTTGAGTGAGGATCTCACTCTGTGGGTACACACACATCACAGGTTTCTTCTTGCCATGTTATTGCATCTTTCTAGGAAGCACTTTGATGCAAAAAATCAGCTTTTAAAATTATTTGGCAGAGATAAACTTCAAATACTCCTTTTTTTTTTTTTTTTAATTTCCTGTTAAATGTGATATCTCCATTTTGCTATCCAAGCATGACAGTACATCTGTCTCTAGAGAATTCCCGAGCATGAATTGTGGTAATTTTAGCTAAGAAAGTATTCAGAAAACAATCCTAGTGCTTGCCTTTTCAAGAGATCCTTAGGGGTCTAGCTACTTACATCATGTAGAATTGGCATGGGTGTTCCACCCCCTTGGGTTTTCAGGAAAAATGAGCCAGTATGTGCTGGAGGAGTGACAATTTGCTAGAAAGAGGAGAAGGAAAATACATTTTGTATGTTGCGAAATACAAGTATCACCCTATCTAAAAATCTTATCACTATTAGTTAGCATACTGTTCCTTCCTCTAAGAGTCTGAGCTCCACAAGAAGGGGGAGGGGGGTGACCTTATGGAATAGGAAGAGATAGAGAAGTTATTTGGCTGCCTGTACTGACACTAAGTAGTGTCTGATTCCCTAATTATTCCTGCTGATTTAGCCTGGTTATTAAGGGAGAGAGACAGCGCTGAGCTGGAGACAGGATGAAGGTACTTAACAAACATCTTGCAATAGCTGGTTAATGACAAACTGTGGAAAGCACGGCGGGAACATGTAACCTCAAGACTTTGTCCAGCACAGGCTGTGTTATCTTATCTCATGACTGATCAGTTGTAAATAAATCCCGGGTGGGTGGCACGTCACCCAACAGGCCAACAGGCCATGGATGTTCCTCTGGAGACACATCTGCTGGCTGTGAACTGTCACCTGCACAGTGCTCCCAATTTTGCATTATTTTCCTACAGCAGTGGTTGGGATCAGTCAGGAAATTATATTTATCTGAAGAGAAAAAAAAAATCTTTAATTTCTCAGAAGCTTAGGTTTGGGGTTTTTTAACTAATTCAGGAAATCCTTGGCTAAAAGCCCACATTCCCCACAAAAACTCTCTTTTCTGTTATAAAAAACCTTCCTCAAAAATTAGTTGACTGATGAAGACAATTCAATTTTTAAAACTTTTCAGTTTCTGAAGGCAGAATGATTAGGGTTCTTGTTTCTCAGAATTTGTGCAGCACTATCAGTTTCTTTTAATTGTGATTTTTTTTTTTTTAAATTCTCATTGAGCATTTTGGAGTTCAAGCAGTTGTCCTGACCCTCTGGCAGACACCAAGTGTCAGGCAACATTAGCAGGGCAGGGTCTGGAGGTGTTGGTGTCTCACTCCTGAGTTGTGGTGTGCTATAGTGGTCTCATCATCAAAGGTGAAAATTGCTGAAGGTTTCCTTTCTTCTTAATCCTCATGAAATTTGTTTTACCTGCTTTACTCCATTCTGACAGTTCCTCCTTCAGTGTTGCACTACTGCATATTTGGAAAAATTAATTTTAAAGGCGGCTAACAGCTGAAACACAAAAATTCTCCCCCATCTAGGTGAGTGGTCTTCATATTCATCCATTGGTGACAAAGACATTTTTCATCTGGAGGAAATTCATCCTCATGATTTAATTTTCACAGTCTCAAGTATACATTTGTTTCTAGCCCTGGGCAGTAAATGCAGAAGCTACAGGTAAATTCTGGGTATTCAGTTTTTTTAGTCACATTTGCTACAGCTTGGTGTATTCAAAAGCCAGGTTGTGCCAAACTGCTGCCCAAGGAAATCCTTGTGAGAAGATTCACAGAGACTGTGCTGCATATATCTGTTTACCACTCACAGTGGTAGGAATGCTGCTTTTTTTTTTTTTCTAAGGGGAGAATTTCTCACGTGGAAACTGCAGAGTTGATGAGTGGATATTATTTAAATCAATAGATTATGTGTATTTGTCTTGACTCAATTTAATATCTGAGGCAGCAGGCTGAAATAATTAGAAATTATGACTAGAAAGGGAAATGGAGTGTGACAAATTAAATCAAAGAAACAAAACCTGTTATTTCTTTGGTGACAGGTGAAGACAGCAGTAGAAAAGAAATTCTTTGATACGAAGTTCCTTCTCTAAGACTAAATAAAAACAAGCAAGGTAATTCAGCTGATTGAAGGGGATTCAAGTTGGTGCTTGTCATTCAACAAGTGGTTCAGGTAAAGGAAAGAAGCACTAAACCTAGAGCAAGAATCTAATAATAATCAAATAATATGGCAAATTTTAGGGCTAAAACCAGACAAACCAAGCCCTTTGCAAAGTGGCTGACATCACTGCCAGCCTGGGGTATGAGGGGAAGGGCAGGCTGGGCCAGCCAGGCAGTGAGAGGCAGCTGTGGGCTGGTACCCAGTCTTTGCTTTCCACACAGTTCTTCTTTTGGTCAGGCCCAGACAACAAAACATTGCACCAGTGGGTTTCTTGCAGCCTGGGAAAGGACAATTAATGTCCACTCACTAGAATTGCCTGGATTGAGGTTCATTGTCTTAGAGATAATTTTTTCCTCAGGTCTAATTTTGGGTTCAGCTGAGTAGAATCAAGCTGGAGGTTTGACTGTCAAGTGCTTAAGCCTATGCGCAGCAGATGGAGATGACAAATTGGTGAGGAGACCCAGTTATGCCCAAAAACTATTCTGTAATGATATTGCTGATAACATTTGGACATTTCAGTGCTCATGATATGACTATACAGGGTTAAACCAACAAAAAGAACAGTGCCATTTGCTTAAATGAGCAGGTTGTGTGCATGCACTCTGGTCACCATCAATTTGCATCTTCTCACGGGGCTCCACACCATCTTTCCAGTGGTTCAGAGGAGGATTGACTCCAGAGAATCACCCAGTAAATGTTATTCTCTCACAGAGACATTCAGTTCCCTTTACACTCAGCAACACACAAGTACCAGGAACAAAATTTCTCTCCACAGCTTCCTTGCATAACGAGTTCATAACCTACAACCCTCTTTGGGATGAAACTTATTTGAGTTGAAGGGAAATGAACTCTTTCTGGCAATATCCATGCCCTGTCCAGATCAATGGTAGCTATGTGTCTTTGAGTGCCTTAGAAAATTATTTAAAGCCGTCTGGTGTGGTTTGAAAGAAGTGATGTCTACCTTATTTCTTAATATTGGCCTCTAAGTATAGAAAACGAAAAGTTATCAGTTTGGGGTTAAACCTGACGGAATTTACTCTTGTGAAGAAATGAGGTGAGAGTATGTTTGGCAGACGGTTTATTGAAGAAGTTATATTTACTTCTTGCAGCATTTACTTAGCCTCTATCAGCACAATATCTCTTCCAAAATATGTCAGTGTCTTTAAATTTTCTTTAATTTTTCTGGTTGATTTTTGTTTTTGTTTTTTTTTTAAGCCGGTAAGAAAAGTAGCTTGGTTAGCATGTTTTTGTTTGCTTGTATTTGTGCTTAGATGGGGTTGTACCTGGCAACTGTGTGTGAAGAAATTAATGAGGCAAAGTTAAGTCAGAGAGATGAGTTTTGCAATTAACACTGAATGTGATGAGATCTATAGTTATTCTCATCTCTTGTGAAAATGAATTAACTTGCCATAGGAAAGTTGTGTCTCCTGCCTTCATGGATTTCTCTACATTGGTTGGCCTTTCTTGGTTTTGATAGCACATACCAGCTGCAGGGTGTTCATTGATGCAAAATCCATCCATGAACAGTGTGTCAGGAAGGCTGGATGATCAGCTGCTCCTGCCACTGCTCCTTTTTAGACAAAAATGCTGCAGATGCCCCATTAACTGAAAGAAAAAGTGTCATTTATTTGAACAGAAGGATTCTGGTTGATTTAGGAAATGCCCAACGTATAACACATCATGTCATTGTCCCTTGTTCATTTGCAAAGAGCAACCATTCGCAAACCAAACCCCAACATCACATTTCAGAGAAAATAAAAACTTGTGCCTACCTCTGAGAAGTGACAAAAAGCTTGAATTCACCACATATGTATACACAGGCAGAACTCATCATTGTTACCAGATAACTTATGTGAACATGGTACACACTAGTTCCCAGCTCTGTGGGTTTTATTTCCTCAAGACTGCCAGTTCATTACCTTGGAAGCTACAGCCTGAGTGCTTTGTTAAACCTCTCATCTTACAAGCTCCTTCTCTGTCTTCTGTTTTGGATTTGGTGTTGGAGAGTGCTGAGTAAAACTATCCTCCATGCTCAAAGGAAAACACCATAATGCAAAATAAATTATTTTTTAGAAAGTGCTGAATTCATGGAAAAAAATTATTCCAAGGAACTGAAGAAACTGATAACAGCTCTAATCATATTCAGTAAATAGTCAATTAAAACATGTATTTACTGGAACTGATGAGAAGTCAAGAACAGTTTAAAGTTTTCAGTAAATTTCTGGCCTCTCTTTTCAAAGCAAAAGTGTTATTAGAGAATGTAAAGCACAAGTCTAATGCAGAGAAACATTTTGCACTGAACCAAGTATGTTAAAAATCCTTTCTTTCTTACCCATTTGTTTAGCAAAACAAAAAAGTTATCAAAAACATGTCCTTTTCACAATGCTACAACATCCCCGTGGTTTTAGGACCAGAGATTCCCCAGGTTATAATTAATGGAGTACTGGCACCAACCTCAAGGCAATTTTTAAGAATATGAATTGTTTCACAGGTTTTGGCTGACTCAGTAAGTTTCTTTATGGTGGCCTAAGGTTTCTACAAACCCCCTGATTGTTGTCTGTCAAAATGGAAATACAGGTCATAGGCACCCACAGACAATAAAGGAAGGGAAAGCATAAATAACTGGGCCCTGATCCCACATGGTGTTTAACTGTCCTGATTTTCTAGATGCTTCTATCACAATAAGGATTATGGAGTATAAACACAGTTCTGCAATTTAACCCTTCCGTAATCTGCATCTGAATGGAGTTAAGTTATGACTATTTCAGGGCAGAAGCCCCACTGAGACACCTGGGAGTAAAGTTTGCTGCAAAGATGTTTGCACATTTTGTATCCAGACTTTTGCTTCTTGCGTTAGATCCAGCATGGGTCAAAGTTGTTTTGCATCACCTTGGCTGGTCCCAGAGGAAACCTTCCAATCAAAGGATCATTGCAACATTGCCTGTTGAAATACATCCAGGTAAGTCAGCACTGCTCAACTTAGGCAAACTGAAAACAAATAAACTTCTATCCATCTTGCACAATTCAGCTTGGTTTTGCTTCCTACCTGCAGCACAGGATGCTCACAGAGCACCAGAGTATCCTTCAGGTACTGCACACGGCATGCATTGGGACTGTCATTATATCTTAACAATTTAGGAGATGAAGGGGAGAAACGTTAACACTTTGCATTTATTTACTTTTACAGCATGCCATAAAGATTAAAAATACATTGTACACAAGTGCGGTATTTAATGTAGCACTTTAATTACATTCAAGTGTGTTACTAAATAGTCTTGAGGAAACCTTAATGACCAGCTGTTCTACCCTCTTCCCATATGTCAGAAATGGTTTCAGAAATCACATTCTGGGACAGTAAGGTTGTATAATTAGACAGTGTATAGTCAACACTTCTAGATTTTCCTCTTAAACTGCGGGCCCTTTTCACTAACATATTGTGGTTTGGTGCCAGTTTGGCACAACACAATTATGCGATGTGCCAAACTGCAACTGAGATGTACAAACTCTCAGAGACATGTTATGATTGCACCATTATCTTTTTATATCTTTTTCATCATTAGGACTGGATGCTTTTTATGTTATGTAAGATTCAGCTTTTTATGGACAACAAATAAACTTAGTAAATAGGACTATAAATTTTTAATACTTCTACCATAATGCCATTTGTCTAATCAGAATTAGATGGTGACTGTAGCCCCAGCATTTGTTTTCACCAAAAAAGGCACCTTTCCAAGAACAGCAGCTATGGACAAAAATGTCAAAGGAGGTACCTTTTGGCCCAGTTCAGGAATGCACTTAAGCACGTGCTTAGCGTTAAGCACATGAATGCCTGTGCAGAGGCATGCGCTGAAGCTGGATCACAAAATGTTTTATGCCAGACAAATAAAACAAACCCTTTCTGGAAGTTCACAAGGATACAGGCAGCTCGGTCTTTCAAACGATTATCATCCCTCTTCCGGTAGCACCTGAAAATGATGGTGTTTTTTCTGGGACGTTTATTATTTTGCAGGACAAAACACACCCAGGGTTTGCGAGGTTTGGGGGGGGAGGCAGTGGGCGCACAGTAAGCGTGAGCCGCCAGCCGAGCTGTCACCGCACAGCACACGGAACATCCATCCTGCCGGGCACGGGGGGGGCCGTGGGAGGCAGCAGCTCCACCATCCTCACAAGAGAGGTTTTTGGCTGGGGCTTTTTTTTTTTTTTTTTTTAATTTATTTACTATTTTTTCCCCCCCTGAGCTTCAATTTCCAACGACTTATTTAGATGTAAGCAATGACAGCTGTAATCATGTTTTAAATCTTGCTTTGTATCCTTAGTTATAATGTTGTTCAATTAATATTCAGAATAATGGAAGTGATGTGCCCCTTTGAAAAAGACTTGAATGCAGGCCAAAGCTTTGGGAAACTGATTCTCAAGAGGATTAATCAGCATTTAAAACTTGCATTAATAAAAATCTGATCTTCTACTGTGTAGCATGCATAATACTTTTCATTTTTAAGCATTTTATTTTAATAGTGTGGTATCCTTTGTCCTGATTTTTAAAGGGATTTTAAAATCTAACTCCTTCAAATCAATCCTGCTTTGACCTCTGTGCATTCTTTTACTGAATATAAAAACATTAAAGAAATCCTTGGTTTACCAATACCTCTATTGCTAAGTATGAGCAAAGTACAGTGCAAAAGCATGCTTGTAATAGAAATTATATATAGCTTCCACAGGAATTTATGTTAGGCAAGGGCTCACCTTTTAATGTAAATTATTGACGCAATACAAACACAGATTTACACAGAATTATTTAAAAGTTTGAAGGTAAATTATACCCTGAGAAATCATGAAGAGCCCTGGCCCTCCATAAAAATGCTCTGTTTTTTTTCATGATTTTTGACTCTGTCGTAAGGAATATTATTGTACCCTATGCCAACAAGATTGAGTCTATATCTGAAAGACAGACTTAATCTATGTTTTGTGTTGTTCTCCTGATCTTATTAGTGGGTTAGAGAAACAAGAGGATTTTTGTATAAAGTTTCGCATATAAATTCAATTCTAGTAAACCAGCTAATTTACATGCTAAACAGCCAGCATTTGGTAAGATAGTTTTGTTTCATGTCATCTGCAGAAGCTAAATGTATTTTATAAATATTAGAAAACATTATTTCTTCTGAAGAGGCATTTTAATAGCAAATAGCTCACTCAGATCTTCTATGAAGCAGAGAAATGTAGCTGAAAAATTTGGCTATTCTTACGTTATTGAAAGACAACAGTTTGCACTCTGAGTATGGACCATCTGCTTTTACTTTGTTTTATACCTAATGTGGTGCTTTAGTTCATCACAAACATAATCAGTTTTCTAAAAGAAGTCAGAGGTTCTTGAGGGATATTTTTATAATTTTGCTGCCTTCTAGAAATAGAAGGTAAATATGTTTTGTTCAAAAATGATGACTATAAAATGCGTTGCATCCAATGGAGCATCAGAAATTGTAGTCTCTTAGACACTGGGCAGGATGAAAAGACTTTGAAATATTACAAAGAAAAATTAATCATAAAAAAGGTGTCATCTTTACCTCTAGTGGATAGTGCACCCAACTTGAGAAGTGGGGTGTGAGAGAAGGGCTTCACACAGATGTGTGTATGAACTAAGTGCTGATTTAGCTGTTTTGGAGTAAAAGGAGGAAGACTCCCATTTATGATGCCCCCGTCTGGGTTCTCAGACATAAGTCTGGCCCAGTGGTACAAAAGGATCCTGTCACTTGGGTTGAGATAAGAGGAACAAGTCCTCTCTCTTCATGTACTCTGTGAGAATGACAGGCAGGAGTTACTTTGGTACCACCTTGGTATCCCAACGAGCACCTGTCTCTTTCTGGCTTCAGAGGATGACTCTGACACTACAGTGCACTGACTGAAGCATTTCCTTACGAGTTAAATCCGGACCATAAGAAGTCCATGACAAAGTACACACTCAAAATTTCCAACTGAGCTTGAGTTGATAGACACCTAGATTCCAATCCAAAAATGCACATGAGCCCTTTACTTCTTGGGCAAATACCAGACATTGTCTGCCATCTGTAAACTCCTTCATCCTCACTATCCCCAAAAAACCTCACTTCTGTCTGTCTTTGGTGCTCTCAGCAGAAGCATTGAAGTCCCTTTGAAATTCAGTCTGCAGTGTTCACATCCACAGCTATAGCTTCGAAGCTAGCAAAAATGACTGCCCTAATTTGGAAATAGTCCAGATGGGGGCCCATCCTCTCACATTGAGGTGAAGTAACATGACTTGTGTCCATAATTAAACATTTTACACACAGGATGGTTTTGCTGACCTGCCTACCAGAAGTAATGCCTGGAGGGAAGCTCTTCCCCGGCTCTCTGCCTAAGCAATGCCTGAAAGTGAGCTAGCAGCATGTCCTAACTGTGAGACACCGCCACTCCCCGGCCAGGCCAGCAGAGCCAGGGACAGCTTTTGGGTCTCTTGCCAACTGCCTCATATGGGGAGGAGAGAGGGAACGTCCAAAATGATGGTGAGCAACTATTCCAGCTTAGCCTGAGACTTCGAAGCGTGACAAGGGCAAAACAGCAGTCACCCAGCGTGAGGGTTCATTGTAGAAATTATTGCGTTCTCTAAACTCATCTAACCCTTAGTGCAGAAGAACAAAGCCACAGTTAAGTGGGTGAGTAGGTCTGATGCATCACCACAGGGAGCCTGGGTCCCGTTATTCTGTGCTGCTGGACCACAATCTTCCTTTTGCTATCTTCCACGCTTTTCTTGTTCTCTCTTCTTAGGCTCCCAATTGCCATGAGGAATCAACACCCTTCCTGCAGTCAAGGCTGTTATCACTCCCACCATGGCTCCAGCCCTATGTCCTTACCCTGGGACTCTAGGTACCCTCACTCTGCTCCTTCTCCCTGCTTCCATTGCCTTTTCCAGGCTGCCTTGCTGTGGGCTGTGTGTGGTGGTGCCAGTGTTGGATTAGGCTGAATACAAGTACCACATTCTTTACTACGGAGTCAGCATTTCTTCCTCATTCCTTGCCTGGCTGCTGCCCAGCAGGTTATTTTGGGAGTTACGCTAGCTGGCCCGGAGCACTGCCATGCCAGGCAAAGCACTGACAGCCAAATGCTGCCCAGGATTGCTTGCTAGTGCCTGAGCCTGAAATGCAGTGCTGTTTTATTTGGGACACTGACACAGTGTAAACACCCCCGAGGAGCAGGGCGAGGTTTGTGAGTGACCAGTACTGAACTGGGCTAACTGGGAGAAAGGGAGGCGTGGCTGGGCAGCCGCCCCTTGCAGGGCCTTCCCTGTAAACAGCAACGCGGCAAACCCTCGGGCTGGGGGTGGGAGGAACGGGGATGTGAGAAGGATTAAGCTGTCTGCATGTTTTCCTCCCACTGCTCCTGGCCACAGACGACTCTCTCCCAAGTCAGGACAGCGCCTCTCCTCCCAACACATGGTTCCCCTCACTTCCCACTGGGTCAAGGCAAGAACTAGCAAAACTGCAGCACCACTGCAGGATTTTCCTGTGGATCTTGGTTGGTTGGGACTGGGAAACAGTAGTTGAGTATCTAGGTCATGGTTCAGGTGTTTCTTCTCCTCCTGTTCTTCCCAAGGAAACAAGTTCTGAGTGCCCGTTGCATGAGACCAAGCTGTAGGTCAGACAGAGTGTGTGGGGACAGGAGTTAGATGGCAAGGGTGTGCAGAAGAAGGGGCAGGAGGAGAGAAAGGAGATGGGATAGAAGAAACAGGATTGAAATTTACATCTAGGTTTGGTTGAGCTGTCCAGTTAAGACTTAATTTTCCATGTGTTCTCTGGGCTGGCAAATAATACTGATATATGGGTATAAAGTAGGGCTCCATGAGCAGGTACAGAGCCTGCAGCATTCCGGGTGTCCTGCCCATGATATACTCATTTTATTTGGAACAAGAAACAACTTTGCCTTCTCTGGTACACCATTGTAAAATGTTGTGCACGCTCCAGTGCTCCATATGCCTGTAGAGTCAGAAGGCCATTAATGATTTGTATTGTTCTTTCTGGGACACAACTTGAAATAGCTTATGTAGGCCTGAATTTCTGCTCTGGAGGACAGCTCTTTGAAAATGCCTGGTGTGCTTTCAATACGTGTCATCAGGAGCACGTGATCCTATCATACCTTAGTCCCACTCTAGTGGGGCAGGTTTTGGAGGAGGCCTGAGTGCCCTTAGAGCAGCCAGTCAGCAAATGCAGTGGCACTGCTGTGGTATCTGCCTTACTTGAAGCCAAGGAAATCTGCAGGAGTCAGCTCCACACTTGCAGCTGGGTGTGCTCAGGACACAGGAGCAGCTACATGGATGCCCAAAGAACAGCAATGTTAAATATTATGGTAGAGTCATGATGTTGCTATCTTATTACTTAACCTTTTACTTTCTATGGCAGTATTTTTGTGGGGGGAAAGAAAGGTTTTTGTTATGCTTGAATTTATCATGCTGCTGGAGAGCAGTGGGCATGAGTCAGCCTTGAGGCAGGGAGATGGACAAGATGAGCTCGTACCTTTCCAGACCTATTTCTACAAGTCTATGAGCAGAACAGAATGAACTCAAGATGTTTTCCCAGAAGTGGCAAATAAAGGAACCATTTCTTTGAATTCTGCACAAACTGAATATGAATAAAATGAATCCCACGTCTGGTCCATTCTTATTTTTCATTTCTTTAAAGAACAGATACAATAAGGCTGTAAATACACACATAAACCAAACAGGGAAGATCAAGTCAAGGGTCCCTCAGGTTTTACTTTTTGTCTCTTTTTGAAATGGCAAAAGACAAAATCCAAAAAAGTCTGTATGCCCCCCCCTGCTTAAATGAAGCAGCTGCATCTAAACCATTGCAGTCCCTGGGCTCAGTGTAACAAAATCAAGATCTGAGAGATGAAAAAAAGCATGTAGTGGCCAGAAAGGACTGTCCTCACAGGGAAGAGGGCTCAGGAAGCTATTAGGTTCATGGAACCCATAATGTGAAGGTAAGCAGCTGGGCTCCCTAAAAAATGTGTGAAGGAAATTTGGCCCATGGTGAAGATGACCCCCAAAAACCAGAATGCTGAGCAGGGACCTGCTTGTCCAAGCCAATGGCAAGAGATGTGTCTATCATCCCATCTCTGAGAGCTCTCACATGCCCAGCTCTGGCCAGAGAGAGCAGATATGGTGTGTGGCAGCCCCTCCAAGCTGTGAATACTGAACACTCTCGTGTGCCAGTTATTTAGAATGAGCCCAATCTTGCAGTTTGCTCAACTAGTTGTTTCTGAATCTTGCAAGGCTCTAAACAAACCATAACCATTGGTCTTATAAATATTTATTAATTTCCCCTTTGTTAGCTAATTGTTTTGCAACACATGAGTTTATTTATTAAACATCTTGCTAAAATGCTATTCCACAATACATTTATTGTTAATTCCCTAATTACTTAGGAATGCATGTTTTTTGGATAGTCAAGGCACAGTGCACAGTGCCTGACAGGTTAGCTTTTAAAATTAACTTTGTGTTTGGATTTGAATGATCAGCAGTGAGGAAGAGACTCCTAAAATGCACTTTAAAAAAATTAATTAATTAATGTATCCCAAAATTAATGTTATGCAATTTACTTGCACATTTCCTTCTACCTATTGTAACCACAAATAACATTTCTGTATCATTTTTGTTGTACTAAGTTATCTTCTCCCTAAAGAGCAAAATTTTTAAATCCTGTAATATCTTTTAAGATGCATTTTGACACAAGCTGTGTAAAAATTCTGCCTCTTATTTTGTGAATCCATTTGTTCTGTTCATGTTTCTCCTTTTGGTAGCCTCCTTTTGCCATTTTTCTGTTCTCGTTATGTATGTGCTTTAGAAAGAATGCATCCACATTTGAGTGGTTAATCAAGGGGAACTAACCAAAATAATCACTTCCCTGTACTTCAAAATATTCTGATTTTTTAATGGAGAACATGCATTCTTAAATTAAATATGCATAATAAGTAATAAGTACTAATAAGAATAAAGTGGGCTCTGTAAGAATGAATGTTATGTTTTAAGCAAAATGCATTCGCTTTGCGGGGTTCAAAGCAGCTTTGAATCAGTAAGAATCAGTGCAAAAAACAGGGTGAGAGCCACATAATGCCTATAAATTGTTCATAATTGTATGGATTTTAAATCTAAAAGTTGGCAGTGGCAAAAGCTAAAAGCCATTAGGAGAGATCCTATTGTGCAACACATCAGTAATCATAACTCATAATCTTAGGGGAAAAAATCTAACTAGAGTTTTCTAAAATTTTCATAACTGTACTTGAGCCTTGTCTTGATGTTTACTACAATGATGGCATTGTTTGAAATGACATAGCCTAATGCATATATAAGTCCTGTTTGAAAAGAGCTACTAATTAACATGAATAGTCTTCTTCTCTGAAGGTCATTTATTGCAAAGTTCATTTTTCAGCTGAGCATTGCTAAAGTAGTCACCCCCGCTAACAGCCATTAGATTAAGAGACTTAGGTCTGTTCTTGTCCTGACACTGGGTCAGGATTTTCAAAGGAAGAGGCTCTTCGATGCCAAGAAGCCCTTAAAATAATATTTGAACAGAAAAAGAATGGATGTAATTACACTGTAAATATTTCTGTGCTTATTGAATTAATGAAGATAATTCTATTCATTTTAGCTTTAAAAAAAATAAAAACCCACACCAAGTTTTCCTTGTCTGATGTGCCAGTGCAGCTCTTCCCCATGGGACCTTCGATTTCTTCAGTCATAACGATTCATTAAAACTGAGAGGCACCGAATATTTAGCATCTGATGTAAGAGCATGTTCACTTTTTGCTAAATATCAGGCACGTGAAGCCCCAGGTGCCTCTGCCTTCCCTTTGGAAGCCCCAGAAAATCTTTCTGTGTCTGTGCATGCCAGCCATTCCTGCTTCTCTCCTGGGAAGAGACATCCAAATCCAAAGGGCACCCATCCAACGCTGCCAAACAACCTTACAAACTTGCAGCCTTACAAACGGCCACTTTACAAGGATTTCAGTGTTTCACCTGAATCACAAACACCTAATTCTGTCCAGGAGCCCCATTAATACCAGTGCCCTGCCATTCACTTGGGTATAGGTTTAGAAACTGCTGTGACAGAGAGATACTTCTTGGGCTAAGGGACAAACCTGGTTGGTTTCCTGGTGCTGTGGTGATTGAAGGGCTGAGAATCCTTGTTGAGGCTGCAGAAACTTGTTCATCCTTATGACTAGTTACAAACAGGTGTGGGGGCTTTTGAAGTGGGATGTGAGAATAAATATATTGCCCTGAGGATACCATGGAGTTTCTGGTAAGACTTAGCTCTACTTTAATTGTACTTGCCTCTCATTTGAGCAACCAGGGGTGGGATTTTTGGGAGTCAATTGGAACATAAGTAATTCCCAAACTGATCCCTTTTATTGGGGTTTAGGGTTACTCTTGTCAATGAATAAGAGGTTCTGCAACCCAGTGGGGTTTTTGGGGATGGGAGAGGACTGGGGACTCTTAAAAAGAGACAAAAATCCCACAGAATTTCTCTGGAGTTACAGTTTGTGTGACAAAACTTCTCACAGTGAAGCCAGCTAAGGCCATAAGAGTAGCAGGAGAATCCCACAGGCCTAAGAGCACTCATAAAAATTTTGTGCCTTGCACTACAAGATTTGCATTCACTTCACCCCTGGCCATGCCATGCTCCCTGCAGCCAGGCTTCTTTGGGCTCCCAACAGCTACAGCTGCAGCAGGACTCTGGATATCAGAGCTGCAAGCACAAGAAAACCCCTCCAAGTGAAGGACAACAGTTCTGAGAGAGCAGCAAGGCACTCCTCTGCCCCTTCCATTCCTCCCTGTCCCCATTCCTGGGGCAGGAAGGTTGCAGGTAGGACGGAGGGGAGTGGGACACTTGTGATGTGGCTCAACTGCTTCTCCCTGGCAGCTTCCACAGGGTTATTGCTCCTCTCCACTTGCGTTAGCAGAGGGGAGCATATGGGCCTTGGAGATTTAATGTTTCATGGCTTACTTGGCTGTCAAAATGTTTTACATTATTATTTGTTGCAACATTCACGGTGATCATCTTTAAGGAAAAAAAAACCTGTGTGGCAGGTCCCTAGATGCCCTTGCTGGGAGCAGATGTCGGAGTAAGAGCATTGTTAAGCCTCTCTTGGATTTTTCATTTCCCACCCTTTGTACAGCCAACACAGCTCGACATGGAGCACACACAGCTTTTCTCCCTGCCTGGCAGGACCCACTGCAGTGCTTTAGGAAACTGGGAAACTTGCAGATTTATAGGGTGCTGAGACAAATTCGTAATCTGTATTGATGGCATCATCCCCGACCATGTGACAACCAAAGCAGATAAGCCTATGACTGAACTGAAAAGATTTCTTAAAGCTGGTAATCGATATTGAGCAGCTCAGTCTGTTGAGCTATCAGGTTTGGAGATCTCCCTGCATGCAGGGTCGGGGGGGAGCTCTGGGTTTGGTAAATGGGGAAATGCTGAGCTGCTGCTAAGCAGCAGCTTGGCACAGTGCTGTAGGTTACTGGTACCTGCTGCAGGCAGTGGCTTCAGTTGGCAAGGGGCTCTTCAAAAGCCGTGGGAAGAGTTTGATAATTATGGAGGAGGAACCAGAATCAAATGGATGATGAAAAAGGAACCTGAGTATCACTAATCTGAGGCCTTGAAGGTTTGCTGCGGGTTAGGTTTTCCAAGGGTGCTGCATATTGTCCTTTCTCCAGTGCCACAGGCTCAACAATTGAATTTCTAGCTGACACTGAAAGTTTCCGTAGGGATTTCTCTGTTCAGTGTCTATGATGGCCCATTACTTCAAAGTTTTTTGAGAAATTTGTGTTTCAAAAGCAATGCCAAACCTGAAGGACTTCCTAAAGGAGATTTCCCCATTTTATGGGTTCCTTCCAGAGCTCCTGTTGGAGTGGATCTGTTTTAAAAGAAATAAAATAGTCTGACTCTTTGTAAAGACATAATGACTTTACGGGATGCAACTGTTCAAGCCATTGTTGTCTCCATAGCACACGCTAAAAACAAGTGTACCCTCAGCCAGATGGCCTGGGACAGAACTCTCCCCAAAAGTCACTGCCTGCCTTTCCTGATGCCTTTTTAGACATGGAAAGGAGCTGGTGTCTGTTGAGAGAAGTCATGTATGGGTAGCAGCTCCTGAGAGACAACATTCCCACAAAAGGCAAATAAATTGTCTCCAGACAATCAAGCCTTTTGCTTCGTTTCCACAAGATGACTGGATTTTATGGAGCTGGACTGGTTAGACTGGCACATAAAGATGAAGGGAGAAGCTGAGCCTTTCTATTCATCTATATTTATTGGGCAAGACAGCTGGGGTTCAAACACACTCCGTATTATGAAGCACCTATTAATATCGTCTCCTGATGGAGAACAGGGTATTTTTTTCTTCTTAAATGTTTAATTAGCAGGCATTGTGTTATGTCTTTACTTCAATAAATTCCAGTTGAGAAAGATTTTGGTTGCACATGTGAATGAACGCTTGTCTTGAAAGACAGAGCAAAAAGAAATTCATAATCATGTTTCCCTTGTTGTATTTACTGTTTTGCTTCTAAAGGGAATATTACTCCACTAAGAGATTCATAATTAGGAGGATGCCAGATGGGTTATCAATGTGGTTTTAAATTTTTATACGTAGAGTGCTTGTTTTTGCAGGGGATGCTTTGGTTCCGTGTACAGTAGTTAAATATAAATGTCTTCTATGAGGCGACTGCTAACTATTCCATGATTTTGAATTTGCTATTAATTTAATTCTTCTTCCCTCTCTGCCTCCCCCCCCCCCCCCCCCCAATTTTTTTTTTCCCCAGCTTCTCTGGTGGAGTAGAGTAACTGAATGGAACTGCCCAGGTGAAAGAATAAAGCTTGAAAGCAGAACCCATATCTTCACCTGAAAAAGACAGTTGCTTTACTCAGTAAAAATAAATGAAAAGTCAGGACTTTGGACATCTTTCCTACATTCCAGGGTAAGGTGTTCTGATCTGGCTGGGTGCCACAGAGGCCAGTGTATGCTTAGTGCCATTGCCACAGAGAGGTTCAGCAGCATGGTGTCAGTGAGGAGGACAAGACTTGAGGTTGGAGAACCTCAGATGGGGACTGATGTGCTCAAAAAACAATTTCCAGATGGAGACTGAGAAGTTACAGATGACCAAAATATCATGCTGTTACAAGGCCAGGCACCAGACTCTACAGCTAGAATTACTGCCCCACAGAAATCCTACATCTCCTTGGGAAGAGGGGATTCTGCCTCAGTGGTTTTGTGCTTTCCAAACACAGGCTGGCTGAAGAGCCTGCTGCAGGCAGCTCTGGCCCAGACGGTGGCGAAGTCCTGTGGTGTCATTAAGGACCAGCTGCTGGAGGGTGGGATGCCTGCACAAGCACATATAGGCACAAAGAGAACAGACGGGTGTTCACACACACGGGTGCGCCTGTGTGTGTGTGCTCTTCACATTTTTAATCAGCATACTTCGACCTTCTGCACCAAAGTGAAGCTCCCCTCTGAACGATTTACGTCAAAAAAAAAAACCAAAAAGTGTATCTTCATCACCTGCCATGGCTCTGGGTCAGGCAAAAGGGCTGTGTCCTCTTTCCAGTCTTTTCTTCCGAGTCTCCTTTCTATCCGAGCTTTAGGAGCTGCGATAAACAGAAGGGAGCCATACACAGCATAATGATAACCCAGATGACACTGTCAGATCTGCATTCATTCCATGTGTAAGTGTTACTGAAGGAGAAGATGTTGTTATTAAACATTGGGAAAGGGTGACAAGAACTGGCAAAAAAACAAGGGAAATCCCAATGGAAACAGAATGATGCTTAACCAAAGACTATTAATATAACAAAAACAGTTTATGAAAAATCTGTATCAGGTTAGGGAAAAATCCAATACAAAACCTTAGACTTATCTCAGAAAACTTGTAGGGGTCAGCTTATATCTCTGAAATTGGTTTTCAATGAAAATCCTCACTGTCGCAGTGTGTCTTGGTGAAGGGAATAACAACCTTCCAAGCCAGAGCAAAGACCTGGTTTTCTAGAACAGAGGCTAGATTGAAGGCTGACTTATGAAAACAGATAAAAACAAATTTACTATGGACTTTAATTCAATGGAAGCTCATAAAAGAATACATTTTAAGAGGAAAATAAAGGACTCTGTCATACATATAAAGGCATGTTGGGTTTGCATGTCATAATCATATTGTACTGGCATAAATGCAATCAGGAAATCATTGGATTATTAACAGAAAATAACCCTTAATGAAAGGGACAGTGAGGGAAAGGTCACATGAGATCATTTGGTCATTTTTAGTTACAGAAATTTAAAATTATTGTTGATGAAATGTAAAAGAAAGTTGTGCAAAGGAAGCTCTTACATGATTCGGAGATTGGACCAAGAGGGCGTCCATAGGTTTGTGTGGACAAAGGCAAAACTTCATGAGCAATATTAATTGGGGCTTTATTTAACTGAAGTTCAAGACCCACAGGTGCTGGCTCTGTGGCTGACTACTGAGAATATGCCCTTGTGTTTCAAGTTTGCTTTAATGCTCTCCATCTCCTCTGGGGAGAGGTTTTATCAAGGGGATAGGACTGTCCCTCTTTCCTTCACACAGAGCATCTCTGCGTTTGAAGAAGTTTGTCCTGCTGGTGCTCTTCTTCAGTTCTGTACAGCCACAGATTACAAAGCAAATATCCCACAGTCTAACCTGGTATGTGAGTGGCAAAATTTCACTATGTGCTGTTAATTCTTCCATCCCTCTGCTTCTCTTTGGCTTTCCTCCCGCAGAGCCTCTGGGGAGGCTCCCTCCTTCCAGCAACAGGGAAAGCAGGGACAGGAGATGCTCAGGGAGGAGGCTGATCTGACCTCAATTTCTGCAGCAGCACAGCCAAGAGAGTTTTGTGGAGGGGTTAGAAGTATTCTTGGTTTGCACAGCGGTGATGAATTTTGCTAAATGCAATGGGGAACATGATGGTAATTAGGAGAAATGAAAAGATGTAGCAGTCCAAATTGAAAGAGGTAGCCGGCCAGTGAAGGAATGGCTGTGTGTGTCTGCTTGGAGGGTTGCCTATCTCACACACAGTCTGCAGCTCAGGAGCTGCATTGCTCTGTAGTCTTTTCAGTAAACTCACATTTATTCAGGAACAGCAGGGCTGGGAGTTTTGCAGACTTTCTCTAAGTAACATTCATGGGACAATATAAAAATTCCCCTGCCTTGTCAGGTTATAATGGCAGGTGTGCACCTGCACTGGGCTTAGGGGTCATTTACAAAAAAAATACTGTATTGAACCTGTCACATCTTCTAGATGTGGATAAGAGGAAGAAACTGTGGTGCTTTAAACCCCAAGAACTACTTCACTTTACATCTATGACTCCCCGTGCTCCTTGTTTCTAATTGTTACAGTGTCAGCAACCTTCTGCTAATGTGTGTGGGTGCGGAAGATTTTCTGAGATCCCAGAAGTGAGAGACTCTTACCTGTATCTTTGTTTTCCTTCTTGCACTAATAACAGCAGCTATGTTCCTAATAAAAATATTCAGAGGACCCTGTTATGCCTGTTTCTTAAACTGCGATCATTATGTGACTAATCATAATAATAATATTATATTAGGGGTAAAAATGTTGGAAGATATTCCCTAGAGGAAAATGAATTTCTTTTTATCATCTACAGCAGTTTATTTCACATATTCATGACCCTCCTGGTATTCTTTTTTTTTTTTTCTTTTTTTTTATGATGAGCCATAAAAATGACAAAATACATTAGCAAAGTTCTCAGTTTATGCTAAAATGACCATATTCAAAAATAATAACAGAGTCTTGTATCAGCAATGCAAAAGATGCATGAAGTAATTGGTGCTTAATTTGTACACAAACTGTCAAGGCAGTTTTCCTCACGGCCTGCATCTTCTGAATTCATTAGTCTCTAATTAAGGCCAGTTGGGACCAGCAGTTAGAAGGTTAAAGAGGTTCTGACAGCCCTAATCATTGCTCAGGAAGCTGAAAATGTATGCAAAGTCTCGGCAGATGGGGTGAGATCTGCTTCTGCCAAGTGATAACTGTTATTCCTTTGCACCTCCAAAGCTGTCATCCTAATAGGCACATTTTAAATTTATTAATGCTCTAGTTACAATGCATACACAGTCTCTAATGGTATGTCATTCAGAGTATATAAACTGAGCAATTAACACATATTACCTGGTAATGGTAAAATTATTTGTTGCCTGTTTGATTTTTTTTTTTTGCAGTTTCCTAATCCAGCAAGAATAGTCATAAGAAAAGACTTTTCTTTGTTAAAACGGGGGGGGAAGGGGATTGTGAGCTGCTTGTTTGTTGACCATAAATTCTTTGTTTCTGCAGACAAAAAGCTCACAAGCCATAACTAACTTTACTTTGATTTTTCAGTGCCTCAAAGATTTCAGTTTTGGGGATTATATGTTTTTCAAACTTGAAATTTAAAGATGTATGTTTTCAATAGTTTAAGCATCATTTTAGAAAGAGGTGTATTTTCTTTCTACATTTTTAAGCCCTGTTTAAAAATAGTAGGTGAATTTCTCAGCCAGTTGTTGTTGTCCTCCCCTTCTTCACCAATACTTCAGTGAGGTGCCCATATTTTGTTCTCCTCTGTGGTGGTATCTCTCTCCTTAATCCTGTTTGGTCTAAAGCTGCCTAATCAAGGGAAAGGCATGTTTTTAGGTCTCTCAGCCCCCGAGAAGGCTTCAGCCATTGGAGGCCTTTAATTGCATGTAGCACTGGTGCCACAGCGGGTTGTGAGGGGAGAGCCCACAGCAGAGCCTCCTGTGCAGGGAACGGAGCAGCCACCAGAGCTCAGGAATGGCCAAGAGCGCTAATCATGTGCTAAGATGTTAATGTAAGCAACAGAACAATTATGTACCCCGTGACTTATAGACAGGCCAGGAACCTACTCCTCTGTTAGAATTAATTGATTTTGCTCTGGGTAATGAGCACAGCAAATACGGAGAGGGAAGGTGGTGTGATTGAGCTGTGGGCCTGGCTCTACGTTGTCCAGCCTGAGTCATGACTGACTCCAAAAACATCAAAGATTTCAAAATGGTAGAGGCACATCACAGACCAACTTTCTGCTGCTCTGATTTCTCCAGGCTGCATTTCAGACCTGAGAAGCACCTCAGAGCAGCTGATCAGAGATGAGCTGCAGGGAGCGCCTTCCAGCCAGCAACTCCAGTCTTGTGTTTTCTTGGCACGTCAGCAGTCCTGATGAAGTCCCAAGAGAGTTTTTCTGAGTGGGAGCTGTGCAACCAGACCCTGTGATAGACAGCAGGGCTTCCTGGATGGCTACAGATAGTGGCAGTGGGAAATGCTGCCAGGATGGTCCCTGCTGGAACCTGGGGTAAAATGACCCTGATAAACTCCCTCACTCTGCAGAAGTACTTTCTTCAGTAGGTCTCCAAGCTAATAAGGATCATTACTCTCATTTTACATCAAGGGAGGCTCAGGAACAGAATGAAAAACTACTTGTGCCTGTAGTGAAAAAAGAAAAATTAAAAATTGGAAAACCTAGAAACCCACCTATAGAACATATAAGAAGGGAAGGGAATCAAAGCTGATAAATTATATAGAACAACTCTGACCTATATGGTTTTCAGAGAATGGGTAAAAGCCTTGATCACCTTGACCTGCATCACTGTTGTATAGGAGAGCGTTGCTCTAATGATCCTCACCTTCTGATGTGGATGTACAGCAGAGCTCTAATCCCAACACCTTTCAAGTTTGAGCAGCACATAACCAGCATGGAGTATGCTTAAGCCTAAACTATAGATAGCCCCCTGAGTTATAGTAGCTTTATGCTAGGACAGTTCATTTCCACTGAGATCTGTCTTATCTGAATGATCTACTTTGCTCCAAGAGTGTGGTACCTCCTAGGCTGAGTTTCAGGCTACAAAATGCACCCTATCCAGGCCTCTAGGCAGAGACAGACATTTATTTTCTTCGAAACAAAGCATACATTGAGGCAGAAAGAGCTCTCAGGGTACCCCTCTGCACCCACAGCTTGATGTGTATTTCCACAAACCCCCATGAGGGAGGGAGGATGGTCAAGAAGCAGGATGCATCTCTGGAGGTTCTTTACTTACACCCAGGCACTGCTCAGCAGGCTGTCCAAGACATGTAATTTTAGATTATTGTATATAGCAGAGGGCAAAAGCTGAATTTTCTACAAAGCTTCTAACCCAACAAATAAGCGTATTAAATTACAGTGGTATAAATGTGGTGGGGCTCTGGTTTAGGAGCGTTTGAGCAGCCAGAAGGCACACCATGTTGACACAAAACTAGGAACCACTCAGCTATGGAGACACAGCTTCCCGTTTCTTCAAGTACCTCTCTCCCAACCAGTCTGGAGCAGAGCAACCAGTGAATATCATATGCTGCAGATGGATCAGCGATGGATCATGTACAGCTAGCTGAGTCTGGCATGGTCTGATTCCTCTTGTGTTTGCTGGCTACTTACCCAGCCAACAGCCAGACATTTGTGGGGTAAATAATTTCCAGTTGTTTCACAGAAGAAAACTGTCCAGCAGTATAAATAACAATTCCTCTCGGACAGGGGTTTCAGTGTTTGCCTAGGGCTTTGGGGCTCTTCTGCTTCCTTTCAGACCCCCCCAGCCAGGACATCTTCTCCTGCAGAAAGATAGGAGGTCCCTGCTACAGGCCAGACATAGGCAGCAAAAAGAGGTGCCAGATATTTTTTCTAAATTTTGGTCTCTGTACATACATGGGGCATAAGTGGACAATGTTACAAACAGCAATAGAAACTCTTGGTCAAAAATAACAGAGGCAAATTGCTTGTAAAATTTTCAGTGACAAAGTTGTTTGGTTCGTACTGCTTATAATGCATAAAACTTGAGGGACTGACACAGACGGATGCTTTGCTAAGAGGCAGTTTAGCCCTTGTGAAAATTACTGGATGTTGCTGTGGCTTTTGCTGGCTGTTGTGTGCTGAGGAGGCTCTGGGGATAGGGAAAGCTTAGCAGCGAGAAGCTCAATTTTGCTTAAATTCTGCAAATTGTTGCTCTACCCTTTACCTTCTCGTCTAGGCAGTCCAAGGTGATGCCCTCTTCTCACGATAGCCACCTCCTGCCAGCCAGCAAAGGGATTTCTCTGCTGCTTTCCAGCTTCCTGATGCTGGTGTAGGAGGGCGGCAGAAGGAAAAGGGCCATGCAGATGATGACCCCACACTGCGCTGAGCCCCAGCTGCCATCTCTGGCCCACTGGCATCTGGTGTGGCATCGAGAAGTCAGGGCAAGCACAAAAACATATGGGGAGCTGTTGTGTAGCTTGATGGTGTCACTGCTCTGCCATGAGTCATGGCATACTGTCCTGGGAGGGTTCACTGTTCATTGAGGAGCAGCCAATGCTCGAGATGCAATGGGAAAAGGTCTCTGCAGCTGGAGACAGATGCTGGCTTGCCCCAAAGCCCACCTTTGCATTGAGGGGTCTTCCTCCAGCTCAGCCAGTGGCACTGAAGTGTCCTGCTCATCTTCTTGTTCAACAAAGTGCCTTCCATGCAAATTGTCAATTCCTTGCCAACTACTTCTGCACCAGTAGAACCAGAATTTGGGACCTGTCATGCCAATTCAGCCCGTATTGCCGGGTCTCCACACCACTCAGGGCAAATGAGTCCTTTTGGGCCAGACAGTGATAAAAAATGTCACACTGAGGACAAGACAAGGGCAGATTGATCACTGCATTTGTGTGCAGTGTCTGCTGCAAGATGTGACATGAAACATGCCCAAGTCACATGGGTTTGGCATGTGGCACAAAATGGAGGGCAGGAGCTAAACTCCTTCTCAGTAGGAATTTACATGGAGCAAGCTAGAAGTATAACCATAGACCATCTTGCATTGCTTCATGAGTAGCTGCATCTCTCCTGAACCTCCCTGACATCTGGTACTTTCCTCCAGGATGGGTAACTTTCCACCCCAAGGCCAAACAGCCTTGTGCTAACTTTCTCCAGCAAGGATAGTTGGGGGAACTCATGCCCTTAGAAATATTTTTCTGCAGGGTCAGAGTATCTTCTGGTCCAGCAAGAAGTTGATGGTCCTAGTGGCATGCCAAGCCTCAGGACAACAGCTCAGGATTCACAGACCTCCAGCAGGACCTAAGAACAACCCACAGACTGTAAACAGACGCTGTGCAATGTTTTTGTTGAACTGGCCTATGTAATTTGGCTTAAGAAATGTAGCTGTGTTTAAGAAATTTCAGGCCCATTTTCATTTTGTAGTTAATCTGTGTGAATCAGAAAGAGCCCAAAAGATTAAAAAGAATTTTGAATGTTTGACTTCCAATGGTGTTTTTTCTCAAAACCTTAAAAAATGTCTACCTTAATAACTACAATGCTGCACAGTTTCAATTTCCTTATTTGTATGACTGTTTCCTTGTGTTGAATAATCTCTCTTAGTGTTTGCTGAGTGATTTTCTCTTGTTGGTGGAAGAGCTCTCTACTGCTGTTTTATCACACTCGTCTGACTATTTCTGCTGAAAAAAAAAATGGAGGTTCAGGGCGGCTGTGTGAAGAGCCCAAAAGACTGGCAGCAGCAGAACCAGACAGCACAAAGCTTCACACCAGGGTGAAACTTGGGTTGCTTTGGAGCAGTTCTTCCAGCTGTACCAGAGCAAGCAGGGCACCTTCAGTGTCCAGGGACCCCTGGAGATCTTCTGATTGGTTTACAACAGGGTCCAGCTTCCAGTAGCCACCCCAGGGAAGAGGAAGCCAAAGTGGTTTTCTAGTGCCTTTTTTTTTCTAGTCGGTCCAGCTTGATAAAACCAGCAGATATCTGGCCCCATAATTTTAAAAGATGCTTTAAAAATTCTGGCATCAGAGAAACCTCCTGTGATAAATAATGGAAATAATAAAGTAGAAAAATTGAGGCATTTATAAAACTACAGGCAGGAGTGAGTCGTTCTGCAGGAGCTCTCCTGGACACTAAGCATTTCTCCTTGGATATGTGTACAGTGATTTTAAGCAGATGGTATCTTCAATGCTACAGCCTCTGACATATAGTTATTACAGTTGATGCTGCATGCAGTCAAAGTTAGATGTGACTTGTCTACTATACCATGCAAAGCTGAACAGCTCCCTAAGAAAAGATTCAAGCAGCATAATCCGTTAGAGTCCATTTACAAACTCACAGATATTTTACAGACATTCAACAGACGTTCAATCAAATCATAATCTCAGAAACCTGCCAACAATAAAATCCATAAATTAAAATCAAGTTATATAAGCATGACTTGATGAACCTGATGTAATCTGATGGCATGAGATGCATATCCTACATTAAGTAACAAATTCCCCTTCTTTTCTCTTATCCGTTAATAGTGGGGCAGAAAATGAGTAGCAAATGTTTTATAGCCAGCAAACCTTAACCTGAACACAAGGACATTATTTTACAGAGGATTATTTGTCATTAATTTCACCTTTTTATTAACAAATAGATGGCTGAATAGACTTTCCATTAAAGGCAAGACAATTCCTTTAAAAGGCAGTTTACAGTGTGTGGTGTGTGGTAAGACCCAAACGAAATGACATTTGTTTCTGTGTGCTCTGTGCTCCTCATAAGCAGCAAAGGGCTGTGTCTTGTGGCCATTCTCAGATTTTTCTTCTCTGCTACAGCTGCAGAGTCTGACTGGGTGTTACTCAAGGGAGAACCGATAAGCTGCAAATTCCCTCCTGACTCCCTCATGGCTACCGAGAGGAAGGAGGGTATCTTGCAGGAATTGGGTATCTTGCCTTCATGAGCAGGAATTATGTTCTGATATCATTGCTGGCCATAGCATGCTGGACAGTTTTCTTCTGTCCAGCAGTATAAATAACATGGAAGGTAAAGCATGCTGAAGATAAGGTATGAGTAGGTGTTTCTTAACATGTTTAGGAGAGAAATTCCAGCCTTTGTGGAACACGAGGATGCACAGGAGTCTGGGGCCAACCATTAGTGAACAAGCTGCCTAAAACTGCATATAAAGGGCAATCTAGGAGTGCACATTTATGACCTTGAGCATATAGCTTGAACACCTCCAGTGCCCATCTGCACACAGAGGTCTGAGGGCTGCCCTTCCAGATCTTTGCTTAGAATAGCAAATGCATCCTGATCCTGGAAAAGGAACAAATGCCCCAGTTCACACCCTCTGCTGTCCCATCCACCCAATGCTTCAGCCTGGAATTTGTGGAAATAGCTTCACAAATGCAACCAGGTAGCTGAGTAGACCTAATGAAGCTTAATTGCCACATGTTTATTACATTTTCACAGTGAAGAGCACTGCAGTCTTAATGCCTAAATTAATTCTGTGTTACCAGGCCAGCTACCATGACATTTCCATGTTCCACCATAATGCAAACACAACAATTAATTTGATTTCTTTATATTAGAAAAGCAAACCAAGAAATGGATGTTAAAATCTTGACCTGAATCTCTTCTAACAGAGGTTTTTTTTCTAAACTGAACGCACATGCAAGCTGCAGGGATTGGGCAGATTCTCACTGGCGACATAGGGGACAGCTGTGGAGGACCTGGGCAAATGCAGCCTGTGCATTCTCCTTACTTTCCTTGCCTAATCTCTGGCTCACAGTGCATTGTAGCTTGAGGGCTACAGCTTTTGCAGGAGACTGAAAAAGTGGGTGCTGAAATCCCATTGAAAGTTGATGCTGTAGGTCTTAAATCCATCTGAAATGTTTGTAGTTGTGATGATGAAGCTGTTGAAATGTGTCCTGCATTAGGGTGACATGGTTCTTCCTGTCTCTTAAAGATTACACCTAAAAATATAACCCTTAGGGATATTTTTAGAGCACCTCTCAGCTAGGAGAAAGACAAGCTCCTGAGAAGAATAAGAAGAAACAATTTGAAAAGTAGATGAGAAGCACAATTCAATTTTATCTTTATTTAGAATTAGGATGGCTACTTTTAAGTAAATGAATTTCCTTCATGTGAAAATTTCCTTGTTTTAAATGGAAAAGGATTTGTTACTGGCATAGGCTCTATTGTTCTATTCAAGTGATGAAAAGACAGCCCTATTTATATACTTATAATATTATGAATGTAAAGAAGTCTCAGGCATTGCAGAAGCATTTTTCATTGCCACTGTAGTTATTTTCATTGGCCTAGCTTTGGCTCAGCATATAGGAAAGGCAATGGGTGCTGGCAGTCAGGATTCTTGCCCTGTGCTGTGGGAGAAGTTGGAAGCTCCCACGTCTGGGGCTGAGCTGGAGACCCCTTGGCAGGGGCAGAGATTTCTGCCTTACAGAGATAAGTTATCTAAAAGCTTTCCAAATGTTGTCTGTGTGTGAAAGAAAGAAAGAATAAATTTCTCCAGATATGTTTTGCTAAGGTGCCGCTCCTCTTTTGAACAAGAAGCCTCTTCAAAGAGATTGGCTTTTTCATCTCAATGCCGTAGTGAAACAATACTCAATTCTTGGTACTGAATGTCTTCAATTACCACAATACCTTGCAGGATATGACACTAGAAAGGTTATGCATAGAGAGGATAATTTTGGTTCATAGCCTCTAAATGTTCCCAGCCGCAATAGTGTGGTGAAAGAAGATGTCTTCCAAGAAGTTCACATTACTGGTTGGAGTAAAATAAAATAGCTATATTGTTTCAGCCGGCAATTTCTTCCCATTGTCTTCGCTTTAAAAACTGAGCATACTCAAAGGCGAAGGGATGTGTTTCACTACAATTTGAGAACTGTACTGTAACCAAATATTATCTCCATTTTGCTCCTTGTTTCATGTTACTTTTTGGTCCTTGAGTTCTCCAGAGTTCATCACTGTCTGTGACATTACTGTGACTTGCTAACTTTCTCATTATTTCCCCAATCAATAGGAGAACAATATATGGTGTTATTCTGTGTTTCAGTTACCTGTCACTCAGTGTTTTATCTCCATTCATACTCCAGGTACTGCTCACAGAAACCAAAGTAGGCAGTCTTGTCTTCCGCTAATCTTGAATGCCTTTTGTTCAAGAGGTGTTTTGTATTCATCCGTCAACTAAGGACTCATCCTGAAGAAGCCCTCAGTCAGCACATAGATCTCAGTGAAAAAGGGATATGCAGCTCGTGAAATATTCATAGCAAAAGGTACCTCAATCATTTTCACCTTTTGACCCTTTGAGGCTAGAAGGATTATCAGTAGTAAGTGGCAAATCTTCTGGATGCGAAATTTTCATAGGTGAAATACCTTGCCGTTCCTCTTAGCCACTTTTGGTATTAAGCCTTTTCAAAAGGTGCATTTATCTACCCACTCTATCTGCCACTACAGTTGTGTCAAACTCAAAACACTTTTAATAAAAGACCAAAGTTAAAATGATAGTGATGAAAAAATGCTGTGGATGTTCTCTGCTTCCTGCACTTCACTGGGTGCAATGAAGAGTCCTTTTTGAATAGCTGTAATAAATACAGCATAGTACTATTCATACCCAGAAGTGTCATTTGGGGAATCAAGTGACAAGTCATCTCAATTTGTGAAGTTAAAGTCTAGCACAATAAGTGAGATTTTCTGATACTTACAGTCTGCTAAAGGAGAAAGATGAATGCTGATGGTGGGCAATTAACTTGTTCAGGGATCCACAGCTAAAAGCAAGACTGCAAAATCTGCAGCAATGGCTTGAGGAATGATTGCAAATAGAAACAGGATACCTGAAACCTTCTGAAAGATGATATCAGTTCTCGATATCTAAAAAATTTAAATTTTACTTATCTAAATAAATAAAACCATCTCTGTTAGTACATATGGGCCAGAGAAAGGACTGCAAAGTTATACAAGACTGCAGAGATTCTCTGTGACAAGCCATCTGGTCTGTGCCTCAGTTTCCTGAACTCCAAATCTGAGTCAGCATCAACACCTTTCAAAAAATATTTACAAACAACCTTTTCTGCAAGGGAATTTGAGTTTCTGAGTTCTGCAGCACTGTTTTGCCTCCTGCTGATGAATCCATATATGAAGTGTATACCACCAGTAAACAGATTCCTATTGCATCAAATTTTACATAGAAATGTCCTTGATTTTGATAAGACCTCTGCAGGTTTTTGCCATAGCTTGGAAATTACTTTGGAATTGCTTGTAGTATGCCCTTTGTGCTTGAATGCCCTCTGCCTTCTCTCCTTTCTTCCTAGAAGAGTTTTTGGTTATGCATTCACATGACAAAGGCTCATTGAAAAAATAGGGGAAAGCAAAGACAATTAGTGTACATAACAGGCCAAAGTCCTTGTGTCCTCTTTCATAAATATTTTCTTTATTTCAGGAAATGAACAGCATGTTTCAGGCCAATGTGATTCTTGGAGTGCATGAAAAAGTATACTTGGTGGAAATAGATGGTAAAATGTTTTTCTCTTTGATTTCTGTTAGATGTATTCTTTCAGTAGGCATATTGGATAGCAGACTGACAGAAGAATACTCTTGGAGGTATCCTTTTGGATGACAAAGGCATGCTTCCCTTCAGAAATAAATCATATGGATGTAGGAACTATAAAGATTTATATTTCTCTTGGAGTCATGTGTTGTGATTGGTAAAGTTATTTTCTTCCCTATGGAGAAGCACAGGCCTGTGGTTTTAAAATGAATTAGCAGATTTCCAGGGGTATTACAATACTGTTGCTGTAGGGGAGAAATGAATATATTTCTCAAAAAACTACCCAGCATGTTCAACACTTAACTCTCTTTGAGATGTCAGTGTTTCCAGAAATCTGAATGTTGGTGGCTGAAGTTGGAATATAAATCCTTATCTGGACACCTGGAGGAGGAAGCATGGTCTGGGATGTGCCAAGAGTCCGGCAGTTTTCCCAGGCCCTGCTGGGACTGGCTGACTGAGTTACTCTGGAAATCAGAGTGCTTTTGGGGATTAACCACGGGGTTTCAGCACATTTAACCAGAAGGAAAGAGCTCTCTGAGGTCTGGATCATGCAGCAGAGTACATGGCTCCAGGACATTCATCCCTGATGTGCTCTCTCTACAAGCTCCCTGGCATTCTGTAAGGGACTGGCACAAGGAAGGGGAAAGCTCTACCCTGCACTGCTGGACCAAAGAGCCATGGAGTGCCCATCTCCTTCAGCAACTGTAAAAGTCTCACTTTCTGTGCCTGTTGAACTCTTCTCAGCTTGTGACAGAAAACATGGGACAGCAGATTGCACTCTGGGAGAGCTATACCCATAATATTAATGCAGAAGCCTGATATTCCCCAAAGTATGAATTTTTCCCCCATAATGGATCCACGGCTTAAAATCTGTGTAAAATGTCAAACACCTCCTGGAAAAAAAGCTTCTGCAATAGCAAATCTACCTCTTCTCTCTTTGAGGTCTCAAAATATTCAATGAGCAATTGTGAAGCCAATAAAAATACAGACAGGGAGGCACATCCTGCCATTAACTTCAAAAGAAAATTAACAAACGAGTGTGCTCAGAGGGGAACCCCACAGCTCAGGGAGAGGTGGGGCAACACAGAGCCTTTCACCTCAAGTCCTTGATCCAAATCCAGTTGAGCTGGCAGCCTATCTCCAGGCCAGCACCAAATAACTCCTTTGCCTCAGCCCAGCTTCAGGTGTATGGATCTGCTTCTTGCTAATACTTAGGAAAATAAGCAGTGTTGAGGCATATTGATTTCACTGATTGAAGACTCACACTTGTTATGTGTCTGTAGGTCTGGCTCTTTAATAGATGCAGTTCTTGTCTGATAAAAAAAAAAAATTAAAATTTAACCATTAAAACCAGAAATAGGAATCAACGCAAACAAAACCAGTGATTAGGGCTGCTGATTGTAGGCACAGACAGTGCAAAGGATGGTATCTACATCTCACTTTTGCCCCATAAAATAAGAAGCATCCTTAGAAACCCAGCAAAAGCTTCACCATTTTAATGCTCAAGCTAAACAGATACCAACACATGCAAAGAGACTTTCCTTATAACTTTAATTAACGTACCCGATATTAAAAGAAAAGCAAAAGCAACACCTTGCTGTCATGCATCCCTCAGTATGAAAGAGCAGCATTAGTAGAAATGAATCACAGTGCCCCTCTGCAAATGGACTGAATGTTTTCATTTCACATGCTGAACCAATTGAGTCATGAGGAAGCTGCAGCAAGATTTTAATTCCATATAGTACATCCCCACCTCTGAATTTATTTACCAAGTATAACATTTATTTAATGTAATTTAGTTCTAAATATTTAAAAGCTCACTTTGTTTAATATGTTTTCAAGTACAAGATGTTAAGTAATTATGGATGATGTGGTGGTCTTTTATTAGGTAGTTAATGACCATCTGGGAATTCAAGCCCCAAGGCAATGCCAAGGGCTTCTGAGTATTAGCTGGCCATTAACATAGTGGTAATGCACTAGCACACTCTACATGATTATGACTATTAACTGAGCATAAAAAAGTAACATTGAAATTAAAATAGGAAATTCAGGTTTAAGGCTTCTCTAGCATCCTTAATTTAATCAGATCATAGTGACCCATATGGCTGAGTCTTGTGTGGAACTGGATCATTAATCAGGGATTCAAGCTGGCATCTCCTCTGGCCACAGCAGAGTTGTGTAATCAGGTCTCCAAAGCTCCCAGGTGCCACTGTCCCCTTGTCACAGTCTGGGGTCCTACTCATGCAAGGACTTCTGCATCCCAGTCCCCTTGCATCATCATCCTGTTTCAGTCCCCTTGAAACAGGAGCACAGGAGGATGCTTCCCTGACATCATGAATGGTGCCAAGAGGGATGCCCTGACCTCCCACCCACCCCAGGGCCCTGGAGGCTCCTTGCTGGACCAGCTGGCATCTTAGAGACTGGCATTACCCCAGAGCAAAGGCAAAACAGGCTCAAGGCTAGGACTGTATTTCCCTACTGCACACCTCTCAGGCATTGCATTTTTCTGGTGCTTTCTTTGCTCTTTTAATTAGGTGATGAAAGACAAAGATACTCATTGTGAACAGATCTTAGATAAAAAGGCTCAGTGCAGTTTAATATGTTCAGGCAGCGTTGCAGCTCATAAACAATACTTGGGAGAGGAGGTAAGAGCAGATACTGATTTCATTTTGCTGCTGGCTCGATGCTGCTCTTCTCTTAGGAAGGTATCAACACTGCTTTCACAGAAGTTAGAGGCAGAAAAGATCTATTCGATTATACTATTCTCTTGACACGATAATGTGCTCTGTATGATTTGTATTGAGTTTGTTTTGCCATTGCTTGTCATAAAGTCTCTGCTGGCTTGAATTGCCATCATTTTGCCATCAGAATGACATCTTAATATGGTCCCTGCTCCACAGAGTTGCCATGACATTATCATGAGATCATTAGACTATGCTAAGTCACATGCAAGAGAGAAAAACATGATGTTACAGAAAACTTCTGTTGGGATTTGAAAATTTGATTTCTATTTCTTCACTGCACTACAGGTCTTTGGTCAGGAAAAAGAGGTATTTGAACACTGACTTCAGTGGAAACCTAATGGGCTGTGATAATCTGTGAAAATGCTCTTTATTGCTAACACAAAATGTTAAAACCTCTTTGTTAAAACAAAAATGCCTTTATTGTTATCACAGAGTCCTTCCTTTAGAAAAAAGAAAGTGAAAACTGTGAATTTTGCTCTGGGACAGGGATCTGATTAAAGTTGGGTGTAAACAGGCTGAAATAAAACATTAAAAGAAAAAGAAAAGAATCAATGTCAAACAAATGTTCTTCACAGAAAAGAAATGGCAGTACATAAGGGTTTAGCTAAAGACCTTCCATGCGTTTTTTGTTTTTTTTTTAATGTAGAAAAAGAAAATATTTGGAGATTTATTGCCCATTTATTTGTATAGAACAGTGCATTCCCAAAAGACCCAGAGAAATCTGAGCTCTTAACAAGCCTTATACTTTTGAGGTAAGAGTTTCTCCACTGATGAATGCAGCAATCTCTGGGCTGAAATACAACAGTTTAATAGGACGTAGCAATACTGCATGAAGCCAAGAGCCAAAGGAAAAAAAAATATGCCCAAGGTGTGTGCAGTTAATGCAAACTATTTGAACTGCTGTGTCCCTGGAATACACATGATCTCAAGTCCAGGAAAAAATTAAAAGGTTAAAAAAGTTATAACCAAAGAAACAACAGGACAGTGCCAAGTGAAAGGTCACAAGACAAATGAAAAACATATCAAATGGCTCACCCACTGATGTGCTCTAATAGCAAAATGACCCCCAATCAAAACATTCACCATAAGTGCAGTATCAGAAACTCTTCAAAGAACGCATGAAAATGTTGGCTTCCTAAATTAATCAAGTTTTATAGCTTGCTTGGACATTTTGGTCAGGACTTCTAAATAATAATGTACCACCTCAACTAATACAATTTCCCCTTGAAAGTAAGCTTTCTTTTCCAGTAATAGGAAGTCTGGTTATTGCTGCCACCACCCCAATTTTATGGCACCCTATGTGCTCCTGTGTAGTTCCCAACACTAGGAATGATCTTGGCTTAAATTTTGTGTCCGTTTGCCTTAATGATTTCACTCCACTGTGCAAAGGGGAAAAAGAAAATAAAGGTTTAATGCGAAATCTGAAAGCAAAGGGACTGCACTTTCTCACGCTATGTGCTATGCTCATCCAGAGCAATTATTATTGCTCATTACATTTCCATGCAGAAATCATTACATTTTATATCACAATATGCATTTTTTTATAAGTAAGCTTTAAACAAATTAGAATACTTAATATGCTTTTTGAACTTTTGCCAGACATGTGCTCCCAAGCCGGTTCCTTCTATTTACATTGTAGCATTTATCCATTTCCAAATATGAGAAGATTTATCTATCAGATTCTGTGCAAATTCAGTACACAGATAATTTGTAAAAAGCTTTCTTTTTCAAAATGTTCTGTGGTTTTTCTAATCTCATCTCTTTTCTAATTTCCTAATCATATAACCTTGAAGTCTAAAGACACAGCCTGTGATAATCTGTGTAAACTGTCTTTACTGTTATCACAGACATTTATTAAAAAAAAACAACACACACACACACACACGCATATGCATTCAAAGCTGCCTTTTAAGTAATACTTTAGTCAAAGTTCAATCAGATCCACATTACTGCTACTCATCAGATAGAAAGTGTTCGCGAGCAGGAGGGGGATATTGACTTTAAAAATTCACTGGCGAGGCGTACAGAGCCTGCAGGAATGTCAAAACTCCAACCTGCATTTTGATGTTTTTGCCTCAGGTTAGTCTTGACTGACATGCTTGGAGCACTCTTGTTTGTGCTCCGGCATCCATTAACTGTCCTTGACTCAATGTTACACGGGCCTTTACGGTCAGCTCGGTGCCTAATGGTTACGGCAGATTAGATGCCACGAGGTGTAAGAAAAGCATACGCCTCACTTTAAGGGATCACATTGCTCAGTCCCTGCTTCTTTAGGGGGTATTGTTTGATCCTAAATTAATGAGAGCCTGTTAATTATTATTCTGATAACTCTGCTTCACATGGGAGCATGTCAGGCAAGTGGTGCTGTAAAGAAACAGAGTTTTGCAAAAGAAAATAAAATGTCAAGGTTGAGGTGTCTTTGAGTGGGCTTGGTTTACATGTAAGGCATTTCACTCAAGTGCAGATGTGGCTATATGTGGGGAAAAGAAAGTCTCAGCTGTACTTTTGTTGAGCATTAAATGACTGCCTTGCAAAACAGCTCAGAGAAGGCTTATCAGTCCAGCATATAGATAGATGTATACATCCATAATCCCCTGCGACGTGCATTGGTGACTTTCCTTCTCTTTGACTTTGTCCTTCCCTGGTTTCCACAAAGTTTTTGAATAATGATCCAATACCCACTTGCATTCGGGTTCATGGAAAGTCTCCCTTTCAAAATAGGGCAAAATGGGTGCTAAAGCAGTGTTAACATTAACGATAATTTTAATTATTCTGATGTCACTCACGTTAATATCTATAGAGAGAGATCTCTACAGTAAGTGCTGACAGGTACAAATGTGCCCATAGAAATGTTTTTCTTTAACATCAAGCTTAGATAAGCTTCTGAGGTGCCTATATTCATTTACTGGGAAGTACTGAGATTAGACAGATGTCTCAATTTAAAAAGGGAGAAAAAAATCTCATGTAGATGTGACACTCGTTCACCTGTGTTTTTCTGCCAGTCTATATAATGCTATCAGAACATAACCAGAGTTTTGATTTATATACCTTATTTGACATTGACTGGCAGCTCTACAGAGAACACATGCAAAGAGATGGTAATTTAAAAATATGGAGATCTTATTAGGCCAAATGGAAAGAAAAAAAGATCATTTCATTTTACTTCTTTTGAAATTAAATGGGGGACAAACCACCAAAACTGAACATCTCCGCACCGAGGCGCTGGGAGTGCGAACCTGGACGGGGCCCAGGATGTGCAGATGGCCCCTGTCTTTGAAAAAGCCCAGGCGAGGAATACCAAGTGCCCTAAATTCTAGCATTGGAGGGGCTTGACATTTTAATCTGACTTAATAGTTGAGGGCAATCTAGGTTATTAAATTGACCTCTTCCACTTATCTGAAATATTTCACCAGAGAGAGAGAGAGGTGTTCCTCACTGCTCTGTGGCTCCATGCTACTAATTGCTGTTCACAGGAGGAAATGCAGAAAGTGCCTCTTCAGCTCTCCAAGTCATCCATGACTATGAAATTTTGCATCATTCAGCTTGAAAACCTTCGCCTGGGCTCAAATTCCTCAAAATTGAAAAGGCAAAAAGGGTTCTACACAGGACCATCATTTTTTCTGGTAGTGTCGAAGTTGCCTCAAGCCAGATAGGGTTACTGGCAAAAACTTGGGGCTTTTGATATGCTGAAATGTTTGGAATTAGAATATGGCATGAATATAAAAAAAATCAAATTAATTGAGAAAAGGAAAGAAGCATATGTCCCCATATAACTTGCAAGCATTTTGGTTAAGAAATGTCAGGAGGTCACATGGCTGGCTCCTTTTTTTCGCTAGACCATAAATTTCATTATCTTGAAACAATGTTTTTCTTTCAACAAATAAAAATTTAAGAAGGAATTGGAATGCTTTAAGCACAAGGATGGTGAGAAATATCTGTAGATTTTTCTCATTTTTTTTTGTCTTTCATTGCTGAAGCCACTTGAAATGTCCTCTGTTTATTTTCCTCTGGAGGAAATTCTACTGTTAGTGAATAATTCTCAGCTGACAACTCTTGAAGACCAGAAGCCTTCTTCCCAGCTGCAGAATGAAGCCACAAGAAAAAGCAGCTTCATTCAGCTTTCCCACAATGTAAAGCTTCTCTGCCTCATCCTTGATCTAGTGGGTGGTCATCTTAGTCTGTGGAATTTCCAGGTTTTGGAAACACTACTGTCAGTAGCCAAGGTAGGCTCCAGTTGCTGTTAACTTTCCTTGAAATTTCCAAAAGGAAAAGTTCAAAATAAAAACAGTTGAAATAGACAAAGCAATCACTCCTTAGCTTAATACTCAACATGCTTGGGGCATTGCTGAAAAAAAGTACTTCAGTAGAGCCAAAGTCAGGCAGCTCCCTGGCCACACCATCTCACAAGGGAGTACAGAGCATGATTTACACCAGGCACAGGACTGGGGGCTGCAGGAGGAGAATCAAGTTCTGCTTGTGCCACTTTCCTGCAAACCTCTTCTTGCTTCTGCTTTCAGGTGCCACAAAAAGCACGTGGGTACCTCAGGAACAGCTGCATCAGGGCACTTCAGGTTTGCTGGGCCAGACCTGGAGCTTCCTTTTACAAGTTTTGGAACTGGGGGCAGGTGAGTATAACCCATCGCCATCTGCCAGTGCTTCTCATTGCTGCAGGTGGACTGGTGCTAACATGTGTGATTACAATCCTGTGTAAATGTAGGGGAAAAAAGTGGCTTCCTGATATCCCAAAGTCAAATCAAAATGTGCTTAACAAGCTGTGCCTACTTGAAAAAAGGTCTTGGTATTTTCTGGAGAAGCTCCATTTCCTGGCGACTACTATCTTGTGGAGGCTACAATGGAAGGCAAAACTTGAGGTTTCTGGGAACTTCCTTTGGGTAAAGTTTTTCTAAATGCATAAATGTATTTATTTGGACAAGAACAAGAGGTGTGTTATGCGGTTTGGCATAGTCTTGCTTCATATGCCTTGCCTTGTGTAGTTGCTTCTTTTGGCCCTCAGTCATTTGCACAAAAGAACAACTCCTTGAAATTTCAAGGTGACTTTGAGCCTTCCATCTCTTCTTGAGGCTGACAGAATAAGTGAACTCAGAACTGTGCAACTTTGATTTATCTATGTACAAATTTCTGAATTGTGATGTGCTTTACCTTTTTACAGAAGACAAAGACAAATCCTGCATGTACTCTGTTGCTTCGTGGCTCTCTCTGTGGAAATCACGTGCCTGCTGGAAGCATCCATGTGCAGAGGATTACCTCCACAGAATACACAAGATGCAGATGAAATTTTCAGTCCTGTCTGGGGGCAACTTTCATTGCTGTGATGGAGGCAAGACCATGGCAGTGTGCGTGGCTCCCACCTGGCTGAGGGAAGGCGGGCAGGCTGGGCGCTGCCATGTAGCTGCCGGCCCTTGACATTTGATATGCTGCAGTCGAGTGACAGGAATGGGGTCTCCAGAGCTTTGCAGGCATTCGTCACAGTCCAATTTGTTTTGCTATGAAGTTTCCTGCATTTTAGGCTCTGTTGGAGCTGCTGTGATTGCCAGATAAGTGTGTTTGGCTGTGGGTGTGGCTGAGCCAGAGGAGGGTGCCATTTCGGAGGTTTTGCTTTGGGATATTTATAGCTGGAGGAAGAAGCACGTGCATGAGAGAGTTTTCCAGATGAACCCCATGATTTCAGCACACCATGGAGTTCACCTCGGTGTGAAATTAGCTGCTTATAGCGGATATGAATAAAAACAAAAGATAACTTAAGTTGGCTGGCACTAATGCGGACCAGGAGTGCAGAGCACCCACCCATCAGTCTCCAATGTCATTACTCATGTGCAATGCCCAGAAATAAGAAAGTGATATTTGGTTTTGCTGGTGTTATTTGACTGTCTCCTTTAATGTGCAAACCTTGCTTTTCCCTCTTCACAGTGGCACACTTTCCACAGGGGAAATGCTGGTGAGTTGACATTAACTTATAAAGTGGTGCCCATGCCCCTTCCCAGAATAAAGATGAGAACTGACTTGGGCAAAGTTGGAAAAGCACTGAACAGAAATCTTACATTTCTTGGCCAGATGTTTGTCATAAAATGGTGGAGCTGCCTACTTCTAGGAGGGAACTGAGGGGCTGAACCTTGAAGTAAGGAAAGATTAAACTTCAGAGGTGGCAATAGAGTTCAGACAAACATCAGCTTCATACTTTTATTAACAGTGAGCAGGAGTTTCAGAGTATTTTCCTGGAGCATTGACCTCTCAATGCACTGCCATGAGCTGCTTTTAAAACTCCTGTCTTGCTGGTATCGAAACCCTTCATTTGATCTGGCCCGACCATGTCTGCAGCAGTCTGGAAACTTAGTGAAGGAGCAGTGCTTGTCAGGGCTTCATTAAGGTGCTAATGTAGGCAGAAGGAAAAGTGTTCACCACATAACTGTCCGTGAGCTGCTGAAAAAAAAAATAAAAGGCAGCATTTTTATTGCTATTATCCTACATGGATTCTTCTAACTTAACCCTGCAAACACTTAACTGGTGTCAGAAGAACTTTAAAACATGCTACTTATGTCCTCCATCTACTGAAAACTGGACAGGCTAAAATGCTGCCCAATTAAAGCTAGATACAAGTCCATTTGTCAAATGATGGCTTAAGTTAATCCTCATACATACAGATGAAAGCTAAACTTGTATAAGAAAATTTTGACAAAGGGGAAGGGCAATTGCTGCATGAAATATAGACACAGGAGAGATCACAGATGATAAAAGTAGTGCAGTTTAGCATATTAACACTCATAAATTTTAAAGGTATATTTATATAAGGAAAATTAACTGTCCAAAGATAACTGTTTAGGAAAAAAAAAGGTCTTCACTTTAGGGATCTTCCTGTGTAGTTGCTTTTTGAAGCCATTTGTAGCCAGGGTTTCTACAACATCACTTGGGAGTAAGTTGTAAAATTTAATAGAGCAACGCATGTAAAAGTAATTTCTTTTGATTCTGCTGCCTCCTCCTTTCATCAGGTTGTCTTAGTTCTTGTGTTCTCAGAAATAACAAATAATTATAATTACCCTCTAGTCATCTTCTCTGTATATTTTAGGATTTTCTAAACCTGCTTATTTTTCAAGACGTAGAGTCTGCATTATTTTCTTTTTTTTTTTCTGGTTATATTTTCTCATGCTTTGCTGTTCCTACACTTGTGCAATTAAATATTTTTTAATTTTTCTATTTTGGAGGAGGAGGAGGAGTGAGCAAAGCTGCTCTCAGCTAAGGATATTGCTAGTATTCATCTCACTTTTATTTTTCAATGATTTTTTACATTCATGTTTTCTGTCTATCACTGAGGTTTTTCAAAGAAGCTCTGAGAGGTTTGTGTCCAAACCTCTAAAGAATTTGTAACTCTGGATATATATTTAAACTCAGTTATTTATCTCAGTCCTTATTACATTTACTACAAATCCTATCAGTATTATACGATACTCATTCTAGTTCTTTGTTTCTAAAGTACCTTATATCGTGCCGAGCTTGAAACAGATCCACAGCTTCATTCTTTCAGAAGAAACAATCTCTATTCACAGTTTTTCCTGAAAACAAGTATGGATCAGATTATATAGAAAGCAGATTCATACAGACTGTATTATTTTTTCTCTTTCCATTTGCCTGGAAGTGGCTGCTGCGGTTAAACTACTTGCAAAATTGTATCAGAGTTGCTTGATCTGACCAAATCCTTTCAGTGCTTCTGTTTGTTTTTGGGGGGGTTTTGTTTTTAATTTAGAAATAAATGTAGGCTACAGGAACATTTCCATTCCCTTTAGCACCTCTTCCCACAAAGAGGGATGCTCCTCCTGAAGGTATTCTTCCAACACCAGTAGTTTTATCTTGAATCAACCATGTAATTCTCCAGGTCCCCTTTTTGTCCTGTTCTGCCAGCACTGGAGACCTCCCTGACAGAGACTGTGGAATTATATTAATGTTGTACATCTTTCTCTTCCTGGGAATTTATACAGGCAGTTTGCAGAGACTGTAAAGGCATGCAGTAGATGTGGGAATTACATCTTCAATTTCTTCAGATGTTCTGAGTTTTCTCAACCTGTGAGATATTTAGCTTGGATTATGCAGTCAGTGATTTTAAGTCTGATCTCAATTTTCCCATTTCCAAAATCTGTCAAAGAAATTATAAAGCCGAAATTCAGTTCCTATGCATTCCAAATATATATATATAGCTATAATTACAAAGATATTGAACATACATATTGTTGAACATAGTGACTATATTGTGGCTGAATTACACAAAAAATTATACATATATTCATATATGTATATACACGTATAATATTTCCATCAGCTCTTTTCCTGTATCCATCCTAATTCTTTCAGGGGCATCCTTCCAATTTCACCAATACTTTCCCATGCTTTTTGTATTTTTTAATCTCAGAATTTCTTTTTTTGCGGGTAAAAGAAAAAGCCACGTCTCCATTATTCTTCCACCCTACACAGGCACTTTTCTTCTGCTCCTGTGTGTCACAGGCACTTTTAAAAGGCTGAAGAACAGATTTCTACTGGACCAAATCTGATAAACATATTCTGGGTCTCCTCATCAAAAGAGCATACTGGGAAAAGATCCTTACTTATTTGTTCTTGTGATATCTTTCGTTTGCAATTGGGTAACACATTCATTCATAGGACAGTAAACTGGAAAAAAGCCTACATTCTAATATGTTCCAAGTCTGGAACAAATAAATATACAACATCTCCCCCACACACACTTCTGCTAGTTAGCATGTGGTAATTAACAGTTGTTAAAATGACTAAAATTTCAAATGCGGACATGCTCTGTGAGAAAACCTTAGTGTGATTACACAGTGAGCCTTCTGTCAGAAGATAATAGGTATTTTTAGCAACCCCCATCTCCGTTTTGTATGAGTCTTGTCATATGCCAATAAAAAAAAACCAAAAACCAAGAAACCAAAAAACAAAAACCATAAAAACCCAACCAAAAAACAAAACACTAACAAAAAACATAATCAACTTTGGATTCTGATTTTCAATCAGTCAGAACATCAGCATTTTCACATTTCCAGAGGATCTTCACTTGGTTGTTTTCATCTCCATTTTACCAAGAGATGCTGAAATTAAACCATTCCAGATCCCTGTGATGAAAAGGGTCTGGAAAGGGGTCGGTGGGCAGCAGAGGGAGACCAGCTGCTGAGATACTGGGGAAAGATGTTTTGGAGCAGCCGTTTCCCTGTTGCCTTATGTTGCATGTGTAGGTTGTGGGAGGGAGAGGACTTCACTGGAGACAGGAGAGAGGATTTTTTGGTGATTTTACTCTTTTGGCATAGGTAGGAATAACTACCAAAATGCATAGGAGCAGAGGTGTAGGTTCAGATCTATGTGAGATAAAGTCACTGGTCTGAGGCATGTCCATCAAATAATTCAGAAGTTTAAAAGACACCAAGAGAAATTTCTCCTTCTAAGTAGGTTCATTTTGGATAACATTATGGAACAACTTAGAAAAGGGATAAGAATGTAGATGACAGTAGAGTGGCAAGTAAGAAAGTGAAGCAGGTTTGTGATCAGAAACTTATTTGCTTTTGTTTTGTTGACTTTAACTGGACTTGAAAAGCTTTGATGGGCAAACTGGCCTGATGAGGCACAGAGGCATTTCAGGTTCTGCCCTGGCAGCCAAAGCACAGCACTGTTGGGAAAGATGGCAGGAAAACATGGAGAGGTGATGAAAAAGTGAGAGTTAAATAGATTTTTGACCAGGGAGCCTGCCTTAGTGAGGCAGCTTTTGAGGCTCTATCCCAGCCAGAATACTGAGAGCTGCTACACCAGGACAGCAGTGGAAGGAGACTGGCAATTATCACTGGCACTTTTACAAGTGAAGAGCTTATAGGGCTCATGTGATACCAAGTGCTCGTTGTGCACTGAGCAGTTGTTCTGGAAGCCTTGGCTTTGTTTTTGCTTAGTCCTGAGAACAAAAAAAAAAATGTTGCAAGGAAAGTGCAGAATGAATCCAAAAAGAACAATGGAATTGCGCTTGATTTGTTTAATTCTGAAATCAAGGTCACTTAGAAGTACTACAGCTTTTATTTGTTTTATTGGGGTTTTTTCTTAAGGATTTTTTTTTTTTGGCAACATCTTTCTTTTCATTTGACGGTTCTGTCATCCCAGAACTGTATAGGTTACTGATCCTGCCTGTATTCAAAGCTGTTATTAAGTGGAGTCTTTTAGATTTTAGAGAAATGATAATGGTTCCAAAGATGACAGAAAGTGGCAGCTGGTGACAAAAAACCCCCTTGATAAGACGACAACAGTAAATCAAACTACTGCCACTTTTTCGTTTCATGTTTGTTAATACCTCCTCGCCTTTTGAAGTTTAAAGCAAGGTTCAAAAGAGCCAGGTGCTGAATCATAATATTAAAGCAAGTAAGGAGCTCCATGAAAGAGAGGAGATCTGAGAGGGGAAAGCAACAAACACGGCTTTCAACTGCCTTTTGTCGGCCTTTCTGCAGATGTCACCAGTTGTTATCCCCAGCAGAGGCTTCAAGCTTGTAGCAGTGCCTCTGGCTGATTCCAACTCAACGTTTCAAGTGTCAATCAAAAAGGAAGGACGCAGCTTAGGTCCTGGTCATTGTCCTGTGAAAAGAGCCAAGCATTTAACATTGATTTAGCTCCCTCAATATACAAAGATAGAGCCAGCTTTGTGCAGCAAAAGGGCCTTTGGCAAGGTTGCTTGTAGAGCAATTCCATCGCATCCGATGCTCCTTGGTTTAGCTGTCACACTGCAGTGTCTGGAGTCCTATGAAAAGTTATTCAGGAATGAGTGAGCAAATTAAAAAGAAATAACATGCTCTCCTAAATAGCAGTGCAAGCTATAGAAAGTGCTTTTAGCATCACATAGCCCTGAAAAGCATTTTTAATAAAAGTATTTTGTGCTTTTAAATGCCTTTTAACAAGGAGAATGAGATGCTTTAGGACAACAGGAGGCTCTTGGGAAACACATCTCCATTGGATTGGATAAGCAATTGTAAGACACCCACCATGTCTTGGTCAAATGTTTGCTTATTCTGTTTTCAAGGCACTTACATTCACTACCATCCATCCACATACTGCATTATGCTTCCATAAAGGGGTAAAAAATGCCCCCAAACCCAATGATGACAAAAAGGCTCTGCCTGAATGCCACAGATGCCCCCCAGTCTGACCTTCCCATCCGTTCTCATGTCAAGTCCTGCCTGCCCCTCATATTTTTCTTGAAAACACCTTGGCAATTATTTCTTTCTCAGCCATTGCTCTCCCCACCAGCTGTCACAGGCACCTCTGATGAGCCTCACTGGTCACACAGCACAGCCATGGAAATGACAAGCCATTCGGTGGCCACTCTTGGATGTTTTTGACAGAGATTTGGTGGAGATTAAGTTCTAACAAATGTGGCAGAAACCCCATCCCTGTCCTTAAATACAAAGTAAAACTGGGTGAAACACAAAGTATTCCTGTTGTTTTAAACAAAGTGAACGCCTTTTAAAGATTTTACCCTTTGTACATGGAAATAATGTTAAATTTGTGAGGAAAATAATTACTGCTTGTAAGCTTCTTTATGTATCCTTCCATTCAAGTTTAGTGCACCAGGCTGACCAACAGGCTGACCTGATATCAGAGTCAAGAGTCTGGGTATAACAAAATTCATATGCATGCAGCCAGCTCAAACCAGGTGAGGAAAGAAGTTTAAAGATGGGTGAAATGTTCCCCTTTTGCAAGGTCAGTATTGCTACTAATGTCTGATTTGCACAATTATTTTTCCCCCCAGCATTCTCATCCTTTCCTGTGCAGAAATACAAATTAAAAATATCGTGAAAATTCTCATGAGAACTAGAACATTTCAGTAATAAGACGACAATAATTTTTCAGAAGCTTGTTTCCCCTCTTAAAGGCAGCTTTCTGGTAATACCTTCCCATGTCAAAACTTCACTGATCAGTGAGTGGTATTTCTCAGCTTCAGGGAAACAGCACAGCTCCTAAAACCAGCCATGCATGGTGGTGGTTTTCCTGAATGTGGGACTGGATTGCTCCTGATGAAGGAGCTTCATTCCAGAAGATTGCTCATGCAGCTCGTGTTATCTGCAGTTTAGAAATACTTTAACAGAGGATCTCATAGGATTGGGTGTATTTTTAAATCCCTGTATCTTTATGAACACGCTCATTTCTGCATTCCTCTAAAGGCATTTCCAACAGTCCCCATAGCTGGCACTTCAGCAGGCAGTTTAAGAAAGTGTGACTCACTTAGTTCAGGGACACTTGCACTTCTCTAAACTTTCAATGGGGTTTTAAAACACCTTCATTTGATCTAGCTCACATCCTTTTCTTTTGCACTCACTTTCTGTCACTCACTCACAGAATATGTGCTGGTGGAATTTCTTCCTGGCCCATCGAGTCTGCCCAGCAGCATGACTTGTACCAGGTATCCACTTTCCACAATTTTTCCTCCTCCCAAATATAAAGCAGGAGACAGATAGTGGCCTCTTGCATTGCCATGTCAGTCATCCCAGAATATTCCACAGGCAGCCCAACACTTTGGATTAGAGGTCAATGAGAAACCTGAGACTACAAACCACCAATGAAAAAGAAAGCTCAAACCTTGGTTACATTTCTCTAAAACAAAACTTGTTGATTTTTTTTTTTTTAGCTCCTAGCTAACAAGGACACAACAACAATAATAATTTCGAAACAGCATTTTGTTGGGGTTTTTAGAACTTGTTTGGAAAAAGGTTCCAGGAAAAATGAAAGCAAACAGGGAAGCAGGTGCAAATATGGAAGCAGGTACACATGGACATGTGTATGAGTTTATGTGTTTGTGAGGGAGAGCAAAACAAAGGCAAAAAGAAGCATTACAAAGCAAATCTAGGAAACTGAGGGGCTCATAAAACCCTCAAAAAACCCACTAAAGGTCAAATTTGTTTACTAGCTTGTCTATATAAGAAATGCATGGTAAAGGTGTAGAGACGGTTCTACTATTTGATCACAGTAAGGTAAAGAGGAGAAAAACAGAAAACGGTTAGAAAATGAAGCCAATGTCAGCTTTATCTAAGTTTGGGTCATGATCACCAAAACATATCACCCACACCGTAGGGTAGTGCAGCAATGGAAACAGAGCACAGTTATCATTTGTGATCTTGGTGGGCTAATACTTTTTTATCCTTGCAGTCCTAGAGTTCTGCTGTGTGCTTCTCATTGTGCTTTTCAAGTAGCACATCTCTCTTCCTTGTAGTGCTGGGACAAATTCAGGCTCAGCTTAAGCAAATGCACCCTCCCTGAGGGTGGCAGACAGTCCTGGCCTACATAAGGACAAGATTTGATGGACCACAGATGGTGAATGGCTAGTGAAGGCCTGGAGATACACTTTCAAAAACACCTTTGTTTAACCATTCTTGACCCTCTGGGAACCAAAAATTCTCTCCAACAGGTTTGCTACCTTGTTTGCTATTCTCCTTTGTGACCAAGCTTTTATTTCACTCCCCACCCACAATAGTTCTTTCTCTTAGGCCTCCTCAACCTGTTCAGTCCCAGCCCTCCTGCTCTTGATGTGGACACGTTTTTAGAGATCATGTATGGAAGTCATTTATTCTCCTCAGAGGACAAAACAAAGCAAGTGACAGGAGTCATTTTCTATGAGCAAGTAGACATAAGTACCTTGCAAACGAGTTTCTAAACTTTTGGAACAGCAGTGCCACATATCATTTCCTGGGAGGTCATGAGCTAATGCATTTGCATTCCTCAGTATTGTGAGTGTAATGTTTCTGGTGGCCATTGTATCCCTTGGAAATAATGGCTTCTGGTCACCACCAGTTAGTAGATACAAACAGACTGTATTCCCAGCAACTTTGCTAATGAAGGAACTATTGTGCATCCAGATGTTCCTGCCTTATCCATAAAGAGTAGTTGCCTGTTTCATTGGAAAAAAATGCCACAGTCCTGGTAGTTTCAGGGATGTAGCCTATACAAACCAATTAATAATTTTATTTACATAAGGATGCTTTTTCTTTTTTATCATAATCACACAATATCATCTTGTTATTACAGGCTAAGTGCCATGGAACAACAAAATTTAATTGTTTGTTTTTGCTTTTTTTAAGCTCTGTATTTGCACTGTTTCTTCATTAACAAAACCTCAGTGTATGTTGCCTATAGGGAGCATTTTCATTCATCTTTGCCACTCAAAACCCCTTTTTGATACAGTGATTTTCATACAACTTCACTGCTGGCATATTGCAAAATCTAAATTACAGGCATTGCCCTCTTCTTCATTTGTCAGGTCACAGGTTTGTGATGATGTCTTCAGCCAAAATTTTCCAGAGCTGGTGGGACTACAGGAAATATCAGTGCCTTGAAAAATTTTTATTTTCAGTGCCTCTAACAGCAATTAGGACTCAAATTTGAATGTTGTTTTCTGGTTTACCAGAAGTCCTCAATCCCAGATTGAACCATCTTCATAATTAAAAATATATGTGTCCAAAATTAATAGCCAGACCTGGAGGATCCCTGCCATGATGGACTCTTCTGATCACTATGCTCACTTACTACTTATATCTCTGTGGCAGGGCTATTTCTAAAAGCAAGGAGTCTCCAGCTCCAGGCACTGCTGTAATTCGGTACCAGGGCCAAAATTTTAAAAATCCAGAAAATTTTCCAGGACCATTTCTGTTTATCTGTCACAACATAAAAGCAAAGGAAATACCAAAGAAATGCTTGTTCACTGGGATAACTCAGGCTGGACTATAGGGTTTGTGTTCCATCACTTCACTTAGTGCAAAGAGGATTAGCACTATTGCTACAGTCCTGATGCTCTCATGGTATGCATGAGATATGATTTTGCAGAGAGAGAAGTAACATGTTAAGCCAACACACCTACCCACAAGTTATCAAGGTTCAGTATCAGTGTATTTTCTTTTTCCAAATGAAACTATTCTGTGAATGAGACAGCATTTGAAGACAGTTTTGGCTGCTCTGGAACAACATTTTCATCTGATTCTTTATTTTGATCACCCCTATCAGATGTATCCCCATATGGCCATCATTAGGAAGCCATGCTTCCATGGTAAGGTATCAGGCATTTAAGTTTCTCACATGTTTGTCCCACAGTCTCACTAGCTTTTACAGTCCTTGAAACCATATCTGTTTTCATCATCCGTCTGCCTGCCAGTGTGCTGACACCTGTATTTTATCCCTCCATTCCTCCCTATGTCATTGCTCATGCCAGCAGCCATGACTTTAAATAACAAGCTTACAGCTCATGTTAGTTTGTGTAAGAGCAAGAAACTTGTGCAGGCAAATTCCTCAGCGAGCTGATATGGTTCTGCTCACCCTTTCTATGTGACAGCATTAAACCTATCAGCCTTTCCCCTGTGAATTTGCTGGGTTTGCCTTGTGTTGTGTGAGATTCCCCCTGCCCAGGGCCACCAACACTGGACTGGGGCTTTCCTGTTGCTAATCATCTGCTTGCTATTTCAGTATTTTTGGGATTCATCTGTCTTCTGGACTATGTACTTTAAGGTTCAGGGCTAGTTAGGTTTCTGTTATATTTTCACGTTTCTCTAGACTCAGAAGTATAAAAACTTATTTAAATATATAAGTGAATAAAAGTTGCATTTTCAAGGTGTTCAGATAAATGCAGAGGGAAAGCTTCAGGAAAAGCATTGGATGCTCGCTAACATTTGAAATGCAACTAAGGCTGTAACTGAGACAGTATAACTCTGCCATGGAAAAGTGCATGCATATATAATGTTGTATTACATACATGAAGAAAGCCATGCACATGTGATTGCAGATCAGATGTTAACACTGCTTTTTAAAAATATTGATCAAGAAAAATAAAATTGGTAATTAGCATGTGTCATTAATGTATTACAATATTTACTATTTAAAGTAACACTAGCCATTAAATGTACCATAAATATTTTGTATGCATAAATATATTGTAGGCTTTAATGAGCTTGATTTTAGCCCTGCCTCCCCCCCCCGCCCCCCCCCCCCCCTTCTATTTCTATTCAAGTTTTTGTCAGTCAAAGTTTTTTTCTGGGTGTGGAGCTGCTGCAAGGTGGGATGGGCTGCACTGTGCTGGGATATGTGTAACAGTGTGACAGCCACATCTGCAGGAACAGCAAACTAGCTCAATCACTGGCATCACCAGTTCAGTTCAGCTGAGGATCTGGCCCCTACTGTGTTTATTATTAGATGGAATGGACAAGAATATATTCATTTTCTGCTGAACTTTTTGATGGCCTTGCTCTTTTCTTCCTTTCTTTCCATTTCTCATACCCCATCCAAAATTTGTGCTGCAGAAATTCAATGCCCCTGTTGCTTTCTTTCACTTGAATCTCAATTGCACAGCCAACCAGATTTCACCATGGCTTATATGCTCTTCCACTTGCGATCTGTAATCACTGTCATTGTGAAACTCAAAGCTAAGTCAAGAATTGTTGCCTTTTTATGGCTTCCTCTTTTATATATGTTGTGTTGGAGAGCGGTCGTTACCGCTTTTTTGTCATTATTTCTGGGCTTCACTCCATTAGCTACTGAACAGGCCTTCTCTCATTGCTTTCCTTCAGTAAATACTGTAACATTCAGCTTCCTTTCAGCCTTGTGCTTTTAAAGAAAATCTTTGTACAATTAAAGATATGAAATTGCTAAATACAAGGCTGCATTCATTGTTCTCCCTTTTTTAAAGGTTTAATCACACTTAATGGCTCTCTTGAAAACTTGAACTTTCCATGTGGATGGTTTTACCCCACTGAAAGAGTTTGCTAATATACTTTTCAAGTGTTTTCTCCTTAAATGAGCTATTCAAGAAGTTTTGTGCAGAATAAGATTGAGGAAGGATATATCCAGAAACAATTACGAAAAGTGTCCAGGACTATCTTTTTATCCATTGGTGGAAATTCATGAGCTCGAGCAGCAGACAGAAATAGAAAAGAGAAAATGCAGTCCTGTCCTGCTGTGAAAGAAACATCTTGAAATATCTCGTGTCCCTCCTTTTGGACCAGTCTCAGAGCAACAGTTGTTCCATACTGAACACTCCCGAGATGCAGCCCGATTGCCAAATGATGAGAATTGAACATGGTGAGAACTGTGCTGAATATCCCAAAGAGGTGGCAGCTTTGGTCCCGCAAGTCTCATTCCAAGCCCAAGCACCACTACATTCCCTGAGAGCACCTCTCTGAAGTGTGGGAGCTGCGGTGCTTCCTGCTGCGGGTGGAGGGTTGTTGATACAAAGAGGGTAAGTGCACACCTTTACTCAGTCCTTGGAAATCAATTTTCTGACTGGGGCTGACCAGCCAAAAGCATGCAGCCACCCCTACGGGACACAGGTTGGACATCAGTGTGCTGTTTGGCTTTGAAGTCTTGCCATGGCTGTTTACCACATGTAGGAATGAAGCCATGAGTTCTGGAATCTTCTAAACATATCAATCCATTTACTCAGAGGCACAAATTCCTTTGGTTTGCCCAGTGCTTCTGTCTTGATAGTCAAAGCCATTCAGGGTATTGCACTTTGCTCCCTGAAATATCACATCTCCTTCCACCAATATGACCTCTCATGACATCTGACGGGAACAACCTGGACTGTGAACCAACAGGGAAAGTTTGTGAGCTTGTGCAATGAAATTCTCACAGCTCCTGGAGCTAGACTTCATTATTTGCTTTTATGCTTTCAGATAGTCATTGATCTCAATATATTCAGAAATAAATGTTCATTCCTTTTTGGCAGACCTGTTCTTTTCAAAAAGTTTAAAACAAACATGGAGATTCCCAGTGCCATTCATTTATGCACAAGACCTTAAACAAAACAAGGGCAAACCTTATGGGAAATCTTACAAACTACAGGAGAAGTAGGGAAGCAGAGAACAAAATAATATCTGCTATTTTATTTATATTTCTAAATAATTGGCAGCCATTCAGCTACTTTGGTAATGGGGTCCATATAAGTAGGTAGGTACAGGTCTAGTCAGATGAAGATTATAAATTAAATGTAGTAGGAGCAATAATTCATCTGTCTGTCTCAGGGCTGATACCATAACATAAATCCTGAGATACTTTAGATTATATATATGCGATATGCCAATCTCCACTTAAATATTTTGGGGCTGCTACCAATAAAGTTAATGGAAGTAGGATCAGCAGTTTATTGCTCCCATGCTATCAGTGAGTCTTCACTTCCCATCAAGCAATTCCTGTGTTGTATTACAGTGATACAAAAGCCTTGTTCTGCTTGTCTCAAAGTCAGCAGGCTTTGTTTGATCAGTGGGAGCCCCGTTAGGGTATTAGTGCTTTAAACTGGAGCTGCCAGAGTGGATTTCCGTGGCTCAGAGCCACTCAAGCTCATTGCGAGTGCTCTGTCCTTACAGCAGCATGCGTAAGAGCACTAAGCTCTCGAGGGCTTTTCGCCTGGGGAAACCGAGGGAAACACACAATTTTACATTGCCTTTCTGCTCCCCTTGCTGCAATTCTACTCCGGAGTGTTTCCAGGTCCTGCGTGATTGGCCTTGGTTGGGTTATCATCACCTTTGGGGCAGCCCTGCACTGGGCTGGGTTGAAAGCAGCAGGGCATGCAGCTGGCTGCATTAGCTGGGCAGCAGGAGACCCACCCCACCAAAACTGCCAGTGGTTACAGTCATTCTACACAGTCATTTTAAACAAAGCTGCTTCACTTCACTCTTAGGATTTGCTTAGGTTAGGAATGCCTAGCAGTGGGAGTGCAGGCAGAGTACCCAAGGAGCTTGCCAGACAGGACAGAGACTTCAGGCAGGGGTCAGCTGTATGATCACCAGCTGCTAATGGCTCAGTTTATCTAACAGCCCTCTTGCTGTTGACGAAGTTGAAATTTCAGCCCAGGGATTTGAATTATCACCAACCATGCATTCAAAAACCTGCCAGTGATATGAACCTGAATAGCAAATATTACACACCCCTCTATCTCTTCTGAATTTGTTACATACAAGCAAATAGCTACAGTGCAGAGACAAGACCAAGTGATGTACATAGCCAGATATTACAGAGCCCAGGTTCTGCATTTATGAAGAACTGATCACAGAAGATTCTTATTCAAAATTATGGCAAACAGCAAATACAAACAAGTATTTTTTTATTCTGAACTGTGTGAATGGGAAAAAGAAGTACTCAGGCTTTAGAGGCTTCATCATATGTCACATTCTGTTACATTTGCACTTCACCTGGCACCCGTGGTGGTCCTATCTGGTCACTGGTGCTGCCCACGGGAGTCCCAGCACACCCTGAAGCCTGTGCCCCACTTCCACTCAAGCCAAATGTCTGCTTTGGGACAACAGTCATTTTAAGCACTATGCTGTAGCCAGCTGCCAGATTTGCAAGGGAGAGGTAAACCAGCACTCAAGGTGAGAGGCAGAACCCAAGTCTGTGCCTTTTCGGTAGGAGACAGTTAACTGGCACAAAACATTATCAGGCTTCCTATGAATGCACTAACACTTACTTCCCAATTCATCTTGGAGTAGGCATCATCAAACAGTGCTTTGTCTGGTTTTCTGGTTCTGGTTTTCTTGTAAGCTCTGCACAGGAAAATACTCAGTCTTTCAGTACCTCAAACCCACTGGGAACGCCACATGAGGACGTCTTTAAAAGCCATGTGATGTTCTTTCAATTTGTTTTCTTAAACACAGAATGTCTCCAAAGTTACTGATTAATTTCACGCTGCACAAGGAGATCTATTGATTTCCCATGCCTGCTTCTGACCCTTTAAGATATAAAAATGCAAATACATTGCTTGAAGAGGATATTTATTTATTCCCTGTACCTGCTACTCAAAAAGCAGCTTCAACACAAAAAGCAGCTCTTGCTGGATTTGTTTAGATAAATGCAGTATGTTTGGTATTTCACTGAAACAATATGCTAACATACCCATTTCTGAGCTCTTTCTCATATCAAACTCCCCCTTTTCTGCTCTACACTCTATGGCTCTCCCACACTGCCACAGCACACACAGAGTGGTGGACCCGCAACTTTGCTGGCAATGTTTATTTTCAGAAGACAAATATTGTGCCAGTGTTAACTTCAATTAGGAGACTTATTTGACAATCTGACTACTCCATCTGATGCCTCAAGGGCAAATTTCAGCACTTTATGAAAGATGTTGGCCAAAGACTGATCTATATGAATTAAATATAGGGGAGAGAAGTTTTAATGAATACTCGAAAACAAAACTATCAAGAATTAATTGCAAATATTTACATGCAAATAAAGGGGTTGGTTTATATCTGTGAAGACTGTGCTTTCAGAAAGAAAACTGCCACTCCATCCTTTAACCCACCCCGCTGTGCCTCTGTATTGCAGGCATCTCTGGTGGACTACAACCGATACCCGAGGAGGGGCAATGTGCAGCCCCCACGGGATGGGGATCCTGAAAAACCATGGCAAGGCACCCTGCCCACCAGGAACCACACAGAGAGGGCTTCACCTCACCCCCATGTCCATGGATCTGCTCTGCTTTTAGCCATTTTTATTCACACCCAAACATCTGATAGAAGTTATTCCATACTGCGTTTTGATTGCTTAACTTGCAGAATATTTCCAGAGCATGCAAAAGGCTCCTGTGCTGTTTTGTGAAAAGCTGTTCCCTCTGGGCAGAGTCACCTGTGGCACAGAGCCTGCACAAGGCCTCGCACAACTTGGGAGCACAAAGGGAGCTCAGGTTCAGCTGCAGCTCCAGGTGCCTTCAGCGGGAGGTTTGCCCAACTGTGCTGTCTGCTCCTCACCGCTGCTGCCAGGGCGCTGGGGAAAAGGGAGGCTCACGTCACAAGGAAAGGTTTCAGTATTGCTTCTACAGCCACTCAGGTGCTAACAACAGGGATTGTCCCCACTCCTCTGCATACCAGGAGCTGGCATTTGTCATCCTATCCAGGGATAAACCACAAAAGTGGAGGCATTTTCTAGTCCAATCTGCAGCTGGAAGGAAGGGCGATGTCTTCAGCACTGACTTGAAGACGGCACAGAGGGAAACCTACACGGGACAATGGTCCTGACTGTCTGCAGCTTCTCATCTCATGCCCCTTTGAAAGGTGTGCTCAGGTCATGCACTGAGACTCCCCAACATCACTGATACCAGGGCAACTCTGCCCTGAAATCCATAGATACGAATGCTGCAGGCAGGACCACTGGCCGGTTTACCACCGAGAGAATTGCCCCAAGAGCAGGCAGATAAAACAGAGACAAAGGTGACATTGTAGCACAACTCAGAGTGAAAATTCTTTTTTCCCCCCCTCTGTCTCACAGTGTCTGATGTGCCGCTGCTGAAAAGGTTTCTGTTCCAATGAGGCCACAAAAGCTTGAATACTTTTCTGAACCAGTTTGGTCATAATTGCGAGCTGGGAATCATTCTCATGAGAGTTCAGGCCTGTGTAAATTTTTCAAAGGAGACATAACCTTCCTATGTAAGTTTTAATTATCTTTTCTAGTACTTTACAGGAAAGAAACGATCCCTCATAGCTCCTTTACGGTCAAGTAAATACCCGAGGCCGGATCCATAGATGATGGGACCCAGCACATTTGTTCCTAGGCAGTTTCTATTTGTATTTGATTGTTCACCCGCCCTTATTTCACAGCCAAGCACACGAGCAGTTTTTTTCTGTAGACTTTAATTCAAAGGTCTCTCGAACTGCGGCAGCTGGGAATGTTCTGTTGGAATGACTTTCTGGGGAAAAAATATGCCTTTTATAAAATTGGGATTTCTTTTATGGGAAAATTTCAATTTTGCCAGAAATTTCTGATTTGCTATTAGGAAAAATCAAACTGATGGCTCCGTGGCTGCTTGGCTGGAAGGCTCCTGTCGATTTTGTTGTCGTCTGCAGGGAGAGAGCAAAATTGACAATAGTCTTCCAGGCAGGCAGCTGGGGAGATGCAGCAGGTCTGGAAGAGGGAGGAGGGGAGGTTGAGTGCCCTGGCTCTCTGCCGGCCCTGCAGCCCAGCTGCCTCCCCAGCAGCCAGGCTAGGGGGAAGGCGAGGAGAAGGAGGAGGAGGAGGAGAAGCAGGCATGGGGTGGCCAGCCTGCAGCAGCCTGCCGATGAGGCTCCCGCCGCTCTCTCTTTTGCCAGGCAGCTGGCAAGCCCCAAGAAATTCCAGTTTGCTTCCCCTAGAAGATATTTTTCTTTTTATTTTTTCTTCCTTTTTTTTTGTTTATTTTTGTTTGTTTGTTTGTTTGTTTGTTTGTTTGTTTGTTTTTTGAGAGCATTTACTAGGAAAAAAGTTTAAAAACAAAATTAAAAATCTCACAGTTTAAGGGGTGGGTGAAGGGAGATGGATAATTTCAAAATGACAGTTTTCTCATGAGAGGGTATTTCTACGATTCACACTCAGTATTATACTGGTGCGGAAAATAACTTCCATTTTGATTTTTGGTAGGAAGTGCAGTGCAGAAAATAAATACATCTGCGTGGCCAGCAGAAGAACACCACTAGTCACACTTAAGATTGGTTTGGATCAGTCACAGAACAAGCATAAATGTCCCCTTCTGTGCCTCCAAGTGTCTGGTGGAAGCAGTGATCCCAGGTCAAGAAGCAGCACTGCCTTTCCCAACAAAGTCAGACCCCAAAATCCTAGGGCCTCTGCCCACAGTTAAGCAACAAACAGAGGAAAATCCTTTAAAACCAAAAGAAGGCAGAAATACACTGACAGGTTCAGTCCAATGCAATTTGAAAGGGCTGGCTAACATATCCTAAAATTCAAGGATATTTATGGAATTGGTCATAGACCAATTGCAATTACATAGCCCAAGTACAAGGCAGTGAGTGTGTCTTGCTATAACATAGACCATAAACTAGAAGCTGAGCCCACTGCAGGCTGTTTTGCAGGCTGTGAAGCCTCTGCCATTGTGTGTTTGTGTGCATTTCTCAACATTTCTGAATCCGTTCAAGTTAGCTCCTGTTTATTCCACACTGACAAACAGCACTAGAAGCTGTAACTATGATGGCAGGAGGAAAACATAGATTCCCTTACTGACTCTAAAAAGTATTTAGCCCCTGTAATGAGTTGGGAGCATGGGGGGGGGGCACCCTTTGAGATTTCACACATAAACATACACAAAAGCACTCTTGCTGTTGCAAGACTCATTATTCTTATGATCCTAAGCAGATTTTTGTAAAAGAGAAAGAACAAGAGTAATAAAATCTTTAAATGATAACATTCAGAAAATCAGAGAAAATATTTCTACAAGCATCTTGAAATAAAAAAGTAGTTAAATCCTATTTTTCTATCTTCCGATACTCCATCACTGATTTCTACATTCCAATATTCCATCCTATAGATACTGCATGGTCCATGACATCAGTATTGATGAAACACCAAAAGGTAATTGTATCAGCACAGAGCAACATCAGCAGAGCAGAAGAGCAAATATTAATTTAATTGTAAGCTCTCTATTATTATTTTATAGCGTAGGTTTTTTGGATAATTTATTAATACTAACAAAGATGAGCGATTTGGAGACTGCATATTTTTTTATTTCTTAGGAGTTATTTTATTTGATAATGACATAAAATATTAGAAACTATAACAGCTGGTGTGTTTATCCTTACTTGAGTGTATTAACCTCTTTAGCCCTTTTTTCCAGAAGAAGGATTCAGCATTACAGATTTGACTGTCAGCTGCAGTGCCTGGCGGCCCGTTGGATTGGCACCCTGACAGAATCGAAAGTCCAGTGCTGCAAGTAAACATGGATGACATTGCAGATAGATAGAACTGGCTGACTTGAGGCACCTGCAGCTGTTTGCACCAGAATAAAAGCAAAGGTTGTGTTCACTGGAGTGGAAAAACACTGAATTTACCTCTAGTTATTTTGCCCGGGAAATCCCCCCCACCACCACCACTTTTTTTCCTCATTGTACATTTTGGAACCTTTCCACTAAAAGCATATTAGCCTGAAATACCTAAGTGAAAAATCCGCCAGACACCAGAGGGTTATATGACCTATTTCCCCCACTCCCTTTTTTTTTTCTTAAATTCATTGAGCAGTTTCCCCACCAGCTTCTGCCCGGTACAATTCACTCTCTACTGGTGCGAATACTGGGTTGCAGGGAAGGATGCGATTACTGAAATAGCCAGGAACAATCCTCAGCAGCTGATTTTTGAAATGTTGAATAGATAGAAACACTTATAAGCAGTTTTGTTTTGTTGTTTTGTTTTGTTTTGTTTTGTTTTGTTTTGTTTTGTTTTGTTTTGTTTTGTTTTTACACAAAATACACAAGGGCTGCCACAAGTGACAGAACAGCAGCATACCTAATCATTTTGTTCAGCAAAAAACTCTTGATCTCTTAAGCACTCCCGCTTCCCAGGACAGGTCCTCAAAGTCCTTGGAAACAAGGAAGACAGCACAGGAACTTAGCAGCAGCTCTCACTGGTGTGCTGTGATGGATCTGCACAGGAGCCTCATAGCCAGAATATTCATTTCTGGAGCAAGGAGGATCTCGGCGTGCTTTACAAACATCATTTAATTGCCATAATCCCCAGTAAAAGTATTATATCTAGTTCACCAGTAGATAAACTGACGCACAAAGAGCTTAGGGGACTTGCCCAAGGTCACACTCTGAGTCAGTGGTGAGCCGGTGACAAAGACGTGACTCGGGGCAGACGGCACAACCGGGGGGTGACGCCCGCCTGTCCCGGCCCCGCCGGCGGAGCCTCTCTCTCCGGAGCGAAGATCAGCAGCTGGACTGACAAACGAGTGGGAGAGGGGAGGGTAGGTAGGTATGACAGAAATTAGGTGTTTGATGGCTGGGCTTTTCCCCTATGCCACCTGCATCCCTTTATATCATCAGATCATTTACATTTTTAAAGAAAGTGTATTCTTTTTCATCGTGGGCCACTGGTGAGCCTGACGCTATCTTTTGTGCGGCACCCCTGCTAATAGAGGTGGCGGAGTATCAATCACAGCTTTCCCTGGGGTCATACCTTACTATGCTGGCTCTTGATCAGAAAGAAGCAGATGGTTATTTACAAACAAAATAATCAAGACCTCAAGAAGGTTGGGGTTTTTTTCCCCAAACCCTCCTACAGACAAGGCCAAAATGAGGTAAAGTTGCTTGTGTCCTCTCCTGCCAGCTTTCAAGGACACTGTTTGTCCTACCAGCACCTTTAAATGTGTTATCAGTTAAATTTGCCAGAGAAATGTGTGGCACCTGACAGAGTAGAGTTGCCTTAGATTATTCAGTGGCTTTCCTGAGGATCTGGCACTTAAACCACAATGTGAATTACTGTTAGATTATTGTGCAGGAATATTTTTATCTGCCATACACTACATGTTTGCAATCAGTTCTTTACAAGCAATGCACAGGCTGCCTTTGAATATTTTTCAGTAGTCATGGTCACCCTCCTTCTTTATTTAGTGTTAAGTGTTATTCATTTAGCAGTAAAAAATGAACAAAAGGGAAGAAGGCAGGTGCTCTAAGTTTGCTCTACAGCCAGCTGTCAGGAAGACACACTTTACTTATTTATTTATTTTTTTGTGGCACATAAAGGGGATTTATTGAAAGTGTTGGGGGCAAAATATGAAGCATACATTCAATCAGTCTTTTCTGTAATCAATAAGGTTACTGAAGCAGAAAAAAACTGTAATGAGTTGTCACAGAATTTGAATTCCCATTTACTTCCTTTTATATGTATTCAGGCAGAAAATCATCATGGAAAGCAAAAGTTGGGAAGCAAGGCCTGGCTATGACTCTTGGGTTGGGTTTGTTTTGAATTTTCCAGGTAGCATTTGACCAACTGCTTGCTGAGTGACAGGGGCAGGAGAATTTAAAGTCACCAAGGTGCAGTTTCCTTGTATTTCAGGGGAAGGAAACCCCCTGGTGAAGTATGGCTGATCTTCCTTTCAGAAGATGCTCAGCCAGAGTGGTACATCCACCTGGACTCGCTGCAAATTCCTTACCCCTCTAAGTATTCAGCATCTCCAGCCAAGGGTCGAAGCATCCTGAGCTCAAATACAAAGGAAAGAAGAGCGCAGCACATTCATGAAAGATGTCATTCCAAAGGCCTCTGGAGGAGATTTGACACGCAGCCCAAGAGCTTTCAATATCTCCCTTCCTTCCCAAAATATGTTTAGAGGTTCTTAAAAGCATTGCCGAAGCATGTAAAAGAGGAAGGCAACCAGATCCTGCCCTCACATCAAGGCATACTCCTAAGGATCTGAGGATCCATGGATTTAAGGCACACACTATCTAGTATTGGCTTGGTCTCAAATATTTTTCTTGAGGAATCCCTTGCTCAGTTTGCTTTCAGTTTATCTTGTTTATATATATTTTTTTTTCCTGTGCTCCTTCTTATTTATGTGCCTGAATGTCCCTGTGGTTTCCAAAAATAGTCATTTTTCCTCAGTGTTCACCTTTTAAACTTTTTTCCCAAATGTTCATGCAAAGGCTATGAGTTTTGATTTTAAAATATTGTGGTACTTCATGGGCTTGTAGCTCATGTGTTTCCTAGTGACCTGACAGTCTGGTAGCCCTTTGGCTCCATGATTCGCTCATCCCACTGAGAAACTGCAGAACACCTTTTATTTAAAAGAATATGTTAAATTTATCTGATAGAGAATGGATGCTCTGACCTCAGCACATCACAGTGCATCTTGGGAAAGGTTGGCAAAAACCTGGCCCACGTAAAAGAATAAGAAATTAAGGTATCTGAAGTCCAATTTCTAGCAGCCAGTATGGTGGCTTTTAAAACACAGGGTCCTGATAATTATCAGTTGGAAACTAAAAATCTTTCTCTTGTGTGTTTGCACATATGTAAAGACAAAATATAAAAAAATCCACAGTAGATATTTTCATAAAGCATGAAAACCAGCTTGTCACCCAAATAAATATATGTGGAATCTTTTGACCATCTCTAGACATTGGTCAATTCTTTGTATGCTTTGAATGCTTCTGAAGTATACTGTCTCCACCAGCACATCATCCTTCGAAGAAAGAGATTTAGACTTTAACATAAATGGTCAAAACAAAGTCTAACTTAAGAAAAATTTGTCTGAATGGCTCTAATCCTTCCCTGTTTTTCTCCTTAATAATTTTTTTCCTTTCCTTTATACTTACTGGTTTTTAATTTCTGTTCTTTTATCAATGCAAACAGTCATAGAATTGAGACAGGGAAAATACAGCACATTGCCAAAATCACATAAATTTTAATGGCTTTCCTGTTCACTTAACCCCACATCAACAGTGTGACCTTGCTAGCCTGAACCATGAACCATCAGGATGTGGAGGCCAAGAGCAGGGTGGATCTGGCCTTGCTCCAGTGTCTATTGCAGAAAGGAAACCATGGGGCATTTTGTGGGATATTTTTGAAAACACAGTGTCTTTTTCAAGACACTTGTGCCCTAATTACGTGGAAGCTGCCTGTAAATTCGGTAGCCAGTCAGCAACCACCTCCAACAAGACTGACACACAATTAGTACTTGGGCAGTGAATGTTATTCAAGCTCTTTCTAATAATCTGTGTTTCTTCAGCATAACCTAAATTTTTAGTCATCCTTCGTTTCCAGGATATTTGTACACCCTGAAGTCCTTAACAACTTTGTTCTCCTAGGTAAGGAATTCTAATTACTGTCAACAGGAAGGAAATTTAAGAATGGAGAAAGACTTAAGGAAAGATTTTCTTAGAGGTATTCTACCACCACAGGACATAGAGACATGTATCCTTAGTCCAGAAAGGACAAAAGCAATGATCTTCTCTGACCTCTTGTACCATGTGTGCCACTTAACTTCCCCAAATCCGTGCATTTTAAGTACAGCAAATCTTTCAGAAAAACATTCCATCTTAATTTTAAAACTTCCACTGGTGTAGAAAGTGCCACAACCCTTGGCAATTTGTTCAAAAGGTTAATTACGTTCCTGCAGAAAAATGTGCACCTGATTTTTAATCTGAATTTGTCGCTATAAAACTTCGAGCCTTCAGAGCCCGCTATTTAAAAGAATGAAGAGACATTTTAAAAATTGCATTCCCCATGGAGGCAATTAGTGTGGGATTATCTCACCTAACGTTAATCACGCAGAAATGAAGCATCTTGTCTCACCCAGTGTTTGGGGATCCTTTTGTAACCAACTGAGAGAAGCAGGCACTACCAGAAGGCAGCCCATTGCAACTATCCCTGTGCAGGATAAGGTGCCAACTGGAGATATCTAACTTCTGCACTGACTGAATAAGGGGACAAAGCAGTGAGTTTAAGCCCTGTTCTTGTCATTCACATGGATGAAGTTGAGCAACACAAATCCCATCATTCTGGACTGGGATCATAGCCTTCTGTTTTCTGGAGGACAATTAATTAATTGAGCTCTTTGTGATAAATCACCTCTTGCAGTTCCTTACATGAACCTGGGGGAGTTCTCCCAGCTCCTCATCTTATCAACATCCCTCTTGAGCTGGATTCAGAATGGGAATGCCAATATTAGCAGTAATATAAACCCACCCTGCTCAGACCTGACATTCCCTGCTGAACATTCCATTATAACCCTTTTGGGTACCATACTACATTGGAAGTTTTTTGTTTCCTGATTATTCACCTGTAATGAGTTCAAAGTGATTTTAAAAGTCACACCTATTACAGTAAAGTCCTTAAAGGCCAACTTTTGCAGTTGATAGACAAAAATCTTTAGATTTTAGCCAAAACATCTAGCTTATCAGCAACTCATTAATTTTATTATTGTCTACTCTCCTGGTGTTTGTGTAGTCTGTAAGTATAGTCTATATAATCTGTGTAATCTATAGGCACTGTGAGTTTAGAAATGTTAAATAGCTTTGGATCAAGAACCATTCTCTGCAGGATTCCAGTGGTGACACACTTGCTAAGTGAATATTCCTCATTTACAATTACATACTGAGGTGTACCACTTAACTATTTTTTAATGCATTTGATGTTTGCTGCAATGATTTTGTAGCATTCTCCTCCATTAACCAAAATGTCAGGTGCTACCAAGTCAAATGCCTTACAGATATCTAAGTACATTACATCAGTGCCATTACCTTTCTCAACCAAGCTTGTAATCTCATAAAAATTATATCAAGCCAGTTTGACAAGATCTATTTTCCATAAACCCATGTTGAAAGGCATTAATTATATTACCTTCCTTTAATTCCTTATTAATCAAGTCTCATATCAGCTGTTCCAGTATTTTGCCTGGGATCGATGTCAGGTTGACAGGCCTATAATTACTCAAGTCATCCCGTTTAACCTTTATAAATGTTGGCTCTATATAAGCTTTCTTCCAGCCTTCTGGAACCTCCCCAGGGCATCAAGATTTGTTGAAAATCATCATAATTGGTTCACAGAGCTCCTTTGCTAGATCTTTCAAAATCTTTCGTTAGCGTCTGCAGCCTCTGCTGTGACCACACGTCATTCTTGTTGCAAAAAGGTCTAGGAGGTGCATGGGACACTTAGTGCTTCTTCCAGAACTGAAATATCTATACAAGCCTGGCTGCCAGCATGCTGCTTAAAGAAAGGGAAACAGAGAAATAAAAAAGTCCCAACATTTTTCCCCACTGTCTTCTCCTGGGCACTTTAAATATAACTTATTCACATGAGAGTATATTAATTCACAGGAATGTTTGTCACATAGCTCTGGCCTGGAATAAAAATGTCATATGATCCCACCTTGAACTCACAAAAAGTGGCCATCATTCCAAGGAATGTCACAAATTTCTCCTGAGAAGCAGCCTAGTGCTCTAGCACAAGCCTGGTCTCACAGTCTCTGCAGCATGCAAACCCCTGGTGTGCTGGACCTTTTGCTCTTTGAAGATGCAGTTTTTCCTCTACCTGCTTCATGGCACAGTTGAGATGTACTCAGGCTATTGTTGTACCTCAGCAATCTGATTAGTTCAATTAGTTTATAAATACACAATATTGATAAATTCTACACGAGACTGGCATATTTACAGATATAGATATGTGGGGGGGGGGGGGTGTATGTGTGTATATAAAGTCCTGTCTGAAAGAAAAGCAACTGCCAGGAAATTAAAAAAAAAAATCATGTAGTGTACTACTTTTATAACTGAAATATTCCAAATACTGAGTTGTAGGACATATTTCCAAAATGCTGGCACATGCAAGTGGGACACTGCCAGTAGTGAATATTGCATTTTTCTGGTAAGAGAATTGATACTTTGTGTGATTCATATAAAAATGTCATTGCAGAAAAATATCCTGTTGCAATTTCTTAATATTCTTCTTTAAGACCATTTTTTCTACAAAGAATTTGTGTCGTGGGCATCTAGGCAGCCCATCTTCAGACAGACTGAAGAGCAGTTATTGCAGGTATTTCTGTGTTCCCATTCTCTATGAACTCATGGCCTCTGTGTGGCAGGCAGAAGGGGTGTTTTCAATTCTAAGTGTGCATGCCTAATTTAACTTTGCTGGTAATTTAGCTAAGTTGTGCACTGAGATTTTTTGTGAACAAGTACTAAAATGCATGGACAATTTTCCACATAAACATTTTCTGAGGTACTTGCAAGCTGTCTGAATTCTCTACATGTTCATTCTCTCAGATGAAGGCCCCAAAGTTTTTGTTTCTGTCGGTTTTGGTATTTTGTTCAGGTATGCTTGAGATTAGTTAATGAATTAATTATTTTCTAAATTGCCCTGTGCCCCTACAGCTTGTAGGAAGGAAGCATGAAGGGAGGGCTGTTTGAAAAGCTGACTGAAATAGGCAGAGCCAGTTCAGATGTGAGAGTGTATTTACACAAACATATATATACACAAACCTATATGTAGGTACATCTATGAATATATGTTTGTGTGTGCATGTGTAGAAAATCAGTTGCTATTATTATTTTTGGATAAAGAAAATCACCCTAAATTTAGAAGGGTGAAACTAACAGAAAAAAGTCAACAAACCTTTAAACTAATGAAATATTTAAAAATACTTTATTATTAAAGAAAAGAAAATCAACCAGCCAATGAACCAAAAAAGGGGTTTTTCTTAGCTGGTGTCACAGATGTGGTTGCTTCACTGAAATAGGTGCAGGAGAAACAATCATGACCAAGAATGGAAACCAAAGTGATTTGGTTCACAGGCCTTCTTCCTTTGGTACTGTAGGTTAGTCCACATGAAAATGAGTGGAAGTGAGTGATTTAATGAATATTCTACATGGGGTAAATCAGAGACTCCAAAATAAACTAAAGCAGTAAAATTAAAACTGGAAGTTCAAATGCTTTACATTTAATATATTTAATTTGTGGAACAGACACTGTTGGATGATGTTATTGACAAAAATATCTAAGAAGTTTGTTTAAAAGGTAGCAGTGTTAATAATGATGAAGTGAGTTGAATTACCACCAGTTACGAAAACCTGTATAAATACCTAAATGTCCTGGTTTAGGGCAAATATTTAGGAGGAAACCTCTGGGGGGGGTCTCCTCTAGGAAGGGTCGATTCCAATCACCCCTCCCCCTACAGGTCTGGGAAGAATTTCCTTAGAGAAAAAGTGGAAAAAACTATTTATTTAAAAAATAGAATATTCACACGTAGAGGAAAAATTTGGATAATATGAAAACAATGAAACCTCTCCTTCCTCTGAAGAGATGGTAGATTCAGAGTCCGTCTGAGTCCGGTTCAGTTCTCCAGTGGGGGGGGCCGATTGCTGGGCCCGGCTGTAGAAGTCGGCGAAGGGGGGGGCCCCCCGGGGGTTCCCTGGTGTCCCGGGCCCACGCAATGCCAACCAGTCCCAGGAAGAGGAAAAAGGAAAAAATACCCAGTAAAAGAAACAAAGTCTCTCCCTGCACAAAGCCGGGAAAAATCCGAGGAAACCTTCTGCTGTGAGCTATTCCAGCACCCACACCGGAGAGAGTTAAAAAAAAAAAAAAAAAAGAAAAGAAAAGAGATAACGCTGTCCGCTGGAATGTAGCCTTGCTTCGTAGGAGTAAAGGTATCCTGCAGACAAACGGCAAGTGGGGTTTTTTTCCTCCACCTTCACTCTCTGTTTTTCTGGGACCAACTTAAAACTGCAGAACTTAATGTCCAGCATAAGCAAGAGAACGATTGGGGATACAAACAGGTCATATGGCCAACCCAGGACACTAAATATTATAAATCAGGGTTTTTTAAACTTGTTACACATATTTGGTGTTTCACCTTTATTCAGGGCTGTTTGTAACATCGTTGGAGGCAAAATACCTAATTAGATGAACTATGGGCTCTTGACATAAATTTCCTCTGTTTATCCAGCTCCACGCTGCTAAAAGTACACAGTCACTTCAGACATACCAGTTGGCCTCACCAAAGCCATGCAGGGACAACACTCCCCTTATTGAAAGAGCATTGCTTACACAGCTGGGACAACCAGCTCCAGGCAACAGCCCTACCTGAGCAGCATTCAAGACCCTGAGCTAAACCAGACAGAGCTTCAGTGCTGGCACTGTCCTGTTTACAAACTGCATCAGTCACAAATAAAAGTTGCCTTTTTGGAAGCTTTGTTTTGGAGTTCATAGTTGAGGTGCAGTCACAAATCATAAATTTCATACCTTTGTCACCAGGATTTCAAAAAAACTCTGCAGAGTTCCTGTTTGGATGCAAATCCCAGTAGTTGCACCTCCTGTGATGCAAATAAAAAAAAAACAAACTTTAAAAGGATTTCATTTTGGCAGCTCCTATCAAGGCAAAACTTTCTTTCAACCTTCTCCATCTTTTTTGGGAAGGCTCTGCTTCTTCTGCACAGAGGCCTTGGCCTCCACCTCTTGCACCTGCATCTTTGAAGCCTAACAGGAAAATTGGAAATAAGTGATGTGATTTTTTCCAAGTCCAACAGGTCCCTTTATTGCTTTGCAGTAACTGTAGTACCCTGTGACATATTGACAAAGGTTGTCTTTTCCCACAAGTGCCTCAGAATAATGAAATGTGACAAATTAAACTGCATTTGCCTTTGGTCTAACATAATACTTTTTTATTTTTTTTTCTAAAGTTAATGCATTTTACAGCTCATTGGAAGATCCATGTTGGCAGCCCAGGTGAGTAAAGTTTTCTTCAGTTCCACAAACCCACTGTTCATGGACTGCTGCCAAAAGGATCTCATCGATAAGGTCCCATACCTGCCCTCAATGCAGTGGGGAGACAGGAACCCGCAGATCACCACTGCAGACCCCACCAAGCATGTCCTCCCAGTCAGAGAATTAACAGCAGGGGTCTAGGACTGAGTTTGAGGAGCGAACTCCCACAAGGAGCTGTGCAGGACATTGTCCCAGAGCATCTGGGTGAGATCACCCAGCAGGGCACCACACAAACTCTTCCTGGGCGCACCTAGAAGGAGCTGGGGGAACCACAGTAGCCTTGATGGGAATCTCGAAGAAACCAGGGCTGGGGACATTTAGTAAGACATGGGGGTCTCCACAAAGCACCTCCTGACCCCAAAATCCTCACCTCTCTGGAGGCTGTTTACTTCTTCTCCCCAAGCAAACAAAATGCTGAAGAAAACTAGTTTCCTCCTCTGCTATTTTCTTTCTGTCCTTCAGGCTGGCACTGCTCAGCCTCCACGTTCAGGCAACGTGCGTTTCCTCTCGAGCACATTTAAGGAGCACAGACATGATCATTTAAGTGCAAGCTTTACTTTGCTATCCTTAAGAACACAAAATAGACCCAGAAAAAAAAGACGGTGTCTGTATGCTCATTAAAACGCTTTCAGCCCAGGGCAAGGATTTGATCAAAAGGATTCCTGCCAATGGAAGGGCATGCTGGAGCCATTGTAAGAAGTTATGTGCAAGCGTCTGCCTTCCTTTCCTTTTCTTTCTTGTGCCCTGTCCCTTCCACTGCCACCTCCAATCTCTTTTCTTCCAGCTGGGGGAACAGAAGGGATTTTACATCCTTGATGACAATTGTGTCCTTTGAGCAGCCAAAGCAAAAGGCACTTTGAGTTCAAATGAGACTGTGACTTAAACCAATATTAGCCAAGACCAACACATGTTTATTGTAATATAAGTAACTTTCATTCTGATCAGCAGGTTTTCCTCACCCCACTGCAGTTTTACTCATTGCCTCTTTCATTCTTCCAAAATGAATAAATGAAATGGCTGCACATTTTTATTCACAGCAGTGGGTTTCAGAACTTCAAATCAGAGAGGCGTTTTGATTTTAGAAATAAACTCCAGAGGAAACAGTTTCAGCCAGAACTTTCATATATTTCTTTACCAGTTTAAGGTAACATCAAAACTCACCTTTCCAAAAAAATGAAACCTCATAGCATTCTTTTAATCCAAATTAAATAAAGTGTCATCCCTATGTCCTCTTCCTTCATATTTAGAGGGAAAGAAAACTATCCTGCCCATACTTTAATGGTTTTGTCTGCAAATCCTAAATGCTCTGCTGCTGCAAATTTCAAATGATCTTATACAGCCAAAGTCTCTTTGGTGTCAGCAGCTGCCCAGGTAGCAACACAACCACGAGAATGCTGCTGATCAGAACAATGAATGCCTGATCTACAGATGTCATATCAAGGTAGAAATCTTGATGAGCATTATAGTGACATTACAAAGTGGATTACACATGCTGTATCTGGGTCAGAGAAGGAGTTACTTCAGTAAGGTCAACAAAGTACTTGTGGCCAAACTTATTTTTCAGCATTTTGAGAGATCTGCTTTTGTTTGTTACTTCATGTTGCATCTAATAACAATTCTCTCTCTGTTCTCCTGTATCAGACTGGAAGCCAAGTTAAAAGGAAGGCAAAACACTCCCGTGCCTGGGGTCATGCAATTTCAGAGATGGGTTCCAGCTCCCTACTCTACTTTCCTTCATGACTGGGGGCACAGCTGCTGGTGGCCAAAGAAGCTTTTGAGCTACATGGTCAAAGGGTGTGTCCCTTGTGTCCCTCTCCCTGCCTGCACTCTTCACCCGGTGCGAGGATACAAACAGGACTTTCTCACTTTCCAGGTATGTTGGTGTATTTCCAGGAAACAGATACAGCATGGTTTTAAGGACTTCAGATGCTTCAGCTCATGGATAAAAAAAGTGCCAAAATACTTATTTTTAGATGTGCGAGTCCCTATATGGCAAAGCGGACACTGTTCCACACAAAACACACCCTACCTTCACCCATCCTTTCCAGAGATGGACAATAGGCCAGAGGCTAAGGTACCATTCCTGCATGGCAGACAGGAGATGAAGTTGCCCTATCCAGGGAATGTGGCATTTCAAAGCTGTTAGCTTACAATATTGTGGTTGGGAGGAAGTGATACTTGTAAGATTTCTTCTTTTTTTGGCTGTATCAATGCCTTTTCTTGTCTTAATTTTGAATTTTTTTTTTTTTTTTTACAAAATTTGATGCAAACCAAATGTAGTTCTTGACATCTGACATCTTATATTTCCAAATTCAGCAGGCTCCCTGGGACACTGGCAGCTGCAAACAAAATTGGAATAACTATCCATCCAGCTGTGCTGGGGCTCTTGATTCCAGTAGCTCTGCAGCACCTCCCATACACACTGAACCTCCTGGCTCCTCAACTCCCCTGTAGAGGACAGCCTGGGTCTTGTGCCTAGCTTGGTACAGCTTGGGCAAAATGTACATGCTAAAAATGTTACTATGTGATTGTCAAGAGAGCGATACCCTTGTGTTGGAAAGAGAGACTCTACGAGGCAGTACTTCAGCTCCGTTAGTCCTTACCCAATGCAAAATCTTGGGATGCAACTTGGAGATGCACTAGCAATCAACCCAGATATTCCAGTGTACCACCATTATGGGCTTAGAAACTTTTTCCCAATTTCAAGTCTTGACAGAAAACTAGTTTAATGCTCAAGTATTACTCAGAGTGAACTCGGATAAATTGACTTTTGTACAGTCCTTTCCACCACAATAGCCTGGCTAAAACTGTGGAGGCAGATCTTAAACTGAAGTATGGATGTCACCTCTGAACAGCTCAAACCTAAAAGGAGATATATGCCTATATATATATAAATATCGAGAGAGAAAAAATGTTCCAGTTATATGACCTAATTATAAACATAATCCAATTGTGTTGTTTCTATTTTTTAAGAAAATAGCTATTTCTACTCACTTGAAGAAGTGGCAAGCCTAATACCACAAATCTGCACAATTCAGTAAGAGTCAAAAATGGAAACCAGATCTGTAACTGAAAGCTGAAATTATCAAGTCTAACCTTTCCTCACTGAGAAATGCAGAATTTAAAAAGATAAAACACCAAGTTAAGAAAAACCATTCAAAAGCTTAAATAATTGGAAGCGAGCAAAATTGTTTCTTTTTTAGTTTCTATCCTGCATGTCAAAAAACCTGTGAAATGCTATGGGGGTAGTGAGAAGCCTATGCTGTATTTATTTCTCCATGATGACAGTATACTTTATTCCAAAACAGTGGTACATGTGTCAGACACATCTGGCCCAACAAGGGTATGATCCAACACCCAAGGAGCACAACTAAGATTATCCCATTGAATTCTGTAGGCATTCATCCAAGCTGCTCCCCTCTTGGTGCTGCATTACTTCCCTTAATGGATAATTCTGAGCTCACATCTGTGTTCTAAAACGTTGCTGGTGGTACATAAAGAACAAGTTTATTTGCTTTTATTATGGTATATGGTTCACATTCTATCCATGCAATCCAAGGTGTAAGTTTGATGTGAAATAATCGACCTGTTTAAGGAGGGAAAGTAAGGCCCCCCCCCATGTTTTAATAAAGCTTTACTACATATATAAATAAGAGGCACAGTTTGTTTCCATTAGGAAGATAAGCTTTCTTCAAAGCAGTTCACTGTTTAAGGCTTCAGATTTTGCCAGCACTTGCACAAGGTTGCAACAAACCTTGACTTATTTGCAGAGAGATGTTGAGGGGAGATAAAGCCACTTAATGATCCACCAGTTCTTGCTAAATACATTTTCTTTCCATGCCCTCTCTGAAAGCAGGTAGGATAGCATCATTCTTTGGCATATTCTTAAAATACTTGAACTAAAGGTTTTAGAAAACATTTAAACAAATGGGGTTATCTCTGACCAAAATAATCCTCAAAGCCCTTAGGGTTAAAAACAACAACAGAGTCCTTAGGCATTTATTTGCAAATAAATTATATAGTAAGACTAGAAAAAGGAAGAATAATAGCATAAAAAACCAAAAGTCTGATTTTCTTTGGTGCCTCATTCAAAACCAGGTGGTTTCTGTGACAGAAACTGTCGACTTCCAACTTTTTTAAACTTTTGTCAGATTTGCAGCAGCAGCAACAGCTAACAACTGCCCCAAATGCCCCAAATGCCCCAAATGCCCCAAGCATAGAAAATATTCCCATCAACAGAAACATTTGACCTCTGCTTGTCTGAGTGCATTCCAGCTTCTCTATGTTTGTTCATAAGGACTATGCTTGAGTGGACATCAGCTCACAGCAAAGACCGACTTAGTAAAACCAATATGTTGCCATAGGGACCCTGATGTGTTTATCAGAATTTCCCCTACCCTTGTGTTCAGTTTTGACTTGAATAGGATAAGAGTGGCTTTGGGTTGTTTTTCTTTTTCTTTTAATTAAGAAAAACAAACAAATAAAAGAGAAAGAAAAAACCAAGAAAAAAACCAAACATACGAAAGACAAAATCTAAACCAATCAAACAAACCAAATCAAACAAAAAAAAAAATCAAAAAACCCACAAAAAATACCGTCCAGCATTCATTCCTTATCTTTGCATTTGGTGCAGTTCTCAGGCTGCCCAGCAGTATCTTTCTCTGCTCACCTTAGAAATGAGCAACTACAGGTTGTTCTACTGAGCTGTGTTGCAGGCCTTTGTAAGTCAATGCAAAGTATCCATGTGCCTCTGTGGAGGACAACACTGCTGCCCAGGAAGCAAGAGAGGAGTGTCCCTCCATCTCCCTCATTTCTTTGTCTCTTCTCCTCTTAGGATTAGAGGTGGTAACTGCCTACCAAACTTAAGAGATAAAATGTCAATGTTGGCATTGATTACACCAGCTCTACAGGAGAATTCAAAGTTAAGAAGCGAGTGAGAGTTTTAACTTGGCATAATTTCAGCACTTGTGTGACTGGTGGTGACTGCAGCAGATGAGGCATGGTTCTGAACCCAAAGGATTTTGTAACTATTTGATACCTCTGCAAGGAAGGTGCTGAGCCCCTGGAGCATAAGTCACCACACATCTTACTCTAGATTCCTCCCTCCAGTTACTGACTTGGCCATTTCCACAGGAAATGCATCTCTCTCCCCACATGAAGTGAAGCTGACCAGGACAAGCCCTTTTCCCCGCTCTGGGCTGCTGGAAGTGAAAGAAAAGCAATCAGCAGGATTTGTTTGCAGACACAGTTTGAGAAAATGTCCCTCTCCCCCACCCACAGGCTCCGCACACGCAAGTGCCACATGGGAAACAACAAACACAACGTTAGTAATTTCCTCCGTGCTGCCAGCTGCTGAGGGTTTGCATAAGAAGAACCCTTGGACTTCAGATTATTTCTTAAAACACCTCTCGCCCCAAATCTTTTAGCAAACAAATGCTGGGCTGGTGCCAGCAAGGCCAGTTGAGTGCTGTTTCCTGGTGTGCTCTGCCACCTTCCTTGCCACCATCACCTCCACACACTCCCATCCCTCACCCCACAGCCACACAACACACCTCCTGCCTGGTAGGGACTGCATTTTAGAAACCTTCTGCTTATGTCATTCAGATCTGGGGCAGACACTCAGGCTTAGGTGCTTCTTTCGTGATCAATACTTAGGTGATGGTGGCATCTCAAAACTTCAGTTATGGGCCCAGGTGACACTGCAAGGATGAGTTACAAAGGAGTCAGCCTTTGCCCCCAGAAAACAGACAGTCAACAAGTCAGTCGGGAAATAATCTGTGTGGGGAAAAAAGTAAATGGATGACATGAGCCAATAACGAAAAGAACAGATTTAGTAAAAAGTCAAAGATTCAGCCTTGTAAATAAGATTGTTATTTAGATGTGACCCCTGCTCCTGGGGCAGAAGGTAAAAGCACCATGATCATTAAGCATTTTCTCTTGTCCCTCAGTTGTTCTGGCCTGAACCTGTTAACTCAAGCCTTTCTTTGCCCTCCTCAGGGAAACTTATGCTTGGAGAGACCTGGCACTGGTTTTCACTGCTCTGAGTAGTTCCTGTGCTTTAATACACACTAGTTGTTATCTCTGGGATCACCATCGTGTTTGAAGCCTGCTGCCTGATCCCTTCACACCCATGTGGAAGATGTCCTCAGGCAGGTGGGAGATGCTGCTTCTGTGCCCACATGCAAGCCTCTCCCTGGTGTTTCTCTGTAGCATTTCTACAATATGAAGCAGAAAGAGCCAAAAGGAAGACCACAGGAGGTAGGATGGAGTTGACCAGGAGGTCATCTCCTGGACCTGTTGGCTGGCCCTTGCTGGGAAGATCATCCCAGGGTCATAGGAGGGCACTAGAGAGTTTTAAACAAAAAAACCCCAAACCTGAGTTTCTGCAGCTGATTCAGCCACTCTGGTTACTCTACCAGAAACCTTTATTTCTTGCCTTATTCTTTGGTCCACATAAGCTTTCTTCTTTCTTGATTTCAATTTCTGGGATGTTTGATATTGGGGTTGAGTGGTCACAGGCCTACAAATGTGTCTCTCCTCTTTGTCACCGCTTTATCCCCATTTGACCACATTTTCCATTTCTTGCTTCCATCAAGATATTTTGTGTAGTAAATTGCCAAATATGCATTACTTACCTTAGCAGAAAAGGCAAGTCTTGCTTCAGCCCTAATTATAAGTAAGGTACTCTGGGAAAAGTGTTCTCACATGGGCAAGTTTGTAGGACCTTCCCCATTTTATTTACTATTTGTTTTTCTTCCTTATCAGCCCCCAGCATCACAATCCCAGGAAGTTTTTTTCTGTAATCATCCCCTTAGGTTAGCACACTGAAGCAGTGGATTTGTTAATATTTCTGGCTATGTCTACCTGTGGCGGCAATAAATCATGTTCACCACATCCATTATTGATCCTCTGTTCCTTACATACTTGAATATTTCCTTATTTATGTTAACCTCCTCTGCAATCTTAGTGCACTTTTTTACCTGTTCTTGCCTTATCACTGTTTACTGTCTCGTTTTGCAGTCATGCTCAGAAGCTCTTTATAATATCTCACATGCAGCACTTCTCACATATTTGTTCCATATTTGTTCATTAAACATTGGTCTTGGAGGAAAGGTGATTTTCTTCACTTGCTTCCCTTTTGGAGCTAAATCACAGATCTCTCCATCCTTCCTTCCTTCTAAAAAATCTATTAATGTTAAGACCAAAATTTTTATCTGATCTCAAGCTGACTTACACTCTTCAACAGAAAACAGCTTGTGAAGATATACAAATATGGGTTCCCCTGGTGAAAACTCTCTTCTAGGCTCCTGTAGTATGTGGGTTTTGCCTCAGGAAAATATTCTCAGTCTCTTGCAACAAAATCTATTTCTAGGATTTATAGGGTTTTTTTTACTTTGGGTTTTGGTCTCTGCCTTATATCTCCTTATTGCTGGTCTTCTCCTACTTCCCCATCTCTTCATATAAGTGGTAAGAGTAGGTAAAATTCAGCGCACAAGTAGAGACAGGGATACATGGCAATACACAGGCTGAGCCCTGATATTCAGCTGATGGATTCTGCTGGTGTGCTAGGACTAGAGTGCTACATACATCAGAACAAAGGCTATTAACAAAATATTCACACCAAACTTGCAGATGCTAATCTTTGTAACCACCCATGCTGCTGCAGGCTGATGAGAACTAAATATATATTCCATTGCATGAGGAAGTACCCTAAATATAACTCCTCTGACAACATTATACTCTGATGTGTCTTTCAGTACTCAGAGAAGAGGGCAGCTGCTCAAGCCAGTACTGCCTATGTGTGAAGCAAATTTCCATGCTGTATTTTCTGATTCTCTTATTCTGTTATTTCTTGTGAATTTGGGAAATAGCCCTTAACTTGATTGCTAGATTAGGAATCACTAAGGTGAGTAGGGTTTTCTCTGTGTTGACCAAGACACACCATCAGCCACTGGTTAATTTTCAAGAACCGTGGGACGCTCTAGGCAATACTTGCTCAGAAAGCAAGTATCAGAAAACACGTCTGTATTTCGCTCATGTCTATGTATGTCTTAGCATACTCTCTCATTGGCTAGATGTGGTATTGATCAACGAGCGACTAAGGGAAACAAAATCTCAAGCAAATGGTTTCCTACCAGAATTCACCAGAAAACATCCAATTGAATGATCTAGTTGGAGCAATGTCTTTCATCAACAGTGACACTCATTATTGATAGGTACTGAAACAGATTTCAAGGGAAGAACCCAGACAGCCAGAAGCCCAGTGACTATGGCAGTAATGAAGGAGGTAGGAGACAGTCTGAGTCCCTGCTTTGCCTAATGTAATCAGGGACTTGTAGCTCTGACATTGCAGGCTGAGTGTAAGCTTCATCTGGCCTCTTATAGATGCCTTCAGCACAGGCTTCTACATTTGAGCTCATCATCCCTACTTCCTTATGGCTGCTGGAGTGATGCAGGGATTTTTAGTGCATGTTACTCAAGCCCTGAGTATGACTGCTGCTCTCCATCAGCTGTCAGTGGAGCCAGAGGGAGTGAATCAGATAGAGAGCTCTACCCTGCACTCCCTGCAGCTGACGAAGAACCCCCCTGGACACTCAGTCGACCCCACAGAATGAAACAGTTTGAACATCATCCCACCTCCTAGAAAGTCCACAGCAGGTCACATGCTCGTATTGTAGTTATCATGTAATTTTTCATGCTGTGGTTATGGATACTAATGCCCACAGTCCCCTAGAAGGCTTCACGTCAATCAGGTACTGCCCAATAACTTCCTTCAACTGACAAAAAGTTTTCACTTTTCCATACTAGGGGCTTGTCATGTCACCTGAGGAATTTAGTAGGGTTTAGTACTTTTCAAGTAAGGTATTTTTACCACATCTACTGCTGCTAAGAAGAAGAAACAGCCCATCACATTCTTAATGCCATTGTTCCCTAGCCTGATTAAATCCTCCTTCATTCTTGTCTTCTGTGATGAGAACTCATTTCCCTTAGAGTTTCTACTTTTTCCACAGAGACACTTATTTCTTCAGAGTGCTCATGCCATAGGAAATACAAGTTTTAGAACTGGAGCACCAACTGATATATTGATATACCTGAGAGGACCAAGGTGTAAAGGTATTAATACAGCTGCCAGGGACAGTCAGACAGCCACATAATTCAGAGCAGTGTCAGGGCTGTTCTAAAATATGCAGGTGTTCCTGACCCCCACTGAACTCTCCATTAGTCAAGGATCATTGCAACTATTAGCCTCTGCTGCTGTATTCCCTCACTAGGCCGAACTAGGATGAATTTCAATTACTGCTCCATTCCCTTCCCTTCCAGCTTTATAGCCTCTTTCAAGAAATATCCCCTATCACGTTTCCAACACATTACAATATTCCAGTCAATTTTCATTAGCACAACTTTCATTTGGTTAAATTTCTTCCTGTGTCTTATGTGTTTGTGTTGCCTCCTCTTGAGCCCTTTTTTTCCTGGTGATAGTCCGTGTCACTGGATCCTAACTACTCCCCAGCTTCAAATTAACTGATTGGACTTGGCACATTTCCTAGAATTAGGACTGTGTAGGCTCAGACTACGCAAGCTTGGCTGCTCAGCTGGCCATGTGAGATGGCAATCTTGCATTACTTCTGGAAACTCATTCCCCTGTTTCACTTCTGCATCGTGGCTGTCCCAATCAATAGCCGAGTAATTAAAATCCCTCATGATCAATGTTCTAGCAGTTTTACAGACTTCTCTTATCTGTAAAAACATGTCCCAACCTACTTTCTTTTCTTGCCCTGGGGGTCTGTAGCAACATCCAGGAATAGCATGACTGCATTCGTTGTCCTTTCTCAGCTTCTCCCCAAAGAGTCTATGCTCTGACAGGCAAAACATTTGTAGTGTTTCCTGCCCTGGACATGGATATATACTGCTGTCTCTGCTGTGATTGAAGAACAGAGCCTGCCCCCTTAATAAACTTTGCATCTCCCTACTCTGTTTTCAGTCCATTCTAGCTCACACATTCCAGGAATATCACGCTTAGCCTTGGAAAAGCATGTTTTCAATTGGTGACCTTATTAATATGCTCACAGCATTTGTATAGAAGCTATTTTCTCCTCCCACCTTTGCTTTACATTCTCATTATCTCCTACAATGACAACCAGCGGATACATTACCGAGAGATCCATGCATTCCCTCCTTTAAATTCTTCTCCTCCCACACCACTAATCTAAAAAAATGGCTAGATCATTTCCTTATTAGTGGACAATCTGTTTGCTCCCATAGGGTGTGGAATAATGCAGGCCATCTCTCTTTTGCCATTTTGCTTTCTCTATTTTGTTGTTTACAACATGCCAAAGTCTCACATTCCTCCTTCTCTTGATATATACCCCCCTTCCCTCGATCAATCTAATCTATTAATTTTGCTGTGTTAAAATGAGCCACTTGCATACTGGAAAATACCATTATGCTGCTTTCTTCTTCCACAGGCTAGCCGGGGCATGTAAGGCCTTCTGTTTACAAATACCTGCTTGTCTTCCCTCTACATAATTTATAAAAATCACCATCCATTATGCTAGACTTGTTTTAAAGCTCTTATATCTGCCATAACCACTGACTAAAAATTCCCTATCCCTTCTCCTGGAAGCATTGCAGTTGTGCGCATTTGTGTGAGGATTTGGTGTTTTAAACAACTGTCTGCAACATCAACTCTGCCATCAACACTTCTCTGATCTAATTGTGCTGCAGATTTCCCCATGCCCGTTTCATCTTTTTGTGACACCATGTCTTCTGAATTACTAAAACTCTGGGAAATGTTCTAGGCCCTGGCACAAGCCCCCCTCTCTTTAATACACTTCTTCCCTCCTCTACTACCACTTTTCAGTTACCCAGCTACTGTCCTTTGTATCCTCCTGGTTCTGCTGGAACAGGGCTGTTTCTCCTGCACAAGGCTGTGCTTCCAATGCACTCATCCTGCAACTCGCTCACAGCTGGTTCTCCTCCTCCTCTGTCACTCCTTCAGAGTATGAAACCAGCCATCTGTCATCAGTGAACCTCTCATATTCATTGATCTTCCCCAGCACATCAACCTGTCTTTCTAATTCCACTCTCCAGTTTCTTAGTGCCACAGCTACTGGCAGTGTGTGTACACATGCATGTGTGTGCACACACACAGGGTTTTGCTCTGCCTGTGTCAGTCCCCACATTCAGAACACGCAGCAGATGAAAAAAAGATCTTTTAAGTTTTTGCTTCTGAAACCAGGGCAAGGACAGGATGACTACAGTTCAGTCACAGACAGTAACAGAGAGAATGCACATTATTTTGTGAAACAATGAAGAAAGAAGAACCCAAAAATACCATGAAATGACCCTGATTCTTGAGGAGCTGCATTTATGAGGAGTAGTGCCCATCCAAGCACTACAGCTCCTAGAGAAGGTGATGTGATGACTTACAGAGCTTCTTTTCGCTTCTAGCATGCAGTGTAGGTCAGGGTGGGGTTTAGAAACAAAACTGTGCACTCTCCTTTCTCTCTCTGACCAATATGGATCCATTATCTTTTGACACCACCCCCCAAATCTTCTTCTTGCTCCATTCTCTCACCCCTGTGGGCCCTTGTGCTGTGTTTGTACAGAGCCAATGGAGTGGCCCTGCCTCACTGCTAATTCTGGTAGCCACAATGGAGTGAAAAATAACAACAAGAATAATAACACTAATATTAAAGTCACTATGAGGTCAGTCCTTCCACAATATAAGTAAAGCCAGAAGGAGCTACTATTCTTGTATGGTTTACAGGGTTGGGGTTTTTTTTGGACCTCACCTAATACCTAAGCTTAGGTCCAAACTGTACTTGTGCAAATAACTCAAGCCCAGACTGCTCAACAGAGAAATCAGGCTGGCTGAAAGTTGCATCCAAGCTTTCTGGTTTCTTGGATCTATTTCTCTAAAAGGGTGCAATGAAGCCCTCTGTTTTATGTATATAGTCCTGCTGAAATCAAACAGGCCCTAGGACGATAGTGACTTCGTTCCTGAGTGGCACAAAGACATTTATGTTTTCAAAACAAAAAGAGTCTATAAAAATGTGATTCGCCTTCTTTCACTTCCACTAAATCTTGCTGTGGTCTTGTGATTTCCCTGCAACTGATGACATCAGATTAAACCCTACACAGGCAATACAACTCACATCAAGCATCATGGGCCTGTTTGTAATCATTGCAAAGTTCTTCTGTGGCAGCCTGACTGCTGCATATGAAAATTACATCCCTTTGCAAAAAACCTCTGTGACATTTTTAGTAGAAGACATTTACTGAATATGATCACCGGCTGATTGCTTTTTCAACCTTGGGTATCTTGTCTATTTTTTTTCCCTCAATGCTAAAACTGATTAAAGCATAAGATCAGTTAATCTTTGTCAAATTCCATCATTATGGTAAGACACCTTTGCAGCTGTATAACAGAAAGAAGAGGCATATTATAATGCTCAAAGTGCTTGTTTTGCGCATCTATGCCTTACTTTTTTCGTGAACCTTGCCCTTAACTGGTACCTGTGATCTTGGTAATTCACCTACAGAAATGAGGAGAAAAACAATTGGCCTATGAGGAAGGTGTTTCTTTTTATAGAATCCAATTTATTTACGAGTTATACCCAGATATTCTTGTTTCTTCAAGAAATTGTGAGGAAAAGAAACTTCTCCATTTGAGAATTCTGGCCTGTCTCTCAGCAAGGGTTTTAGTCAAACCTCTCTTGAATTTCTTCCAGGACCACCTCACCCTGCTTTTCTTACCTCCCACCATCTGCTCAGCACCCAGATCCTCATATTTGCAATGAAAAAAATGCTTTGGCCTGCACATATTCAAGTTGATTGGCTTCCTCTGAAGCCTTATTCCTTAGGTGAAGTCTTTCACTGTCTTTATCTTTCTACATAAGGAAAAGTTCATCCATGTAATAGCAGTGATGTATGCCTGGAAACCCACTTTCCTTAATGAGGTCAGCAACTGCCAGCAGATGACAGACAACTTGATTGCAGCCATAAGCACATTCCAACATGACAAACACATATTTTTTGGTGCATATTTTAGTAAAAGGTGCTGGACTAACATTTCTGTAAAGTGAGGCTCTCTCTTGACCTGTAAGGCTACTTTTACAGATGCATCTTGCCCATTTTTCTCTTGTCACCTATTCATGCATTTGGTAGCACCGGTGGCCAATTTTAGTCTACCTGATTTCAGGCTTATCTCTGTGCCTCTACAACTGCCTCTGCTGGCAGGCACAGGTTGTACCTTGGGTTGGGTCAGGGAACTCATCTGTCTGAAAAGTAACAGGAAAAGTCAAAGGTTTTTTTCAAGAAAAACATTTTTCTGAGCTTGTTCACCAGGGAATTGTAAGCAATGGCTGGGGGCTTTATGTTTCCATGAGATTGTTGTCTTGGATGAGGTCTTATGAAAGTCTTAACTAGCCCAAGTCAAATCCTGCCACATTCCCCTCTAGCTGTCCCTTCTTCTGTGTGCCAGCAGGCTATGGATGTTACTAAAGACAGTGTCACATATCCAGTCAGAAGCTGAGATTTCCCACTTACTTCTTAGAGCAGTCTGACTATCTGGCTTTGTTTAAGACTTTATTTAAACAAATCACAATTTTTTCCTCCCCATCCAGTTTCTTTCAATAAAAGTTGTTTCCAAATTTCTATTCTCAAACTGAAAGACTCTTTGTACAAAGTTTCTACCTGAGAAAAACCTGGTTTAATTTTGGCTCTTTCAGTAAGTCTGAGGAATCCATTAATATAATTTGGCTGACAAAGACTGTCCATGCTTGCAGATGGTGTACTCAAGAAGTAAGGGAACTCTTGCAACAAAATTCAAATGGGACAACCAAAAAAGGAGAGAGAAGATCAATAACTCAGTCTTGACCAAGATTATTAGAGAAGTTTTAAGCATGATGTGAAGTTTTAACATCATGATGTATAGCACTCACAGGAACATACCTGTGTCCACACCTAATCTTTCCAGCTTGGATATGTTGAACTGCCTCAGTCAAAACAAACAAGAATCCTAAAACAGTAATGGCCAGTTAGAGAAAACGTCCCTCAATTCTTCTTGGGCCTATATTGGATTTTTTGCTGGGATGAACTGCAGGTGTTTAATTAATTTGCCTAATGTAGGCAGCACATGCCAGGGGAGATGTTGTAAGGTATTCCACCTGGTGGCCATTGCTGCTCCAGATGGGTTTGGTCTCTCATTGTCATGCCAGCTGGCTCCGAGGAAATATCTCAGATAAACATGGGTGTCTCAAATGGCAGAACAGACTGGGTTTAAGCAACTGAATTTCTCCCCTCTGCTTAAATGCCTGTTGAAGAACAATGTAGCTGTGTGGGAGGGAACTCTTTCACCTTTGTCTCCAGGCTCACAGATATGTGCTGTGGCAATGGGCACAAACAGAAAACCACAGCGAGATGTGCTGCAACAAGTCGTGCCAAGGCCTCTTTCACGACTCACCATCCAAGTAAAAATGAACAAGAGATTTGGGAGCTGATTTTTTCTGTAGTTGCAGTTCACTCCCTTCCTCAAAGGCTGAGTGTGGCAGAAATTGAGCCAGCTCTGATTCCCTGAATACTTGCTTGGCTCAGGCCCAGCCATGGCAGAGTGAAGCAGGGCCTTCTGCAAAGTGGGGTCGGGACAGTCTCTGCACTGCCCTCGCTTCTCAGTGAGTCTCCCTGGGGATTGTCATCACTTTCTGTCACATTGGAGCAAGGATGATCACTATGTTTTCAAGAATGGCACCGATGTCTTAGGGACACTGCAAGATTCCAGGGTCTCCCAGTCTACTGCTTCCACCCTTAAAGTTCCCAGAAATCTGGTTCCTCAACTCATGCACAGACACAGGCTTAAGTGGAGTGCTCTTTACTAAGGATCAATAGCAGCATTCCTCTGTCTTCCCACACATGTATGCTTCCCTGCTCACTACAGAAATGCTTACATTTCATCATTCCCAGTTGTTCCTCTTCTTCACTTTCCCTTCAAAGCTGGACACAGCTGAGCTTCCTGCAATTCACAGAAAAAACCTTCCTGCTGCAACACTCACCCAAAAGTGCCCCTATAACTGACGAACACTGCTAGGATGGATGGCTCAGGGAAAGGGGAGAAATATGTAGGCTGCGGGTGGTGGAAGGGAAGAGCTGATGGGTGCAAAACAATTTAATTGCTTTTTCTGTTTTGCTGTGGAGGAATATGCTGTGCAGCAACCTTAGCTCAGCTACTGATTTTTTTTTGTGTGTGTGCAATAACACATATGATGAAACATAGGTATTTTCACGCTTAGTTCTGCATTATTTAGATACTCCATTGTAGGTTACATTGTAGAGTCATACTTCATTTCCACCTATAAAGAATAAACCGTGTAAATCATGTGGGTGCCAGAGATCTCAAACAACTAGACTCTATAAACCCTCAAGGGAATGCTAAATTGAGCTGAAAACTTTCATTCCAGCGTTATGCATCCACTTTTCCTGTTAACCTGTTTTTCCCCCAATCAGAGGATTCTGGGTTTGCTCCAGGCAATACCTTCTCAGGAAGGAGAAAGTATGTGATGTGATTTGCGTTCTGATTTTAAAAGCTATCCAGAAAGAGAGTGTGGGAGGACACAGTTTGGATAACAATGAATTATTTTTTTTAAAAAAAAGGGAGAAACCCACTTCGGTACTGAAGATGGTAGTGACTCAAGGATTTGTTGCACTCCAATATCTAGAGTCATGAGGGGAGTCAGTTTGGTGCATGAAAGATGGGACCTCATGTCTTCCATCTGCTTGCAGTGACTTGAACCTATACATTTTCATTTCCAGCTTTGTGCTGACCAGTGGTCCATAAAGCAGGCTGGGACACTGGGAATACTCTGTTAAAGCTGCTTCACTACATGAGGAAGACACTGATACTCACTTGGCTGGAGGAATAAAGGAACATTACTTTAAAATTCCTTGGCCATATCAGAGCCCAGCCAGGGATTTGGACTAGATAAAGCAGAGACAGGATTTAGGGAATATTTTCTCATATTTAATTTCAAAACAGCACATATTGATAAGAGCTGAGGTATACACTCAGAATTGCAACACTACTCACATAGAACAGAGTCAGTAACTTGTACCTCATTCTTGCAGTCCAGTACTTCACTTAAAAGACTTCTGACATTAAAACAGGACTTCTAAAAGTAGCAGTCTGGAGTTCCTGGATGAAGAAAACACCTTGCAACTTCAGACATTGGCCATCTGATCTGAGATGGCCAGCCCTGCTGGTTGTACTTTAAAGGTACAGGGGTGGAAAAATTCATGGGTTAATAACATGAAACCAGGCCTGGAAGCACCACGGTACTCCAGGGAAAGATACATGGTAGCAGTACAAACTCAAGTAATAGGGCAGAAAAACACTGTCAGATGAGGAAATGTTTGTGAGAATTGGGTATTGGCTAAACAGTTCATTAAATCCTTCATAGTCCCATTATTGTTTCCTATTTCTTGTCTCAGTTCTGTCTCAGCCAAGAGCAAGAGGCTGTAAAGCAATTTACCAGAATCAAGAATGCCAAAATACTTCTCTGTTCTAGTACTTCATTTCTATTTTACTTTGCATTAGATATGAAGTGGTTGTTTTTATGTGAGTGAAAGAAAATGAGCAGAGTATGAAATCAAAGTGTGGAAGAAGTAGCTACAGCTGCCTTAGACTCCAGTGAAAACAGTGCAGTAGGAACAGACGTAAAGTCGTAACAGAAGGTATGAGAAAACAGCCAAAAAGTCTCCAGTGTTGGTTTGGATGACAGAGATTGCACAGAACTCTTCCCACAGAAAACCATATGTGCCAATCCCTTTAGCACTTCTGACTTACAACTAACATGGGTCATCAACAGACAATTCATTTTTGGACAAATCATGATAGATTTCCAAAGCTATGTGTAGGAGGAAGAGGGCTGAGCAAAGCCTGTGTGTTAATCATCATTCTGACAAAAGGCATCTATTTCATCTTTAATATTTGGTCTCGGGCTCCGTGTGACACAGTGGACGTTGCAGAGAGATGATGAGTGTGGATCTTATTTCATTATCCATGTGCTCATGTGTATGGAGAGACAGTTCATGCAGCCATCTGCTCTCGCTGCGCAGTCATGCAACAGTTTTTCACATCTTTGTCTTCTGACTGGCCTTCCTTCACTCTAATTTTCTATCTTGTTTGAGCTAAGAAGGACAAATGACTAGAAAGCAGTGCTTGCTTTTGTCTGTCAGCTCACGGTATCACAGTAGTGTATTTATACCAGTAGCAGCTCTAAAGCAATTTGCAAGTATGAAATGGGACAGAACACCTTAGAGCATCACCAAAAGTGCTGAGGAGTTATTTTTGGGTTTTTGGTTTTTTTCCCTTTCCACCTGCACTCTGTGTTGTCATGTATGCTTAAAGAGGAGTCAAAAATAAAAACAAGGTTTATACTATCTCTTCAAAGCTGACAAGTGATATGGAACAACCCATATTTTGACTCTATTAATCCTGTCTTCCACCTCATAGTAATAAGTAGATACTGTCCCTTATCATGCCTCTTGCCTCTATTTTGCAGCCAAAACCCACTCTGGTCCCCAGTTCATGCATACAAAAGAGATGGTACAAATAGTACCATCACATATTTGAGGTCATTCTTGCCAGATGTTGGAGCTAATTAGTGTTTTCACAGCTTTTGAGCTTTTTTGCTGGCCACTGCACTTGATCAAATAAAGTCAGTTAAAACAAAGCAAGTTTGCATGCTTTTCCCCAACAGGGAAAGCCTTTGAGGGTGTTTTGTCTTTCCTACTCTATATCAAAACCCTGCAGCTTCTCAGATGTCCAACCAATCTTAATGTCATCTTGAAACAAAAAAAAACGGTAGCAAGAAACCCAAGCTGAGCTCATAGATTTGCCTGAAAAAATTGGCTAGACAGGGACCCAATGGGATATCCAGGAGCAGTCTATATTCTTCTCGCTCCATGCGCTTTTTGTGTTGGATAGACAACTCGCTAACAACCTGTATGCCAATTGCTTTAAGGAGAGGAAAGGACAGGCTGAGGGATGAAAAGAGGCAACCAGACAGTTATAATTCAGATTTTCAGAGAGCTTTTCGACTCAGATGCTCCTGAAATTCATTTATAAAACCATGTGAACTTTCTCACTGAAGGAATATCAGCAGTGATACCATTGTGGGAGAAAGAAAAGATCTCAAGCTTTGAAAATATGACCATAAGTGCTTTGCTGAATAGTGTTCAAGTGGGTTTGAAACTAGGCAAAATGAGTTTGTCTGTCCCTACTTAAAACCACAGATTAGATAAGTATGAAAATATTTTCTCTGCTAAGCTATCAGCACTTGGCTTCTCTTTTAATTATAGTCAAATAATGTAGCAAAGGGCAATTTCCATAACATTTATTCTAACAATTTCTTTCACTTTGCATCACAAAATTATTCTGAACTTTTATCAGGACATGTACAACACCTACTACTTTTTACTTTACCTTGATGCTGATGCCTCTGAAAGAGCAGTAAAAGAGAGATACCTGTTAATTGCCTCACACCTTGCCTTCAGAGAGCTGTTCAGAAAGATTCTGTAATTCTTGCACACTTTGAAATCTTAAATACAACTGCACAGGTCTTTGATAAGCCATCTCACAATCTGAAATCACTTGATTTCTGACAATGTGTTGACTCTATTGTCTCAATTTCCACTTCTCAGCCTGGCGCTTCTTCAGCTGTACACACACCAGATTATCCATAGTGAGTAAACAGCCGATCCTGAGAATCACAACAGTTCTCCTCACTAGAAAACTATTCTGAAAAATGATGAAGACCATGCTAGCCTTGAGTTATGTCCTGTTTTTTCCCCAAATCAGGTGCTTCCTTTAGAGTCTTAACAAATAATGGCTCCCATTTCGCAGATGGAGCCTTATTTCAGTTGTCAAAATAATTTTAACAGGGAAATGCTTAGTGAAAACATTAGTGGCATCTTTTTTAGGGGAGAATATTTGAAACTAAAGAAATTATATCCTTTAAACAAAAGGAAGAGTGAAGGGTCTTCTACATTATTATTTTGAGAAATGTCATAGAAAACCAAAGCATGAAATATTTATAAACTCTGCTTTGAAGACCCCTATAAAACTGCAACTGAGTTTCTTTAAAATGAATATGCAGCCCATGATTTCAAAGCTTACTGTATCAGGTCCTCAAGGTCTTTTAAAACAATTCATTTTCACTTCAGACATGAAAGGGAAAAATGGATATAACAAGTCTCAAAGAAGGCTCAAATCTTTGCATTTGAGGTTATGATTTTGGTTTGCTCTTTTTTATTGATCATTTATGTACTAATTCTAAAATTAATTGCTCATATTTAATGTCATACAACAGAAAAATAGTTAATCTGGGCTATATTTGAGGAAATAACATATATTTTTAAACTAATAAAATTAATTTGGAGGAGTTCCTATACTTAAAAAAACCCCATCCAAACAAATTGCTCAATGTTAGCAATAACGCTCTCTAGTAGCTATCTCCTCAAGAATCTTTTGATCTCAAATATTACTTTTGTTGTTGCTAAAGCTGAACCCTATGTAATTGTCCCCTCCATTACAGTAGAAGCTGTGTCCCTCACACAGCCTGAGCCAGTGGCAATAGACTTGTTAAAAGTAAAATGTTTTATGTGAGGTCTGAAAAAATGAACGAAGGAAATATTTAAATTTGAGACAAAATCTCCTACTGCTGCATTTTCAAAGAAAAACCAATCATTTCCAAGACAAATCATCATTTTCCCCCAGTAGACAGGGATTTTCTTTCTGAAAGGATATTAAACTCCTAAAATGTTATGCCCTATCTGAAGCCCTGAACTCCTCTGTTCAAAGCACAACATCAGAGAAGCAGTAGTTCTTTGTTTAATGGAAACAAAATCCCCAGAAAACTAGAGCTGTTCATCCTCCCTTCTCAGAGCTTTCTTAGGAGCTTTAAGATATTTTTCTGCTGATGATACTGTGCATTTCCATCTGGAAGGCAGTGATTTATTTTTCCATTTTCTGAAAGGAACTGGAGTGAACATGGCTGTTTATTTTTCTACTTAGATAGTGCCTTACCATGCCAAGACAACTCTGAGCACCAGCCTCATCAATTAATATCAGCACCACTCTGAGAATGGTGTTTGCTAAGAAACTGTTGCTACAGAACAAGCAAAATGAGGACAAAACATTGGGCCAAGTGCTAGAAGAGGCAGAGGGGAGCCAGGATCTGTGGATCCTGGCCCAGGGAGCACAGACGGGGTAGTGCTGTCTCCCTGGCATTCTCCCCTCCCCTGCAGACCACCTCCTGCCCCACCACCACCTCCTGGTTTTGGGCTCTACACCTGGGTGGGAGGGGCTGTGCTGGGATGCCATTCACACACCATATGGAGCCTTCCTCCCTGTGCAAACCAGCATAGCTGAGCGCTGATTCAGCTGGGGCCGCGGAACCGCACCTCGCAGGGCATCTGTGGCGCTTTGGGACATTCCTCCAGCTAACCAGGGAAGAGCCAGCCTTGGAACAGACTCTCAGAAACAGCTCTGTGCACCAGTTGCCCTCCTCATTCTTAATAAAAGAGAGGGGAAAATAGCACATTATATCCCAGGTTATACGTGGGATATACTGCGAGCCGTAATTGCTGCTGCTGAAATGCTGCTGCACCAGCAGCATTTGGACAGAAAGTGAGTGCTCACCGTGACATTTGCCACAGTGTTTTTTCTTCATCTGGAAGGAAGGAAGGACTTTGCTCAGTGGACTGTTTTATCTTTGTATTAGCACATGTGTAGGACCCCAGCTATGCCTCATCCATGTATTTCTTTTCCTCTCTCTGTGGTCCCATATTCCTTGCAGCAGTCCCACCAGAAGTGCTATGTAGTGACCTTTAACAATTGCTTTGCTTGATCTCCACAAGTAACAGACTGAGGTACCCTTTTTATGCCATCTGCAGTGGTGAATAGCAAAGAGAAAACTATGAGCTTTGACCAGGGAGACGTAAATTCCTTCTTGAGCCATAATTGTGAGCGTGGGCCCTAACTGTGAATGATGACAATGAACTGCTCATGGAGGAGTACACAGACTAACCAGCAAGGCAAACAACATAAACATGAGCAGAGAGAGGAGGCAGGGAAGGAGGGGAGAGAGAGGCTAAAAAGCAGGAGTAAATGATTTATTTGAGATCCCACAGGAAGGTACTAAAAGAGGTAGAGATAAGACTCATTTCGTACCTCCCAATTCAATGTTCTGTGTATT
>JAHLSL010000010.1:11669115-11708228 GCA_025920805.1 Petroica traversi
TGTGTATTGTAGCACACAGGCTGGGCTATTCTGCTGCTATAATACACCACTCATTGTACACTTCAAAGTTGATATTAATATTTTCTCTGCCTCTTTACACAATCCCATAAAAAGGAATCTCTCTGCCTGAATGTAAAAACTATTATCAGGCATGCAGTTGACCAAATTCTGCCCAGATGTTGCAGCATGGTTGCAAACTATATGTCAGCTGTTCTTTTTGCTGCTCACCATGCAGTCAGCCTGTTCATCTGGCCATATGGAAGATCCATGGGAAAAAAAAAGAATAGCTATTTGTGCATTGGTATTGAAAGTCAGAATAATACAGCCTTTAAGATTTAATGGGTACTCAAGCTGGCTTACAAATAACCTGCTTTGTCTGCATTATTTTGTCTATGTCTTTCCTTATGAAAAACAAAGAATAGAAAAGAAAGATCAAGGATTTCAAAAGCAGCTTTGTTTTGGAAGCCAAAATGCCTTACTCCCTTCAACAACAGGGAAGACTTCTATGCACAGGCTTCAGACTCACACTGCACCTTGGCCCGCCAGAGTATATGAAGGCTCCACAAGAAGTATTTGAATTCCCTGTGCCTCCCCACACCCTCTCCTTCCCCAGAGACACAGAGCTCAGCAATGCCTGAGGTTCAGTCCTCCTACCAGAAGGCCTGGAAAGCCTTCTGCACAATGGAAATAGCAACAGTTCCCGAGGGGAGGGGAACACACAACTTATGAGAAATTGATATTTCCTGTTAAACAGGATAACGCAGAAGTTTGTAATATGATTCCCAGACATCACCGAAGACAAGGGGAGATCTGACGTGGAAACTCAAGCTTTTTATCACACCACATTTGCACAGTACAATGAAGCTCACATCTCATATGCTGGAGGCTGATGTCTTGCAGTCACCAGGACTTAGGCGAGCTGGAGCTGCAGCTATGCCAGAGGTGGGGAAGAAGGTTTTGGAGGTTTGTGGACCGCAAATTTAAGCAATCACATTAGGTACCTACAGACCATGCACTCCCAGGAGCAACTCAGAGTGCCTCAGTTGGGCTGGCATCAGTACTCACACACTTACAGCACTGCTTGGAAGACTCTTATTATCCCTGTTGACTCCTCAGGCGGTCTACATTCAGAATTTAAGCACTACGTTCACAGTTTAAAGCTGAACTGTGAAAAACCATGTGGAAGATGCCTCATCATGTCAAAAATCTGTTCTTCTAACCCCAGGGACCTGCAGGTACCAAACTCTCTGAGATACAGCCTTCAGCAGAGCCTGGCTTGGGGAGCAGGGTCTGTCCAGAACGTCTTCGCATGTGTGAGCACCTGTTTGTATGCAGTTATCTGCTTTGCATGTGAAAGCCCAAGCCCGTGAATGGCCACACGGGCGCAACTTCAGACGTTTGATAATTTGGCCCTGGCTGCACTGTCAGCTGCTGTCACTTTCTGTTTAGCGCAGCGTTCATAAGGCAGCAGCTAATGGGGCGGGAGCATGGGGAGGAATTCTGGCAAAGACAAGTTGCTGGGATATTTATTTGGCCGTCCTTATGTAAAAGAATGCAAAAATGGAGCAGTAAAATACTGTAAAACTTAAGCTGATACTTCCACTAATTCGAAGTGGCAGTTTTTAAATAGGGTTGCTTCTGTTTGTCACTTTCAATCATAGAACACCGATAGTGGTACTTAGAAGGACTTAATAGTCTTAAGAAAATAAACTGTCCCACTCCCCCCCAGAGCAGAACAAACAGAGCCATATTGTCATGCCTTGAGATACATCAAGTGTGCCATGCGGGGAGGGGGTGGCTGCGCACTTCCTCCTCGGCCGACGCAAGTGAAAGTGACAACTTGTCAACTCTCTAGTCCTGTTCACTTTGCATCCTACACTCTTTCTTGTGCTCTCTTGCCTTTCCTTGTCTGCTCTTCCCATTTCCAGTCCCGGTTGTCAAAAGGAAAGGGCACTCCCATGTCGGCAGCTTTTAACTGCGTTTTATTTGTGCACACCCTTTTCCTGAATTAAAAATAACTCCTTTCCCCGACTAGTTTTCACATGTTCACAGAACTGGAACTTAAGTGAAGAAGGTAGAGGCACGACTTGGGCTCACTGAGGGAGGAGAACCATTTTTGCAGGTAGGGAAAGGCAGACTGGCAGTACTAGTGCTTCATGCCCTGTACACAGGCCAGGCCAGAAACAAGCAACAGACCTGTCGTGAAGCAGAAGGCTCCCATGCCATGACCTCTTGTCCAGCAGCAGGATATATCCATGCCATTTGAGGTTGTTATTGTAAAGTCCCTGCAAGGTGAGGGCCATGGCCTTGCCTGGACTAATCCTGGTCTTGCTAAAGGGCCAGGGATGTGCTGCTTACTCAGGTTTGTGCTACATGGGGACCGCTGGGCAGCAGCAGCTGTAATATCAGAAGTGTACTATATTTTTCACAAGCCCACCTCTTATTCTTCATCACATACCCTGTTCCACTCACTGACCGCAGCAAAGTGAAAATCCAGTACCTTCTGTGGATAAGCTTCCCAGCTTTTAGTGAGGGAGGTGAGGCTCCGCTCTGCCTCAGAGGATAGGCACAGATAAACCCAGGTACTTCCTCTTTAATATCCTTTGTCAGCTCCCTCCACGGCCTGTTCAGAATCACTGCCCAAATGACTTTGCCAAGCAAAGGCAACAGAGTCAAACCAGCAGGGACTGCTGTAGGAAACCTGCAGGCAGCAAGCAGAGGGGCACGGGGATGGGGGTCCCTCCAACACTGCCGAGGAGCTGTCTCAGTATGGAGAGCATGTTGGGAGGGTTGGAGAGGGACTGTGCAGCCAGGAAACACAGAGGTCACTTGAGAGAGGACACAGGGTCACTCCAAATCTCTTTCACATCAAACCTCTTTTCCTAATAAATAAACAAGCAACAGCAACAAAAACAGCAACAACAACAAGCTGTACAATTGAACAAAATTTCATTTGAATCAGAAGAGAGAGAGACAGATTTATTTTCAGAGTGAAACTCAGTCTAATAGCTAAGATAAGAAAGTGTGTGTGTGTTTGTGTGGGCTTGCATGTGTGCAAATCCAGGAGGGGGAGTCAGATAAGAAAGAACGATTAAGTTCTTGAGTGAAAGTAGTTAAGCTGTCATCTTAAGCTCACTCTGTCAGAATTATTGCTGTTTATTCATAAGACTACTAAGGAACAGATGTTCACCTGGCCAAACAAACCTCCTGAAAGGAAGATATCCATATGTGGCAGTGATCAGAGTGTGCTCTGATTCTTAGAAAAAAGTTTTGTTTCCTGGTATTGGTTGAAGCAGAGTAGAAGAGTGAAAAGGAGAAAATAAAAGGTAGGTGGAAAGGAAAAACAAAGGGAGAGAGTGCAAAGACACAAATAACAGCCAAGGTGAAATTACAAAAGCTAGGGGGAATTCTGGAACATTTCTTGAACATCAGTAAAAGCATTTGTAAGGACAATAGCTACACAAGAGACAGCATAATTAAAAGAACACAAGCAGGAAAAAGAGTTGAATTTCTTTTCACAGTTTCTTCATGTTGTTTCAAGTTAGCAGGCAAAATGTGCAAGCAGCGTCCATTCTTCCCTACTTCCTAATGTATTTTCTTTGCTTAGTCTTTTGTCTTATTCATCTAATGGATTTAGAGCATTGGGATTCTTTTGTGTTGAAGTTTCATGAATCAGCCTGTCTGCTACAGCCGGGGACAAGCACATCCTCCAAACAAAGTCCAGAGTACAAACCAAAGAAAACACAAGAGACAAGAAAGACACAGACTCATGGGTACCTTAGATGTAAGAGGAATTTCATCCTGTTAAATTTTTAGAGGGCTGCTCATTGCAGCTTGGGGCTGTCCGGGGCAACTGGAACAAATAGAAAAGCAAAAACCCAGAGGGGAACCGAGAATGAGGGAGGTGATACAGGGCTGAAGAAAGATTAGGGGCAGCTGCATTAACTGGGGTCCTACTCCCTCTGAACTCACCATCTGGCAGCTCCAGAGGTATGGGGCTGAGGAGAGCCTGAGGGAAGGGTCACTGTCTGGCATTTCTCCTCATCCAACAGGGAAACAGGACACAAGCCTCTGCCCCACCAGTAAAGGAGGTTTGGGACCTGAATAATACTGTGGGGAACATGCAGTGGCCATGCTCACATTTAGTACATTTTTTTAATGAAAAAAGCTCATTCTATTACGGCATTGCATAATCATCTCTGGAAGATACTACTTCTTCAATTACTTCTTTGCAAGAATCCTATTAAAAGGCCATAAGCCAAACTGTAAGTTGATTTTGAGTGGTTTTTTCACCCTGCCAGATCCCCTTGTGTTCAGAGCAATGGGTGATGAAGCTATAGCCTAAACCATGTCAAGCTGTTCTGTATACTCTGTAGTCAGTCGGATATTCCTTCTGTGGAAAGATCACTAATTATTCAGCCAGCATTTGCCTGAATAAGGCCTCAAGATTTGGTCCAAAGACAGCAAATGTTCCTTCTTGATTATTTTTGCAAATTAAATGAGAAGAATTTAGAAAGAGAGCATATGAAGCTTATTTGTAAGACAGATGTTAAACAGACTAGCAGCTTCCCAGTATCCCTCTAATACTTATCCCCTGTACCAAAATATATTCCTTTAGCCTTTATAATGACATACTATCAATAAAGTCTTAATAGTATCCTGAATGGCTTTACAGGTCAAGAAGCACGAAATTATTTACTCTATTAATAATATTTTGCAACAGATTCAAGACATTTTGAAGTGGACAGAATTTTTCAATTAATTTATTCACTGAGAAACGCAGTTTTGAGTCAATCAAAAGTATTCATTAATACAAAGAGTCTCCAATGGGGGAGGATTTTTTTAAAAATTTTTGAAACGATTGCTTATATCACCTGACCTAAAATAATGCTTCCTATCTTTTGAGGGTGCTTGGACTAAGAACTGAAAATCCCAGGTACTCCTGCAGCTCTGAACCAGTCGAACCTTTGAGCTGTCTTGGTGCATGCCTTTAACTTCCTTATGGTGAGCTTGAAGTGCTCTACTCCAGTAGCAATGGGACAGATGTGTGCTTGGTCCCTTCCCCCATCTTTCAAACCTCCTTCACCTGCTCACAGCAGCCTCTGAGGTGTGTGAGATTTAACAACCGTTAGCACACAAGTTAATGAACATACATTGCCTTTCTTCCCAGCCCAGCCAACAGCAACAGTCATAACAGATTTCAAGATACGGCATATCAGAGCTGTAAAGCAACAATTTGTTAGCCCTGGAGTGAAGTCAAAATATTACTCAGCAATGTTAGGAATAGCAACTGGTATCTGAACAATATTAGGATGCAAAAATAGGTTTATTAGCTTTTGCTTAATACAGTGCATCTAGCCTTCTGAAAAACAATAATATAAGTAGTAAGGCATTCTGTATAATTTTTTATCTTTGTGCACCTTCCATATAAGCTTCTGTTCCATTCACAGATCCAAAGACGATATTCCCAATTTTCAGCTCTGCCACGTCATCCTAAGACTTGCAAATCTACCTGCCATTTCTCTGCTAGTAAGAGCCTCAGCATTGATATGATTTCTGCTGCTCAGACCTTTCCTGGGGTCTGCGCTGACTTCAGGCCCAAGAGAGCCCTGCTCGTTCTGCCATAGCTGCTCTGGATGCTGACACATCAATGGATTCAGCCATGTGAGACCTAAGTAGTCCTTCTATGATGTGGCACACTCTGCTTTCACTATGATCAGTACAAGTACTATTTTCACATGGCTGCTTTGTTACATTTTAAACCGAAACCATCTTTTTGCAAGGAACAGGAAGAACATACACCAGGTCTTTGGTTGCTGTAAAGGAACACAGTTTTGCTAAACTCAACAAGGTTCCACCAGCTTACACCAGCTGACAAACCATCTCACAAACCAAGGGAACAATCACCATGAAGCAACATTGAAACCTTTTTTAGGCTCAAACTTCCAGACGTTGTGTGTGCAATCTTAATTGAAGTGAGTCATTCTTCCAACACTCATGGAGCTCCAACACGCTCCAAGACACATAATGAACTTGTCCAGGCTCAGAACATTTGACACTGAATCTGTCACGGATCAGATTACTTCACTGTCCTACTTCTGAAAACATGGGGATCTTATCTTAGCATTCTTATGTGCCCGTCTTGAAGAAGATAGCCAGGGCTGTCAGCGTGCAGAGGTGATGGGTGATGCTCTGCTAAGGGGATGGCACTCCCTGAGAAAGAATTCCTGGGACCCAAAGATTTAGACAGCTTAGATACACGTCACTTGCAGTTGCCAGCAAAACCAGAAATAAACTTCAGTTTATTTCCCTTCATATTAATTTAAATAACTTGATTTTTAATTCTGGACAGTAATCCTGCAAAAATAGCCTATGCCCTTTGTAACATTACTGCAATAAAAAGGATAAATATTGAAATTCTGAATGCTTTTTGTGATAAAATTATCACTGTGTTCTTTAAAGGCTGAACTGAAGCACATATCAAACCAATCTAAAAAGCGAGGAAAGCCAAACAAACAGAAAAAAAATGAACATTTTAAAGGGAGGTTTTAGAAATGGATAACCTTTCCTATATCTCTGAGATTATATCTTTACCACAACCATTCAAACCACTGTCTCACAATTACCAGCAGCTCAGCTGATGCTCTGGTTTTCTCCAGTGTGGGGAATAAAGTCTTATCACATCCTGCCTGTTTTGAGCACTCTCCAACTTTGCTCCTTCCAGCAGCAGTGTTTCTCGGCCCATTCTTGATAACACCAGGGAGGGGAAATGGTCTGGAGGAAGAAGAGGCTATCAAGGCATTTCAATTTTCCAAGAAATTTCTTCATGCAACATTTTTAAAGGCTTGTGAACAGTCCCTGTAACATCCTGACTCTTTTTTTCCTTACTGATTAGTACTTCAATGCTGGTCATTTCCTCTGCCTCCCCCCCATCCCTCTTTCTTCTGCCACCTAATCCACCTATTCTTGTTTCGTTTCACTCTATCCCCTCTCCCCTTTGACCTAGATTCCATCCATTCGCAAATGCCTTCTTTGATATCCACACCAGCTCTTTATCACTGATGTACCTCACATCCAAACCTGCCTACCAACCTAAGAAGCCATCTTTTGTGTGATACCAGATCAAAAAGGTTTCTTGAGGATCACATGAGTTGTATCCAGGCCTTTCCTCTGCCAGTCTTTCATAAGTCCCCTTAAAAATTCCAGTAGGTGATCTCTTCTGTGCACCTACAGACAGTATCTGCTGTAATATCACAACTTTCTTAGTCTCTTTCCTTCCTTCAGACCCTGATTTATGATTCTTTTCTCTTCCAACTGCTACAATCAATCAAACCCATAGACATGCAATTTTCCAGATCTTCCCTAGACATAATTTTTAAGTATCAGCTGAATTTCCTGTAGCCTGTGATACTGGCACTGTGGCAAATGCCAAAGCATCTTTCCCTTGCTGCACAATTGTGTTCCTGAAGAAAAACTTCCATGTTATCTTGCTGAGTGCCATGCTTGCAAAGATAACCTTGAACACATTAATGGACCATAAACCAACAGTTATCTGACATGGCAGATAGCTGGAAACTGTATCTCTGAGAGGTGTGGACAGCCTCATTCCCCTCACTGGTGTGTTAATGCTGAAACAAAAATTGACAATTTAAATTCCAACATTATTAATGATTCCACTGGTGATCATTTTAGCAGAAGCATCCAGCCAATGCATTTACTCCACAATCCCAAGCTGCCTCCCGTGCCTTCCCAGGTGCCAAAAGCTCCAACTGTCCCCTATCCAACTGCCAAAGACTTCAGCTTCCCCATGGCAACTCCTACAATGCAGTTCTGCATTGTCGTTACAGCGCTGAACCAAGCAGGGAGTAAACGTCAGGAAAATAGCATCAATTAAATTGACTTCAGTATCAAAATAAATAATACTAATTGTTTTATTCATTTAGGTACTTAGTTGAGTAAACTTTTATATAAATTTAATTTAAACAAATCTGCTATGGATCTGCAGGCTGCTTCACCAAAAGGCTGCAGGACTAAGGATGCTGCCAAATAATTGAAGTCCAGTTTGTTACAGAGTCCATAATCCCCGGAATAGAAATACTGCTTTAAGAAGCTAACTCAGACATTATATGCCACTTATTTTTGTTTGGCTTTGTTTTGTTGGTTTTTTTGGGGTTTTTTTTGGGGGGGGTGGTTATTTCCTTTTATGTTTTATTTTATATGAACATTTTTGCTATGATCCACAGCAAGGTGACAAACATTATGCCACCAGAACCTTCCCATGAAGTCCACAAAGCCCTTGGGATCCATGGAAGACTGAAATGTGTAGCCTATCAGCTCTCTCCTTGGCCACTTATTCTCCCACAAGCAGGGTCTTAAATGTGCCTGCCTGGGCTTATCCTACCTTTCTTGATGTTTTCTACTGAAAACAGACTGCTTCCCATCTGAACAAGTTATTTTTCAAATCTTCAGATATTCTAATTTCTTAATAACCTGTTCTGGCATGATTCTGCTTTCCTTTAGTGTTCCTTTCTCTCCCTAGGGAAATTTATGCTTGTTTCTGACACCTGTGTCTGCCACCATTACCTTCTTTGCAGAGCACAAGAGCAAGAAGTGCACTCAATATTTTAAGCAATACCTATGTTTCCTTTCAATAATTTTTCACTGCCATGTCTTAAAGGCCCTTCTGTCTCTTTCATAGGTCTTTTTTCTTGTGTACTTGAAAAAAGTCGTCATTTTTCACAACCTCCTGTGCAATCTTTTTTTTCATTCTCTACCTTTGCTTTTCTTATAATTTTTATTACTTCCTGAACTTCACATTGTAATCTTTCAGGTTTGCCCCTGTACTTGATGTTTAATACCTCATGTATGTCTCTTTCTTACCCTTGATTAATTGAGGGTGGGCTTGTTCATCACAGTGTGAATGTATTTCTTTCAAGCCTGCATATCAGATGGCCCTTGGGTATATATTAATTTCAGTTCTGCACATTTTCCGTTTCTCATCAATGTTCTTGTCCTCTCCATTACTTTTCATTCAGCTCCTCCCACAGACTTCTGAAACTCACACGGAAATTTTGGAAAATCATCTGCAATCCCAAAAGAAAAACTTATGACATGCAACAGCATTGTGACCAACTTACCCCGGATATAACAAGCTCTCAGCCAATTTCATGCCTTTCCCAGGCCTAGGATCAATAGAAATCAAACTGGAAATGAAAGCACCTTGTGGGCTGAGGGTGTCTTCAGCCTCAGAGCAGGATCACCAGGCTGGAGCACATCACTGCACTGCCCTTTCTAGCACTGCTGCACTCTCTCCACCTGTGAGGATGTGGGCAAATATCAGCTAACCACATTAGTCTATCAAGGAGTGGGCACCCAGCAGACATGGACTCCCACACAGGGTGGTTCACCCCTGCAGTCTCTATAGGTGATGCTCTTCTCATCCCCTCCAGCTCCACATACAAGATCCAGCATCCAGAGGTGCTTTGAGGACTGGGAGCCTCCCATGAGGGCCTATAAGGAACTAGCAGCACCCACTGCCTGCAGCTCCTTCATGTGTGATAGATGGACTAACTATCATGAAAGTGATTAAATATTTACAAAGTATTTTCTGATAAAATATAGACTGGTTTTCTTTTTAGAGATGATTTTCTTTAATAAACAGTGTTCACATGTACAAACCACAGCCCTGACTATCACAACAACTGGGGTGGCCTGGTCAGGAGCTGCTGGTCACTGCTCTGGGACAGGCTGGGCATCAGGCAGTGGGAGGTGAGAAATTGTATCACAGATCTCTTGTTTCTCTGGAGTTTTATGTCTCACTCTCTCTCCTTCTCATTACTATTATGATTGCTACTGTTATTATCAATACTATTACTAGTATTATTACATTTTTCTTTGTTTCAACTATTAAACTGTTCTTATCTCAACACATGAGTTGTTTGGGTTTTTTTCTCTGATTCCTTTCCCTACTCCAGTGGGGGTAGGAGTGAGTGAGCAGCTGAGCAGCTGAGTCAAAGTTAGTTGTCAGCTGGCGTTAAACCACAAAATTTCTTATAAGATTATTACATATTTTTTAGATGGGCATGTAGAATATAAGCAATAAAAGTATTCTGACTCTTGGAAATACATTGCAGTTAAGGCCCTCCTCCTACACAGATAAGACAGACCATTTGATATATTATGAGCTGAGGGAAATGGCTCAGAATAAAAGAAGTTCATCACAAAAGTACATATTTGCAAGAGCAGTAAAGTTTTTACCACAAATAAGTATTATTATGATATTTCTTATGGTAGATGGCACAGTATCAATTAAATTTACAGCTTTAGAATGTTTCTCTCCTTTCTTCTTCTAAACCCCTTTTTTTTTTTCTGTGACACAGAAAATTCTATACTAATCAGAAAAAATTAAGAAACCAAATTATCAGGCTTCAAATAAATACTGATACTTTGAATTCTGAGACTGAATCCTGCCCCTTGTGGTTTAAATCTTGAAACACTCTCATACAGATTACAATTTGCACAAACTTTCATTCAGGTTCTGTAGTGTTCTGTAATACCAAATAACACAGATTTTTCACAAGGAATAATTTTCTGAAAGCAGCCTAGACTTTCTTTTCTTGAGTTTCCATGTGAAATATCACACTGCAACTATTCCCAAGGATTATTTTTATTCATGTGGTTTATAGAGCCCTTTTCTGGGTACTTCAGCCCTTGGACCTAAATCCAAGAATGAACATAATCCCTACCTCAAAGTCTTCATTCCCCATTCTGTTGTGTTTAGGGAGAGAGAATTCTGCAAAGAGTAGGTTCAAGTAATGAAATAGATATAAAATATACAAATCTGGGAAATAATAAAAAAAATATTAGCAGCCTAAGAAGTACATTAAATAAAACTAATCTTCAACAGAGATGGTATTTTCTGCCTCCTGGAACCAAGGTAAGAGAAAGTGGAAGGTGGCTGTTGTAAGAGATGCAATATGGGTCATGTTTGACTTGAGTGTGGCTAAAAAAGCCCTGCTCACTGTCACATCTGCACACGCCCCTCACAACAGAAGCAGATGACAGCGTAAGCTCCTCCAGTCCTTATGGCGTGCAGAAATTCACCATTTTTTCCCAGCTATTCTTTTTTGTCTCTTACAAAGTTCAGATTGAGCCCTGAGGGCACTAACAAAGGAAAAAATGCTTCGCAGCATTTTCCCCTTGCTATTGCTTTGGGGTATGTGTAAGATGAGATCAAGTCAGTATTACATGAGGAGCATTCTTAATTCACTGTGTGGTCTGCAGGCAGACTGGGATTTGATGATTTACTGCATTTTGAACAGAAGCACTGTGAAGTGAATTCAGGAGGCACTCTAACACATCAGCTGGGCATTTCCTATATAGTCTTCTGGTTGGCTGGGAGAAAAGGAAGATTTAGTTGTCTGCCTTTGGCTGCCTCCACCCTGAAAACTGAGAGGAGCCTGTTGTCCTGCTGAGGGAGAGCAGCTTCTGCTACGGCTGGCTGCCTTCCTCTTTCTGACCTTCCCCAGGAGTCGGGAAGGTGGGAATGTAGAGGTGTAGGCACACCCCTGCTGACATCACTGCCTCTGGTCCTTACAGACACATCTTGGACTGCATCGTGGTAGGAGGCTGCATTTAAAAGGTCAACATAACCAACATCTCCATGCACTGAAGTGAGGAGCAATTGCTGGATTGTGCTCAGCAGCTCATCGTGTCAAACCTTACATCTGCAGGACAGTGTTGTTATTTGCAGTTGAAGATGCAGGTAAGGCATCCATAATGAAGAAGTGTTTGATGAAACAAGAACAATGCCCATCTCCTGGCCACAAATCCCTCAGATCAGAAAGCCACAGACACAGTTTAGTCACCAACACTGCTCAAGAGGATCCACAAACAAAGAGAATTCCTGTCCTGCTGTGATCTGGTTCATCCACTTGCCACTTCTCTAAAGTGGGCCTTTCATCACTGTTTTCAGAAGAGAGAACAGACCCACAAAAGTTTCCAAAGTCATCAAGGAAAACTGTGAAGTGGCACGAACTGGATCACAAAAACAGTATCCAGTGCCCCATGTCCTCGTCAGTATCTGTGTATTTGCGACCAATTTTCTCTCTTCTTCTCCCATCTCCCACTTCTTACCAAATTGTTCTTCATTTGCAAAAGACCCAGATAATTCATTTTCTGTCAGATTTTAAGGCTGAAAGAAACTACTGTGAGCCACTAATGTGTGTAATAGAAAACCAGAGTGCTTCAGGTAAGCAGTTCCTGCAAGTAAGTGCACGGCTGTGGCTGGAACACTACTTTTAAAAAAAGAACCAGTATTTCTTTTTGTGTGTTCTGCTCATCTCTTTTGATTAAATTTTTTATCCCATTTCTAAATCAAATCTATTAAATTTCTAAGTGGCCATTAAAGAGAAACAGTGAACCTGATTGACCCAAATCAGGTTAAATTTGTAAACTAAATAAGCTGAAGAACTTGTGATGACTATTTGATTTCTGACTTCACTCTGTTTACATTAAAAGCACCTCTTTATCATCAGATAGAAATCTAGAAATATTTTAGAACAATTACATAAAATACTAGCTAGTGCTCTACTTTTGTTAAAGATTTTTAGATGCAGGCAAATGATAGACAACTCCAAAATGAAATTGGATATTGACATGAAGCGAAATTTCTACATTGGATTTCCTCAGAGGATCAGTTTCTGACCTGCTATTTGGAACACAGTATCTTTAGAGATGTCTGCCTCTAAAATCCTGCATGATTATTGGACCTGTCTTGTTATTAAACAAGTCATTAAATCCATAGTGTTTTATAAACAACAGAAATTATGTTGTTTCAACATCTTCTACACAGATCCTGAAAAGGTTCCTGGTGTTCACTGCCTCTCTGGGAGCTACATGGCTATTGTAGGAGATGAACATAAAGTGTTTGTATAAACAGTCAAGGCTCAGAAATTATTTTCATAGTGGTGTACCTGTAATGAAAAAAAAAAGAAAAAGGTATAATCTTATTTCAGAAATGAGGTGAAATTACAGCATTACAGACTGTAGCATAATACAGGAAGGCTTTCCACCCTGCAATAGCTGCATGAAAGTTAGTCCTCGATAAATAGGGTGGTTATTGTCCCATGGAGATTCCTTTAATATGCTGGTGATTCCTTCCCTAGCTCAGGTATATCTACACGGAGCTGTAAAGACAAAATCTAATCAGTTTTGCTGAATAAGGAAAAATTTCTGAACAGAAGCCAAGACATAGTTTAATTCTCACACTCACAGCTAGCACTAAAGTGTCTGTGTCCTGCGACTGTCTTGCAGCTGCCTGTATAAAAGAGTTGCCCATTATTTGGAAAGCAGGCTAAAAGACACAGGGAAAGCTCATCAATGAGTCAAAGCATGTTGCTTCTACAGTTAAAACATTTTAAAGGATCATAGTTATTAGAAATTCAAGTTTTTCAAGTATTAAAAATAAATCTTTAATTCCCCTACAGATTCCTAGTATCCAGAGTATTTTATAGAAACATCTGGATAAAGGAATAAAGGCAAATCCATTGTGTTTCTAGACATTCCTGGAGCACTGATGTTCTTGAGATTATGCTATTGGATTACTGGTATAAAAATAATAAATATTTTCAGTACTTAAAGCTGTAATGCTTTATGTTGGATTTGAATTTTGGTCTCATTTTAGTAAAAGGTGGATGGAGATTCAGAGTCTCTTCCTTAGCCAGAAGGATGTAGAGAGTTTATTGCTTTGTGACCTATATTTTTCTCCTCTACATTACTTGAAAAGTTATTTAGCGACTTCCCTGCTCTTCAGTCAACCTTTTAAAATAGCTGTCAAGACAAAAATATGGTTAAGACTTTGTTCCTCATTCCCATGTCATATGAAAATGGGGATTTGTTAATATATGTTAAGAATGCTGTAAAATATCCTGGTCTGCACAAAATCCATTAATTTGTGTTTATTATTTTAAATAAAGGGAAATAATACATTCTAAAAAAAGCTGTCTCACACAGAAGGGGTGAGAGATGCACCGAAGTGAGATCTTTGGATATGTTTTCACAAGGTTTTGCAATATTACAAATACATTTTCTAGAGGTCACTAAGCTAACCAGAAACTTAATGATATAACTGGCTCAGGCTCCTGTTGGTTAACAGAAAATGTATACAAGCCTTGCCAGAGGTGCAAGGACTGAGCAGCTATAAACTTCAGTCTGTGCCCAGAGTATTGCTCCACCATAAACACACAGAATGGTCACAGAGCCATCCCGAGCCCTTCCCTGTCTGAGGGGAAAGCACGAGGTGCAGAGGCTCAGAGAGGGCTTTCAAAGCTCCATTTGTGCAAGGTCTTCACCCTTCCTGCTTACCATCTCCCTAGGGAGCAGCAGTGTGTTGTGGAAAGTACTGGTAACCAAACACAGCAATGCAACAGCCTAAGCCTGATGGCTCCAGCCCAGTTTTTTCACTTTATCCCCTTTACTGTTCCCTCTCCTGTTGTTGCTTTTTTTTTTCTTTTTTTCTTTTAACATGCAAGTTGCCATGAAAAATTTGTTAATGAAATATTTGCTTAGAAGTCTGCTCTGGGCTAGGCTGATAACCTATCTGTGTTTGAGTTTGGCTTCCCATATTCTAAATACTCATCTTCTCTCTGTTTAGCTTATTGATTGGTTTGGCAGGAAAAGCAGCCTTGTCATCAGTGACCAAGGTCAAACCAAACAAAAAGGGACGGGGGGGGGGGGGGGGGGGGGGAAGGAAAAGAAGAAGTGGGATGGATGAGCTCAGTGAGACAGAAGTGGGATACCTGACCTCCTGCAACTTTCCTTTGGCAGATGGGTCTTGCTCTGCCCAGGAACCTGCTGGCTTTCACAAGGTCACAAGAAATCACTGACATCATCAGAAACTGCAGGAGAGACGAGAATAAGAGTCAGTCAGAATCTGCAGAGGGAAGAGGTGGGCACAACCACACCCGAGCTGGGTGCAAATACCCACAGGAATATCTCCTGAGAGCTCTGGTGCAGAGCAAATGGGTTTGAGTCTAATCTCAAACACCTAAAATTAGAAACCTAAAGCCCATGTCTACACATACAAGTAGCAATCACCTGTTCCCAGAGGTGCCTCAAGCTCTGTTTCAGAGAGCCTTGCAACAGCACAAAAAAACAGGGGTTAGTAGATTTTTTTTCCTTGAACATGACTAGGACTAGGCTCATACGTCTAATTGTCCAAAGAAATTTTAGAGATTTTGGCCTCAACCTTTCAATTCTCCTCCCAACAGCTGAAATGAAAAATCTGTGGAAAATGAGTCAGGAAGTTTAAAGGGCTAACCCAGACACATGTAAGATGTAGGCACAGGCTCTCAGCAAGGCAGTGGCTACTTTCCTATCACACCAAGTTCAGCCTTGTCTGAGGGGCGTTTAATATTACCTGAAAGTCCCAGTCCACAAAATTAATATAATGCCCTTACAGCTATATAGCGCATTCTACCTAAAAATTCAGATGAAATATATCCAGAACTGCATAAAACTCATTGGAAAATCCTAAATATAGGGTTATGCTTCACTACATCACCCTTCCAAACCCCCTTGAAAAATATTTTCGTGTTTATGTAATTCAGTGTGAACAGCAGTGTGCAATTTCACAGAAGAGATATGAAACTGGAAGGGAAGGTTATATCATGGCTGAGAAAATTGAGATCAGCTGTAATGTAGTGCAGTACCTTACTGTAAAGAAAATGTACTTTCTGGTTTTTGCATACAGTACTGCTGAGGTGTTCTGAGAGGAAGCTGCAACAGAATAGACCTACTAAATAAAATACCTGGCAATATTGTTATCTGGTACAATACATTCATGTTAGTGGCTTTACAAATGAATAAGACGGTGCCAGAGGCTAATAATTATGTGACATGAACTGACTGTTAAATCCTGCAGACTTTACTCAATATTTATATAGTCCTGGCTTGTGGGGAGTTCAGCTTGATAAATGCTAGAGTTAAAGAAGTAAAAGAGAACTAAATCTATTCCCAGGTCTCTCTTTAATCTTGTTACTTTCCTTCCCACTAAGGAACTAATTCAGTGATCAGTGTGTTATTCACAGGATACTGGAAACATCATTTTAGCAGAAGTACTTCATAGTTTAGAGCACATGACTACAGCATTTGAGAAATTCAGCTTTACTGACCCAGCTTGACATATGTGAGAGAGGAGTCCAACTTCTTACCTGCCAACATGGTCTCATTAACAAACAGAATAAAAAAGGGTCCTCACCATAGCAAAGAAAACAGATGCAGAAAGATGCTGCTTATCTATAGAAAATGATGCCAATTTATCCAGGAAATAATTCTTCTTTCTGCATCCCAACTTACATGTCTTAAAAAAAGATAACATTTTTTCAAGGAATGCAGAAAGCAAAACAATTTTTTGTGCACAAGGTACTGGAGACAAGGTTATCTGACAACTGTCCAATTTGCATAAGCAAAGGCCAAAGGCTGCACAAGTACATAGACCTCTATTTTTAGCAAGAGCAAGTTCCTTTGGTGGATAGACGCTGAAACACATCGCAGAGGATGATTTTATGGGTGGGGTGCAGGCAATGTCTCCGAAAATTAGGCTCTGTCAAAGATGCACCACTGGGAGCTCTCAAAATCACCAGTTGTTCTTCATCCTTTGGGGAGGCAGGACCTGCCCTACCCAAAGGGCTGCAGGATGAACCTTATGAGACAATTTCAAAGGCCTCTCGAATAATCTGGGCCTATGTATATGGTGCTGATTTCCAGTGCAGAAAGATTTACTCAGGATTACCCAAAGAAGATGGGAAACTGGGTAACAAGATCAGAAGAAATGAGATGTCCCTAAATAAACCAAGGCTCTGGTGCCTGACATGTGGATTTAGCTGCCCTTCGCCAAGAGTGCTTTAATTTGTATCACTGTAATCGGGTTAAGAATTATTGTAGCCAAAGTAATTAGCAGCAAGCTACCGACCAGCTTCTTGACACAGAAAGCAAACGGGTTTCTCCTCCAAGTATTTGCCCCCCTGAGGGCTGGGAGGTAAAGGGGAGAAGGAGGGAATTAGGGGTGACCTTGCATTAATGAACAGTAACATGCTCCTGGATCAATGGGCAAAACTGGCATAGCTCAGAGAGGAAGCATCAACTGTGTCATCGAAGTATCTCTGATATCCATGGGGGTTTTGCAATGGATGCTTATGCAAAAGAGGTAAATACAAATGAGGCTGGTGCAACAGAAAAAAAAGAGCTACAGGAAGAGAGAGAGAAGGTGTGAGGATGTAAACAAAAAATAAACAGAGAGATTGCTGTGGGGTGGTTTATTTAAAGAGTATCTACATTTGCATTATTGGATTAAGCATTTTGACCAAAGTTTGTAGAATTTATTTTGGCCAAAAATGACTAATATGAATATTGGCCTCATGCCTGAATAAAGGAATGTAGTTTCTCTCTCTAATCAGGTTGCAACAGATAAAGGCTAAATAGAAATGAGTAATTCACCGTGACTCAATATTACATGGGCTGTATTTTAAGAGCTGAATTTCAAGTGCATTTCTGTTCTTTATTTCAGCTGTGCTATCTTTGCTCACCCTCACCACGCTGTGTGTTAGCCCAACTTGGCAAAATGGCAATCATTTTCTTCTATAAGCCTGATGTACTTTTTAGTAGACTCTGTCTTCTGGAAGCAAAATCAATTCAAGTATTCAGGAGGCCTCTAGTGGCTTATAGCTTCAGAGGAAATTTCCTCTGTAGCCTAGCCTGTGAGGCTCAGAAAATATACAGAAGGTCAGGGAAACAAAAGGGACTCCCCACTTGTTGATTAATGCCATTGACAATAAGCAGCAAAGTTTGGTCTCTGACTTCAGTATCTAGGAATCTGGCCCTCAAAGCCCGAGATACATTTACACAAAACACTCAGAACGTGCAGAAGAGAACAATAGGGTCTCAGGCTTCTTGGTGTTTTGCATGTTTCTGAGCATATACTGGGAAAGAATTACAACGTGATGAGCCCTATATTTGAAACAGCTGTAAAAGGGGAGACTATGCCAGTTTCATTTTGATCCACAAATATAGATGCTTTCTATTACTGACACCAGACTACGCAATAGGCTTCCAATGTGGTGCATGAGTGCGTAATCCTCCATTTGCATCTCTTCACCCATTCCCACACCAGGAGAAGCAGATATGGCCAATCCTGACTGGGATAATTGGCATCAGGCAAGCTATTGCTGTTTCCAACAGCTGAGGCTCTGACCTGTACCCTACTATACACAAAAACATAATATTACATATTAGGTGAGAATCTGGTTCACCTGTAGGCTATATTTACTCACAAAGTTATTAAAAAGTAAGAGAAGAGTAATCACAAAAGAAGGTGAGAGAAATGAAGTCCCACTGCTCCTCTGGCGAGTTTTGGCCTAGACAGTCAATGCTTTCTTCATCACATATGTATTTCCCTGAGCCTATTTTTATATGTCATAGGATAGTCAAAGAAATGTCCTTAATTCCCGACACTTTGATTCACCTCCACAAACTAAGCCTTGTTGTAGGTGACTTAGCAACCATGTGATCCACCTATTATTAGAACAGAGTTAGCCCTCCAAGCCCCCAAACTCCTGCCTCCCCTTGTCCTTATATATATCTGTCTCCTAGCAGAAAAGTGGCACATGACCTCCTATCCTCAAGAATACTTGGCACAAGTCCCTACTTCTCAGCTGAAGCTATTGTTCTAGGAGAGAATGACACAGGCGTGCAAGAGTCTTGCTGACACTTTTGACTTTAAACATGAAATGCCATTAATCAATCAGCTGCATCTGTTTGGAAAAATTAAGTGGCTGGAATCAAGGCAAACACAATAAATAATCCTTAGGCAAACAGGAAAAAAATAAGGGAAGACATGCTTTTGACTTCTTGTTACTTCAAATTCATTTGATTTGTCTTTCATATCCTACTTACAAATATTAGGGCTTACCGAGTGTACAGTATGAAGATACCAAATTTTAAAGGCTTATGCAAAGTACTGCCACCAAATTAAAGGTGCTAAGCTTGCAAGATATACGTGTCTGCCGTGGAATTCACACATGACATGGTAGCAGAGGGGGTCTAAATTCACAGATGTGAACCAGACCAGACTTGCAAAATGCCCAGGCACCACTTGAAAGGCTGATTTCTCTTGCTATTCAGTAAAGTTGCAGATGTGATTTATGGTCTCAAAAACATGTTCATTCCTGATACAAATGCTTCTGAGACTTAATACTACATGGAATCATTCCTGACAGGTGCTTATATCCATCAAAATAAACATCTAGTAGATTTCAAACAACCCATAGTTCCTTGCAAGCCAGACACCCTCACAAACAGCACCCCAGTGTTTAAGAGCCTGCTGCTGTCACCCCTTTGCAGGAATTAATAGAAAAATACTAAGCTGCACCTTGCAGTGGAAGAGTATCTATCTCTGTCAGGAGGAAAAAACAAGGAATATCTGTGAACAAGACATCAGGTTCAAGTTGGTCCTGGTTTTTTGCACAGCCTGGAATCCAGGATTACAGTTCAGTTTTACAGGCCCCTGAGACTGGTATGACAGGCAAAGAAAATGTGTGAAACAATGTTCAATGCTTCCCCAAAGCACCGGGCTCATGACCATGCAGACCTGAGAGCCTGGTGTGAAGGAGAGGCCTCATCCCCTCCTCAACTGCGGGGATGAGCAGCACCACTGCTTCTGGCCTGCACAGGATGGGAAACACAAACCCCACCAGTTTATAGTGTGGGCACATTCAGGGTCTAAACTGAGTCCACCCACATATTTCACACAGGCCACTAAAGGAGAGCCATTACAATCCAGGCCTATGACACCCTCAATTTTCTATCTCACTACCAATTCCTGCTACAAGAATCTGCCTGAACACTGAAAGGTAATGATAGAAGTGATATGTATGGGTCAGAATGACACAGGAGCAGGGAGTGGGAAAAAACACAGGAGCAAAGCACTGTGAGGCCATCTCTATTGCTAAAACACAATCTGCATTTGGCTGACCAGAACAATTTGATTATTCCCAATCTGAAATAAGAATTTGTTTCATTTTTTGAGCTGTTTAATCCTTTTGAAAACAACATTTCAAAATGAAAATACCACTCTGAACTGTACACTTACTTTATACTGACTGAAATTCATACTTCAACTTTACAGAAAAACAAACAGAAAACTGAGAGGAGGGAACTAATCTATAGATATTTTTGGTCCCTTACACTTTCCTAGCATTTCGGAGTGGATTTCCTATTTGCTCAACAACAGAGCTTCCCAATCTCTACGTATTCCTGGAAATCAGCATGAATTTACCTACGGCTTCCCCGTGGATGAAGATTCAACTGACCTAAGTCTAAATTTCAGCTCTGTTGGTGACCTTGCAAAATGCACTTCAACTGTGATGCCTCTCTTTCCTCTTCCACCATCATATTTAGGACAGAAATACCCTATTGCTCTTATGTGTTTCTGCCACACAAGCTGCCACAATATTCCTGTTACTGATAATAATACCTGGATAAATGAGAGTTTGTAGGAAGAGCTGATACCTTTTATGAGACTAGCTGATACAACTGACAAAAGTGAACAAGTTGTGGGGTTAAGGGTCCTTCAGGTACACTAGAGAATATGCTAGAGCACTCCAGTTCCAACAGCATTGCTGCTACTGGATAGATAAATAAAACCTCACTACAAAAAATGAAGAGCACATTTGAGACGTCCCTGTCACTTCCTCCAGAAACAACAGAAAATGGAACAGAATGACATACATATCTTTGAAGGAAATAAAAGGTTAAGAAAATAATTGTGAAGAGTCTTCTTTATCCCCCAAATCTTTTGTATGTGTAAAACGAATCTGTAACAACAGCTCTCCACAATGCCAAAACCCCAAACTGCTGTCAGTCATTCAACTAGTAGTTGCCTGGGGCAACTGCTTTCACAATTATCAGTGGATTCATGAACTTGCTGCAGTCACGAATGTGCAACTGATTTTTTTTATTTTCAGTGGTCAGGTTGCAAGTGAGCACAAGAACATTCAGACTTTCTAATCAACAACACATACATATATGAGAAACCCTGTTTATATCAGGCACACCTGCTATAGACCATGGTCAAGGCCAGGCCATGTCAATTTGACAGATATTTGCTGAAATACATGGATCACAGAAATGGAAACTAGATCTGTGACTATGATGTTCCAAACAAAGCAGTAAGAGTCCAGTAAGACTAACATAAAGCTGGTACATAAGACAGCACAAGTTACAAGCCCTTGATGGTACCTTAGTATATTCTTTTTGACTTTTCTGATAACCTAATGTTAAATGAGCCCTTTCCTGTAGGAATAAGAAGCTTGATTTACAATTTCTGATCTTTAAAGGAGTTCATTCAGGCATGAGCCCTCTTGTACCACAGGCAATAAAACACACTCAGGGTCAACAAGTTCACTATAGGAAACAGCTAAGAGCTTACATGAAGGAAAACCAGATCCTGGATCCCAGTAGAGGGTGACATTCCTGTGTGCTCATCGCTGCTTTGCCACAAGTGATTCACAAACATAATCTCTGCCACAGAGCTCTTCTAAATACAGGAAAACTAAGGGTACACCAAGTTTAATTCAAGGGAAGAAGCTTCCCCAATGGATACTGAATCACTTCCACTATTGCAGTAGTCATCTCCCTGTAAGGTTTACAGTGTGTTTGAGTTTTTACATGCTGCAGTTTTAAAACCAGACTTTATCTAGTCAGTCATTTCCAAATGTCCTATGTTTGGCTTAGGGAAATTTGAATGAACAAACCAGGATCAATGGTGAAAAAAAACTTAAGCTTTTGCAATCCGTATTATCTGACATGTTATTGACATAAAACTAATGATGACACAGTGATCCCCTAAAGATGAGAGGAGCAGACACTGATTTCATTATGGTTAAAATACTTGGCGCATCAGGCCAAGATGAGTGAAGAGACAGAAGAGATTTTAAGGGTCTAACACACAAAAACATGAAGCCCAAGATATATTGGTGGCAACTCTACTACTGAACAACAACCAATAAAGTCCTCAGATGTCTTATTAAAAAGACATCTAAACATGTCATCTTTCTCAAAGCCACTCTTCTGGAGACAGCTACTTTGTGATGCACATAGTGATAATTAAACCCTTAGAAATAAGAACCAAATTCCATTAAGCCTGGACAGAATGTACTGCTTTACACATTCTAGAATAATACAGGGACCAGGTTTCATTCTCATTTACAGCAGTTTCATTCTCATTCACAGAAGATATCTTTCCATCTTGTTCTCTGGAGTCACGCCAAAGTTACATGAGTTTAGGAGAAGTTAGGGAGTTAAGAGGGGGAAAATGGTGGTGGTGGGAACACTGAAGTACAGAAAGTTCTACACAAATTGTAATGGCAGGATCCTGTTTTGGGGTCCTTGCAGCCCAGATGGGTGAGGCTGTTTGTTGCCCTCTGGAAGAGTTGCAATGTCTCAGTGATTCAGCTGCAGCCAGACACAGATCTGCTGGAGGGTAAGGGACAGTGACCGGTGTGCTCTTTGCCAGCTGTACCCAATAGTGGCTTTCCATGAACTGGGCCATTTCAAGTCACTGTCAGAGAGAGATTTCCATCTTATTGGGCTTGTGTTTGAGGCATTTCCATTTCTTCTTCAGGCTTTGTTAATCCACACATATGCTTAATCACACCTATTTCATGCAGGCTTAATCTCCCTGTTTTGGTACTAAATTCCTCTGAATTTTCATCCTAACCAGACACGATGGGCTCCCCTAGGCCCAAGAGACTACCAGTGTACACCGAGGCACATGAGGGCAGATTTCATGATGCCCAGCTAAGCATTCGATGGATTTATACATTGCCAGATGAAAGTCAATTTCTGCCTTTATTGTTCATTATGTGGTTTAAACTTGTGTTAAATCAGTGTGTTAAACACTGATTTAAGGGGCTGTAAGGCATGGCCAAGCCAGCAGTGATATTGGTCATCCTTTCTCAGACCGGAATGAAGGCCCTGTGGCCAGGCATAAACCACCAGTGAGGACAAATAAAAGCAACTTCTGGGCTGTCACAACTAAGCAAAGCACAGAACTTGGGCCTTCTACAAGGGGAAATCATGCCCCAGATGGTTTCAGACATATTAATCCTCTAGGAATGGAAATGATTACCTGTGCTGCACAGATATATAGGTGGGAATTGTAAGATGAAATGAGAAAGACCAACACTCAGAGAAAACTTTCCAACTACTGTGAGCAGAACTGACCAAGTTACCCCAGTTCTCAATTATCAGCAGAACAGGTTACTGAAGAGTTTTTATTCCAACCCAGTTGTGAAATAAGCCATGTTAACATGTGTTATTGAGGTTTCTCCTTAATTACAGCTGCTGTAATTTAAGCTTACATGCTGTATTTTGCTAGTGGAGCAGGTTAATGTGTTTTTCCTCCTAATTGCAGTGGATGACTTCATTAAGTCTCTGTAACCCCACTGTCTTTGCTTACAAGTTCACACTCTGAAGCTGAGCAAAAGACCTGTAAGGAGAACACTGAAAGGCTGGCTGAAGGAGATTTTTTAAACTAAATTAGAAAGAGCATTATGAAATGCAAGGTAAGTGGCATTGTACTGGCAAAGAGATAGCCGGGGTGATCTAACAGGTCTTTTCCATCCCTAACATCCCTTGTCCAGGAACAACCCATTTAATTCCAGGCCAGTCATTTATTATGACAGAGAAGCAAAGTAGAAGGACATATATTCTTCTGGGGAAAACAGCATTTTATTATGCCAACTGAACTCAGAGGACAGGCAGTGAAAACATTCTTTCATTTTGTACCATTAGCTCAGCCAGGCCTCTGCAATGTAACATTCTGTCACTTTCTGTGGATTAGCTCATTTACAAAAACGTGCTGTTTTACTGAAATTAGCACAGAGAGAATATTGCACTTCACAAGCTGCCGCAGCATAACTGTTTGTCAGTAGATTTATGTAGTGGATTGTTTTCCTGCAATCCAGGATAAGGGAAATACTTAAACAATAACTGCCATGGGGAGTGTGGACAAGGCAATAATTACTATCCATGGTGTTAATAAACCTCAAGGCTACTGGCCAAAGTATATTTGCACTGAAGGAGATGTCTGTGGAGATTACATAGGAAATTTTAAGACAGACAAGGGTCAGGAAGCCTATCTAGGTCTGCTTCCTCTGCTGCTCTAGTAGACACCCCCGCCCACCCGTAACTGTTCCCAGCAAGGTTTTTTTTAACCAAGAACTGTCTAGTGCTCACTAGTTCCTTCTTTGGTATCCTCTGCTGAATGACTTGCTTAGTACGCCGACAGGAGTAGCCATAAGTTGGTTGTTATCATTTTGTTTTATGCTTTTAGTTAGAAATCCTGGAGCTGTAAGATTGTAATTCCACTCCACAGGAAATACCTAATTTCTGTAAAAATAAGGTTATATAAGAATTATTTAAACACTTAAAACCTGAGCGATTCCTGGAAGCTCAAGTCCTGTGGCTCAACTCAACCATCATTTCCAGAGTCCTGTGGTCCCAGTTCTTGCCACCCCTAGCAGGCCATGCTGGGGAGCCTCACATCCTTGAGAACAAAAATCCCCAAGCTGGATTTTTCTGGCTTCTAAGGCTCCTGTCACAGCAGCAAAGAGCTAAGCCTTAGCTCAAATCAGGGATCACAAATCTTTGGAGCAGTAAGTAGTCAAAAAGTAGGCTCAAGGCCTTCCAATGTCTGCAAGATTCAACAGCACCTTGAGCTGGTGTTTGCACAAGTAACAGACTACAAAACCCTCCATCATAGGACATCTCCGTATGCATCATTTGTCAGAGCAAACAGACAGACACCTCAGGCCTTGATACACAGCTCTCCCTCCTTGTGGAAGTCCATCCAAGGGGATGTGCATGCTTTGACCATAAGACTGCAGGACATCTTCTGTGGAAACCTGCTTTTACAGTTGTGTTCTCTTTCTTTTGTAGCAGAACAAACCTGAAAAGAATTTACTGATTGTGACACTACTGCAAGTCTAGAATGAAATAAAGGTCAGGTCCTCCACTGTCTGACAGTAATGCTGTGTCACTTTAGAGCTTGTCTCCACTGGTCATGAAAAGTCTCTTGGACCATTCTTGGGCACAGAACACAACTGGCATAAAACAGATGACATCTATGCCATTTTACTCTCCTTTTCTCCAAAACAGGGTGGCCACTTCCAAAACACTTACCGTGAAGAGCTTCTGGGCTGTGCTAAGCCCAAGTCATGCCAGACAATTGTTTAGACACTGGTAGGTGACAAAATAAAAAGTTTTACAAAAAATTTAACCAATAATATAAACGAGCAGGTTCCAGGGCCTGGCCCCAAAGACTGGGAGTGATATACTGGGATAGATTGGCCAATCTGTATTCTACCCAGGCTTCACACATGTTAGTATTAAGCAGTGCAAAGCTAAGAGTTGCTCTTTATGCCCATATCACTAGTGAGCAGGGCTTTAAAAGGAGATTGTCAGTGCTCTCAGCACTCTGGGACTGGTTATGACTATAGAGTCTCCAAGAAAATGTGCTTCTAATTTAAATGCTGTGTCAAATAAGTGGTTACTGAATTTGAGAATGGATATTGTGAGCTACATTCAACTGAGGCAATTGACTTAGATGTTCCCTCACTACAGGAATGACTAATCACACAAGTATTTATTGAATAGAGCACATCCCCCTTGTTCACATGAGTGAGCATGCACCAGCTCACACATGTTACCCCCACAGGAGCAAACAGGAATAATCATGGGAAGAGTCACTCACCAAAGCAAGGGCTGTGTGGGTACCAACCCAACCTACCTGCAGTGAAGAACATGAAAAACTTTTTGTTGCCTCATCAACTTTAAACTGGATTTTTTCTTTCATCTGAACTGCCCCAGGTAAAAGGAAGAGCCATCTGTGGCTCTCTCAGCTCCCCTGCTTTTTGTGTGTGCTGCTGGAGCAAGTACCTTCATACCAGCTGACAACTGAACAGAACAAAGCGCAGCTGTATCCAATTCCCAGGATACTCCCTGTCTTCTGCCTTATTCAGGGAATGGAGAGAACACCTGGTGCAGGAGGCAGATCCAGTAACTCTCATCCTTGGAGATTCTTCATTTTCAGATAAATTCTTCATTAAAAATTGTCAGACAATAATTGAGAAAGGACTTGGGAAAATAAAAACTAATTTGGCCTCATAAGTCTAAATTGAGAAAACAGCTCTGGAAACCATAGGGAGATTTTATAAGGGCCTTAGGAACAGAAAAATGACACATAAACATACTTGCAATATTGCATCAAACTCCATTTTCCATTCATTGTAGCAATACTGACTTACACCAGCTAAGAGTCAAGCCCCAGGCTTTTTCAAGAAAAGTTCTATTCTGTGAATACCCAGGCACATCTGTAGAAGGTAAATAGTGAAATGCAGGATTTTAAAGGTAATTTGACTATGGCTTAGGGGTATATTTCTTACTGTCCTATCATGAGAAAGTTCCCTATACACATTCACATAGTCACAATTATTTCTCAATGAGTAAAACATCTTGGCTTGAAGCCATTGGTTATTAGTACCGGGGGAAGTCATCATTGCCTTAAACATATTCCCCACAATAGTTAAATATTTCCCTTATTTCAGGACTGCAGGAAAACAAGACATATATAAACTGAGTAACTTAAAGCTAGTCGTGACTTCAGAAGCATTTTACAGCCCTTTCACCCACATTTGGCAAAATTAAGTTCACTTTCCAGGCAAATTGGTTCCTTGTGAGGCCACAGGATGCTGCACAGAAGCCACTCAGATGCATTAGGAGTGGCCCAAAATGACAGACTGGTTTTGCTTTCAGCTCTCTTCAGTTCAGCTGGCACAATGATAAGCCATTATTTTTCTCAATTAATATCCCCTCCTGACACTGTTTGCCGGTCTTCAAAGATCACAAAGCAGTCCTGTGTCAGCCTGACACCTTCCCCCTTCCCCACATTTCTTCTTCCTCTCCGGGGAAATTTATGTCCGCCTGTGGCATCTGTCCCCTATCCTCCTTTTGTGAGTATCAAGCCACAGCATACGTTACATTTAGAAATGTTTTCTGACTATAAATTACCTTCACAGCATCTTAGAAGCCTTATGCTCTCCTTCACTGACCTCATGGTCCCGACACTCTGGAAGCATTTTTCATTATCTCTCTTAACCTCCTGTGCAAGCTTCCTTTCATTCCCAGCATTTGCTTTCCTTAGCACTTTTTTGCACTCTTAATTTCATTCTGCAATCTGTTCAAGTCTTCTTCTTTCCCTGGTTTTTATACTTCAGGCTTGGTTACTCCTTACACATCCAGCTATAACAAGCATTTGAAGCTCCCTCATCTCACCCACTTGCCTCATGTCCTTCCCCCTCATAACAGGCTGCAAGGCTGAAATTTAAGTGCCATCCTCAGCTACCTATTCCCAAAAACTTTTGCCCCCCTCCCCCCCCCCCCCCCCATCGACCTGATTATCCTCCCGCCCTTGGACCCTGAAGCCAGCGTGGAGCAATGTGAAGCCACTGTCCAGTGTGACAAGCTGGACTGGAAACCTGGGAGTGCACTTGTGTCAGTGTAAAGCCAAACTGGACATTCACTTAGTTGCCCCAGCCTTCAAACCCACCCCCATCAGCCCAGCACTGGGAGGAAAATGCTTTTCCTTTTCTAGCCTTTTCCAGATGGTATTCTCCACTTGCCACTATGAATTGTAATGCTGCCATGGGGGTGAGTTACACGAATGTTAATGCACCCTCCTTTGAAACTGAGAAAGAGTCCAGGTTCAGTTCAAGAAATGAACAAAGCCTCCAACAGGTTCTCGTTTTCACTCTTCCCAATGAGAACTAAAGAAAAATACTGATTTAGAGAAAAACTAGGATAAACAATTTCAGTCTCAATAAAGTTAAGGTTTTCCTATGGTACCCTTTTAAATTAGTGGGATAAGGCTGGTCCTATTGATTACAAGGTATACAAATCCAATTCACAAGTACAATTAAATAATGAACTCCCACTTCTCCTCGTACATTTCCCTGGAGATGTTTTGCAGAAGAAAAACCTCTTCTACTAAGTGAAGAGGGAAGCAGCTTGCAGTTTGCTGTGAGGAAAGCTAGCTTCTGTCTGAACCAACATCCTTTCAGCAAATACCATGAAGCAGAAATACTTTATTGCTCACGTTTCCAAAACCTTACCAAAAAAAGGGGTTCCCCCACTGGTTTCACCAACAGCAACAAGCTGCTTGGTCTCTCATCATGCTTCACTGCCTGAGCTCACTTTAAATATTGCCTTTTTGCAGTCACTCTCAGAAAATGTGAATTTGAACAAAGTTGTGGAATTAGTTAGCTGGCAGGTAGCTAATGTATAACGTATGCACATTCAGTTCAGATCAAAAAACTATTTTGCTACTGATGTTGTTTTCAATACTTGATCAGTCACAGACAGATCCTTCCTCTTCAGCTTCTCATCAAAACATGACAAATTTAGTCCTGTTAAATACTAGAGACAGTGATCTCCTCTGACTACAGCTGGTGATCAGATTATGCCCTGAAGCATAATGACTGCTAACACTTCTCCCTTTCATCCCAATTACTGGCCTTTCTGCCACACACCTACCCCATTCTTCTGAGAAGCTACTGCAACAGGCAAAAAAAGGATAAAATTCAACTGTAATTTAACAGCTAATCTGAATATATTTTTACATTGATAATTACTGGAAAATAAATTATGTTGTAAAGATGAGAGATTTTTCAGCAGAACTGCTGGGACAAAAATCAATCTCAAAACTGCAGAGACTACATTCTTCAATAAACAAAATGTACCTTTTTGAAGTCTAAAGAACTAAAGTTTTAATATACTTGAATTGTCATCAAAATCAACAGAAAACACCTTTGGACATTGAAATGCAAACTTCTTCCACTGTTAAAAAAACTTCATGTTAAACTGATTTGCCCTTTAATAAGGAGGGGATAAAAGTGTGGTGGGAAAAAAGGAAAATATTTTTTGGGAAAATGCAAAGCAGTTTCAGTTTTAAACTGGAGAGAAGAAGAGAAGAAACAGTCAGCAATGAGTAATATTGTTGAGGAGTGAAAGCATTTCAAAGAAAGAGGAATGATGCCAGCGTTCCAAACCAGGATAGAGGAGGTAGAGAAGTACCCTGTCTACCACACCGGATTAGATCAGCAGTTCATCTGCTTCCAGTAGCTTGAACCAATGAATCTCTAATAGCAGATCAGTGTTCAGCAGATCTCAGGTCAGACACAGCATATTTCATCTTAAATCTTTGCCTTTAGCTATTATATAATTTTTAGGGAATTCATTAGCCAAATAAGAACTTATTCTAATCTTTAATCTCACTGAATTAATTCTCTCAACAGCATCCTGTTGCAATGACCACTACAATTTATATGCTTTTTTCCTACACATTTTCCTGTTATTTGTCTCCTTCCTAAGGAAGACAAGTCGAATCCTTTCGTTTGCTCTCATTAACCAGTCCTCTTCACTCTTCCATATCATCTCCATTACCTTATCTGAAGAGTAAACATCACTGAGGAGCAGGTCCTTTCGACTTTATGAAGGTCAAAGCTGCTTTCCTTTCTTGGCCCCAAACATATACATGTAGGTACATTTGCTTTGCAAGAAAAATATATTTAGGACCAGAGAAGAATGCGTGGATAAAGTAGTATTTTTGGCTTTTCTCATGATTGTGACCCCAAAAATCCCAGGTGACCAGAGGACAGTTACTGACTGGTGGGAAGTGGTCTGCACAACCTAGCCCTGAGCACAGGTGAGGAGAAGGGATTCACACAGTCATTGGAAGTGATACCAGGCCAGTTAATCATAAGGCAGTTCTCTCCATACACATCTTAGCCTTTCCTTGCAGCATCCTTCACTGCCACCACACTGTTCAGCCTCACCTAACCCAAAGCAACCCGCTGCATGCAGGTTTGTATAATCAGCAGACTGTACCAACACTGTTCTTTCCCTTACACTCTTGAAAGTAAGAAATAGAATTGATTTGTGGCCCTGTTTCCTGGGGATATGCAGTAGATATCCACTTTTCTCAGTGAAAATGAGCTCCCTATTCTCTTTTACTTACCCAGCACAGTGTTAGTGTGATTAAGTGTGTCAGGACAGACTGTGGTTAGTTCTCACCATTGAGGCTGGCTGCTTACACTTCCCTATTCACTCACTCCCTGGCTTGCCTGATGGCTCTCCCTGCCACAGTGCACACTGACATCACCCCTGGTCAATAGTCTGGGGTTAATTTTTGTCTCTGTGTCTGGCCATTCCCAGCCAGCTGAGCTCCAAACCATTAATCTGTTCCACACCTGCTTCTCAACAGCCTTCAGTTAATAAAACTCTTTCTTCTGACCCTGTTCAGTGGTGTGACCTAGAAATGTAAAGTTGTTTGCTACCAAGGCCAGTCCCTTGAGTCTGCATTTGACTGTTCTTTTAGTAAAGCTTTTGATTTATGTAATAACCTTTTTTCTTCATCCTTCCAATAATGGGAAACATTAGGAAATCCCCCATTGTCAATTTACTCTCTCATTGCCTCTGGTTCTAAGACATAAGAGTTATACTTCAATAACAGCCTTCCAGATCATCCTTCACTAGTTGCCACAAACTACTCATCCCTGCTCTCCCTGCCATGCCAACCCATTGGATTTTCCTTCTTATTTACTAAACCTTTGCTTTCAGTATAATAAGCAAACACTCACATCAAACTGTTCTGCACTAAAGATCACAGACAAGGAATTAAATATTGTATGTTCTTCATTCATCTTTAATATCATTACAAGTCTGTTAAAGGATTTGTGTCCATTGAACAAAAAAGCTAGAGGCATTACTGCAGCTGAATTCAGATTGCCAAACGTTTAACAAAGATGCTGACACTAAAAAGCTGGAGTCTCTGATCTCTCCTCTTGAAAGCTATTCAGGTTGGTTGCAGGGGAAAACTATGTCATGGGCACCTGGGCACCTGCATTTTATTCTGTCTCAGTAACCCCCTCTCAGAGGACGTGAAGCCATAAGGTCCTGTCCCAGTAACAATTCAGAGAAACTAATGAAGAGCTGGTTTATAGCCTTTTCCCAATCCTGATGTCCTGTCTGTGTCTGGAGGGCAAATATAAAACATGTTTTTCAGTGCTACAGAAGGAAGTACAAGTAATTAGTCCTCACCACACCATTCACACACGAGATTAATCAGGCCCCTCACTGGTTTTAAAGCAGAGGGGACAAACAGGAGGCTGAGCGCTCAGCCAGATGAGGAGGTCAGCCCGAGCACTGGGGGAGGCAAATGGAAGGCTGTGTGCATCAGCAAAAAAGGGATTTGGGTGAATGTTTTTAGGGAGCCTAGCCTGGCCCTTTCTTCTTTCCATTATCCTGCTTTTATCAGCTCTGTGATTTGTGAATGAATGTCAGAGGAGCCCCTTTCACCTGCTAGTTTCACACTTGTGCAAAAGATCTCGTTGCTCCTCAGAGGTGCTGAGCTTTCTTACAGACCTAGAAAAGGCACCACACAAACTTTTCCCCATCCCCAGATCCACCAGCCTGCTGCACTTCTCTCACCCATGGTGGGAGGCATCATTTCAGCTTCTCCTGAAGTCAGACTGCTTGGCTCAGGACATGCCAGGTAACTCATCATGGAGAGACCACGCGAGGAACAGTTTTTTTTCTGTATTCAGAAATACCAAAAGTACAGGTATTTTACTTGGAATAGGTGTAATTCCATCTCAAGAGAGGAGATTTTCCTCACCTTAATACCCCATGAAGGCTGACTATAGTTTTCTTTCTGAAGCATTGCTTTTATTCCTTCAACTTGCACAACACCACCAAGCTAGATGAGTAATATCTTATGTAAATCAAGGATTTCCTAGGGATGTCAGAGGCTCTCATGAGCAAAATCCTTTCCTGCAGGATTTTTTATATGGCACAATACACTTGGCTGTGAGATGTGGCATGTCCACATTGAAGTTCATTGCTGAGTTTGTCCACTGTTACATAATCTACATAGGAGTTCACTGGGCTCAGAAACTACCATAAGAATCCAAAACTTCTTTGGTCTTCAGAACATGCTATCCTTTGAAATTAGGCATTTGGACTAACAGAAACATGCTCCTGATTTAGAAACACTTATGATACCCATGACAGGCTTTAAACTCTAGCCTCTCTTTTCCGATTTTTCTCATTGCAGAGCATTCCCCCTCAACAACCATCTTTAGCTGTCTTTATTTAAAAGTATATTATCCATATCATAAAGATCTGGCTATACCATCTGAAGTCAGGAGCATTCACTCAGTTCTCACCTTCAAAGCCCATAAAGGCCTTTGTTTTAAAAACACACAACTCTTAAAATACAGGGGGTTCAGTTACTGTTCATGGGTTTGCTCAGATGGACATCTGACTTTATGAACACTAAGTTCACTACCTGTCTCATAAAATCTGCAAAAAGAGAGAGTTTACATTCTGAAGAGCCCCACACACTATTTTTGGAGCAAGTGAAAGATTTTTGCTGTTTCTACTGGGCATTCACAGTATTTTCTTTAAACAAGTGTGACTCCACTTTGTAACAGGCCTTAACAACGTATTTTTGCAGTAGTATGGTGTTCACTCTGTATTTATTTTACAACCTCATCAAGATTTACTTATCACTGATGTATTTCTCTCAGCAGAATATTTTCACATTGGCTTCTGTTGCCTACAGCTTGAGCAGTAAAATCCATGTACATATTTTATAATTGCATGCACATAAATTTTTCAAATTTCTTAGCAGCAAACACAGCCCAGATTATTCTGAAGCTGTTGCGCACAATCCTGCTAAGAACCAGAGGAAGAAAACCTAATCTCAAAATTTTCTGTATTTGGTAAATATAAGATGAGGTGTTTTCTCTCCCTCTTTCAAGCATTGTTCACATAGTATTAGGCTTTCCCTCCCAATTCCTCTTTTCATCCTGAATAGTGTTTTACCCCTGAGCTAGTCCTATTGACTTAGGGGGTAGTCCAGACAGGGTAATGGATTTGTCAGTGAGGAACAGATTGCAAAGTCAGGGCCTAGGATTGTAATATCTTCCTTGTCTGGCATTCCAGTGTAAAGTACTGTGAGCACTTACCCTGCTCTGAGATGGAGATGGCCAGCGTAACGATATCAGTGTCAGAAACATTCATAGTGCTTTTCAACAGTGTGCCAGGCAAGAATGATTTCCAGTCTCTGGCCCTCACCCTGCAATCCTATCCCCACAAATAAACTCTCACTCCCGTACAAAGTATTATTGAAGTTGATGGGGCTCTAAACAGATACAGACTCTTTCCTGAGTGACACAAATGGAAAGACAGTGAGTTTAAGGCATAAAGGGGCTACAACTTGACAAAACTTTAGTTTTGAGCCAGAAAACTTTTAAAGCAGTTTTGAGCTGCTCATAAGGGAGAAATTGGAAGGTGAAATGGTTGGTCGCCACAGATTATTTTCATTTTTTCCTCCAATGGTCAAACACTCAAAAATGTCTGTTTTTTACTCCGTTCCTAGGAATGAAGCTCACACATACACCCCAGATCTGACCCTTTACCTGCTGCACAGTGGTGTGATGCTGAAAACTGTACCCATCCTTTAAGCTCCAGTCCAGTGGAGAACTTGTTTCCGTGTTCCTTTGGACATGTGAATCTGAGTCATTATCCTTATTAAGTTTGCCAGAGTGTCTGCAGTTGCACACCCTTAAGAATTTTGCTGGATGACTGCTCTTTGTTTCTGGAAGGCAGAGGAGATGCAGGCCTGGAAATATCAACCAGTACAAGTCCACCTCTCATTTGTCTCACTTTTATAACTTTGAAACTCTTCCTTCTCTTTGGTAATAATGTAAAGTATCAACTAAAAATTGCAATGCATGCATTTCATTTGAGTTTTATTGCCTTAACAGACAGCATTAGATTACAAAAGAAGACATTTTTCTTCTCAGTTTTAGCTTATTCTTATGATTTATTATTAGATACAGCAAGAGTTCATAAACTTCCCTGACCTGCTGACAGTTTTTACAGGCTCCTTGATTTATTTCCATCTCAAACTTAACAGCTTTCATGTGACTGATATTCCTAGAGTCCTGGCATGGCTGCGGCACAGCCTGCAAGAGCTCCTCTAATCTCAATGTTACTAATTTAAATGAAGTCTTGGTCTGTTGTTTAAAAAAGACATTCGTCATCTCACAGAGGTTTACAGATCCTCTTGTAATGTAATGTCAGACACTTCTGAGATATGAGTTTTATAAAGCCTTCCGATATTGAGTGTTGTAAGACACACCAAGGTCACTTCAATATGCCAAAGGAAAAAACATTTGCAAAACAAGGGAAGAGGAATTCCTAAGAAACATTGTACCAGGGACATTTAGAAATGATTTATACCATCTGCGAGTACATTTCAAAGATAAATCTGGTATTGGGGAGAAAAGAAGGGGGAGGATAAATCTGAATCCAGAAAAATCCACAGACACCCAGCCAACAGCTATGAGTTCCTGATAAAAAACAACTCACAGAGCAATATTCTCACAGTCATAGAGGTTGCAGCATCAACAGTTTCCCAGTGTGCTCCGAAGCTACTGTGCTAACTAAGGCTGCTCTTTCAGCAAAGATGCAGCTGGCATTCTGTTTTCATTGTACACTTTCCAAACAACAAAAAAAAAGATACATTTTGTAATAACAAAGACCTAACTAGTAAGAGAGAGAAGAGGGAACAAGACTGAGAGAAATATAAGAAAAGTGGGTGTCTCTCCAAGCTCAGACACCATCCAGCTGAAGACAGAAAGATGTAATTATTTTTTGTCTCTAGAACATTTAGAAACTAGCAAAAGGTAAGTGATGGGAAGATGTATGAAGGTGGAAGGAACCTAAATGGAAAACATCAGGTAGGTTTTCTTTGATACCAATGGGTACAGAGGAGAGAGAACCCATAAATATCCATGGAGCTTTGGTGGTTCTCCAGTGGATATTCTTAGACATTTGAGGTCAACCATGATTAAGCCTTAGTCTGACAGAAAATTGCTTCTGTAATATTTGTAGATCTGTTAAGAAATGACAAGCAACACTAGGTTACGACACACTGGAGATATAAATACAAGTTGCCCAGATCATATGATTGATTGAATCCTTTTATTTTTGCTGAAGAAATTTAGCTAGTGTTGCTGGCAACACACACAAAGCACTAAATAAATGTTACATACAGTAGCTTGTCAGAATTTATAAAAGAGCAATCGACATTTGCTTTACTGTCAAAACATCAGCCTACGACTTTCCTCTCTTTGGAAGGAGAGTGTGGGAAATAAAAGGATGCTCTACAGGGTATTACCTTTGAATCACAAATGCCATGGGTAAGCCTGCACCAAAAATGAGAGCTGCTCTCACACAGCGAGCTCTGCCTGTCCTCTAACCAAACAGCCTGCTGGTGAGCCTCACTGCTGCAAGCCACCGGCAGCAGTTGCTGTATAGCTCAGAATATAGAGACAAATGTGGATTTAACACAGAGCTTCCTATTCCACGGTCCAAACACAGATACATTCACAGCAGATAAATGTGGAAAAACACTGCTGTACAGTGCCTGCAACTGTATTGCAGTGAAGTGCATCATTAAGGGCACAACTAGACTTTATGCCTAATTTCAGAGTTTGCAAATGTATGGGAATTAAAGCCTACAGATCTCATTCACAATTACACCAGATAAATCCTAAGATTTCTTTCCACTCTTCAAACAACATGAAAGAGCCATGTTGCACATGAAATAAAAACTCCCAGCAGTTTATCTTTCTAGGATTACATAGCGTTTTCAATGTAAAAATCACATCCTCTGTTGGGCAAAGGTTCATTTTACAGACCAGATCTATTGGATCAAAACAAAGACTGCAGTAAATCAACTTTGTGGAGCTATGCTGATTTTCCCTTGCTGGACTATATCTCAAGAACCACCTTTCAGGCATTTGTGTAGAGGAAAAGTTTGTTATTAGATTTACCCCGGGAGATGGGTATTATTCCCCAGGGAGTAAAAAAGAAAAAAAAGGCCAGCATCCCATGACCTACCTCTTCTCACTCTGATAAGGGCACAGAACATGTGTGTGCACAGACAGATCAATTGTCAGCAAGACTACCCTGTTGCATTTGAAGACATTGCATTAATTAACACGTCTCTAAAAAAGTATTTGTGTATCTGTGTGCATGTTTGTCCTTTCTTACAGGATCCCCCACAAGAAAACCCTCTTTTTCTGGGTGGTAAAGCAATCTGCACCAAGCCTCTGGAGAACAGGGAGCTCAGTGGGTCTCAGGAGCTCACAACTGCAATTTGTAAACCAGCTGAAGGTGTATCCGCACAGACATCCATTTCCTCTCCTCTTCCCATGGGCTTGCCAGGGGACAACAGACTTGGGCCACAGGTCAAGGACAACCACTTTTTCATCCTTTGTTTCTTTCCTAAGTCTGTTTCACTTCTGCCTGTTGTGAAATGAGTAATATCTGCATTTTTGGTCATGTAGAGCAAATGTTGTCTCTGGCAGGAGATGTGCCCTCCTATGGAAAGATTTGAGGTCATAAAACCAGGAGTGCAGTCCACTACATCTGTGTTAACCCTCTTTTCTATGTTTTTCATTCCTTCTTAGAGGAAAAGGAGACTTGACAATAATCTACTACTTTATTGAGGACACATATTAATATCTCTCTTTTTAACTGTGGAAATAGCAACAATCACAATTCCTGAGTTTTAGCAGAAATTTTCCTTTACATTATTTCTACTAATGACAAGATTAAAAAAGGAAAAGTTCAAGTACATTCCAGGCCAGACAGAGCAACTCAGGACTAGAGAAATTCTTTCAAACACTCTGAGACACATTGTGAGCAGCTTCAACATTTTTCAGCAAGGCAAAATATATCTATCTCTGGGGTAGTGCATAATGTTGTACAGTCCTTCCTTTACTGGATGGAGTGAGCATGTGTCAGTCTGTCTGCAATTTCTTCTGTCGTGGTAAGAACTGGCACCCAGATTTCATATCCTTATAATGGAAAAGGTCAACCAATTGGTGGTAAGAAGCAAAGGTTGAAATAGAGCTAAGACGGTAACGAAAGAGGGAGAAGAGAAAAAAGAAAGAATTTCAGTACCATACACTAAATACCAAGATGTTAATAAAAAATCCTCAATGGTTATTTTACAGAGTCTCATAGAAGGAAAGCTTGAAAAAAAGAAAATCTATCCATTGTGCAGCATTTTTCTTGGTAACTCAGTTGTATCCTTCATATCAGACTTTCATCTTCCCAAAGCTAACTCAGGGCATATTTACAATAAAAACAGAAGTTGGATTTGTTACAATTTGTTGAGACTGCAGATTTCCAATTAAAGGTGGTGATATTCTTTCTGTCTGTACAGGTTTTTACTTGGCTACTGAATGTAAACTAACTGACCCTTTGGAATAGCCTCAAAAAATCACAAACACTGGTCTCCTTGAGAACCCATGAAGGATGAAAGAGGAGAATTTCTGCTTTGTTGTCCAAGGTTTACTCAGTAAAAGGTAGAAAATGTGAGACTTCACTAGTTGTATACTGATTGTATGGCTTTATTTCCTAGAACAAAGACAGTGTTTCTTCAAAGAACACTACTAGTAGCACAGGAAAATAATTTTAATATTTGACATCCATAATATTTAACAGCGCAACTGGATTTTGTTCAAGTGAAAAGAATTTATCCAGGCCAATTAAATAATTCACTGCATAGTTCAAAAGACCCTGATAAGAGATACACCACAAACCATACTGCTTTTCCTGCTTTAATTATGAATTTGTAGTTGAAGCACATGACAGGGTTTCAGGGCTGGGCTCCACTTCCCGCTCTGTGATGGGTTACTGGGGGCAGCTTCCTTCATCTCAGCCTTCCTGAGCCACATCCTTGCTGGTGGAAATCAGCAGAGGTCCACCAACTGGAAAGGCACTCTGCTGATTTACACCAGTTGTTAACTTGACCTCTGGACCAAGAGAAAAAACGGGAATGGAAATGCATTTTCTATGTCAGAAGAGTTGCTTGTTGATGTTAGTTGAGATGTTTAAGAAGTTTCATTCTTTTTAACAAATGAGACTAATATCTAACTTCAAAAACAGGAATTAAAAAAAGATTCAGATGAGTATTTTAGAGCCTTTAGAATTGTGTACTGCATTTGAACAACATACAGAAGAACATTCCAGGAAGAGGGTACAAAATCACACTGTAGAATTTTCTTTCCATTTTCCTTCTTATATTTAGTTGAATATTTTCACTTCTTTGGATCAACAGAAATAAAAATGCCCAGATCAGCTCTGGAAAAATATCCTGCTGCTTTTGCTGTGGCTGCTCCTATCCATCAATTGTTTTAACTAACATAGGGAAAATGGCTGTTTCTTATGGATGGGGCTGTAGTATGAGTAACTGAACTTCAAAGATGCCGGGCCAGATTGGATAGCAAACATCAAAAGCTTTTGACTCGTGCTGAGTAAACTTTGTATTCTGACACACAAGTTCTTATCTGTTCTGTTCCAGACTTGAGAGAGAGAGGGGCTGAATCTAACCAAATCACATTGTTTTTCCTTGCAGCTGCCAACTTGGAAAAATATCAGGGCACAAAGGAACCATTAAAAACAAAACAAAAAAAGACATGTTTTGTTAGTTCCTAGGCAACACAATATTGCCAAGATGGTGGCTCCTATGAAAATTAGAAAATATTAGTTAGACATCACACTGTTATTTATTTATACTGCTCTGTGAAGCATTATTTTTTTTTCTTTCTTGTAAACTGACAGATATTATGGAAAATCTGTCCTTTTGAGCATGGTGTTTACACCACAACTGTTATGTATGTTTTGTCAGCAGCTTTTTCCATTTGGTAATTCCCATTTCTATTTTAACATTTATTTTGCTAGTTACTGAAAAAAAAGCCCAAAACAACAGGGTATGAGATAGAGGGAGAGAGAGATAGAGGAGGGAGAAGGAGAAAAAAAGAAGAGAAGAGAAGAGAAGAGAAGAGACGAGAAGAGAAGAGAAGAGAAAGAAGAGAAGAGAAGAGAAGAGAAGAGAAGAGAAGAGAAGAGAAGAG